>CM068839.1:37530505-37968005 GCA_028554795.2 Sinohyriopsis cumingii
GGGTTAAAAAAAAACATGATTATATGAAGACAAATCTTTTTATTTTGACTAACAACAGTTTACAGGTTCAAAAGCACCTGAGTATATGAAGACAAAGCTAGGATACTGATAAACGATTAATTTAACTATGCCATTTTTTTCCTGTGAACACATCTCTGAATAAGTACCAGTTTGGTCAGTTTTGATTGCTCCGATTTACATACTTTGCGTCATACATGTACAGGGTTGTACAGATAGAACCAGAAGTTTCAAAACATTGCTGTTAATGAATAATGAACAACTCTTATAAATTACAATCAGCAGATCTTTTTGACTTTATTTTTCACCACAGTTTGTACTAGGAGAAGGATATCAGGAACACATAAATACAAAAGAGAAATAGTTTTCCTAAACGTAGCATTTTGGTTAAAGTTGGATAAAGTTGTACCTTTCACTGTTTGTCCAGTCAAACACATACATGCAAACAATTGCATCAATATATGTATCCGATGACGTTTATTTTCAATTGCTTTTGTTTCCTTATCTAAAACGATATAAAAATAAAACCCCATAAAATCAGAAACGTTGGCAATTGAGAATAAGTTATGATTAATCTCGAGATAGCTGGAGATGCACAAACACAGAGACAAACTACTGCTGAGTTTATAAACGTGTTATAGCTCTTCAGAGTATAAATAGATCCGTTGTTATTGGAATTTAAGGTTGATAATTTATATGAAGACTCCAGTGTTGTGGGATGAAGTCCATACGATCTTCTTTTGGCTTTCAGAACCCGTGGAAGAGGAAGTTATAGAGGCCGCCATTTCGAAAGAAGGGGCAACTCGGATGGGTGATACAATAGCCAACCCGTATCATACAGCCAAATTGGATGAGGCTGGTAACGACGATTAACCAGAATTAGAAACATAATCTAGTAGCACATAACCTATCTTGGCAACACTATTGGGACTGTTCTGTAGCGTTTAGGCAAGGCAAACGTAGACATAAATACGATTTCGTTCGACAGTAGTTGAAGATATACATACCCATTTAGGATTGTTACTCTCTAAATTTATATAAGAGGCCAACGTCCAGAGGTCTGTACTTCCAATGTTATTTGAGAACTCCTGTTTCTTGCACATTTGCAGTCAGGATTTTTCAGGGTGTTTCTCTGAGGTTAGACGGTTTAAAGATTCAGTGTATAATACTAAATTCAAAGATCTTTCCCCTACCACCACGCCAACGGAGAAAGGTTTTGTGGATGGGTATGATTTAGAAGATATTAATGTAGTTCATTTCATAGATCTTGAAATTGGATTTTGCATTTATTTAGAGGGACAAAAGTCATCTCATAGTCTGGCAAAAAGTTTTAAAAGAAGAAACAAAAGCATGTTTATAAGAGGTACAAATTCGAAGGAATTATAGACTGAAATGCAACTGAGCTCGTTGTAGGACTTTGAAGTTTTGAGTTCTGGATCTTCAATCTCGAGGAACTGGGGATAGGAAAACTGGTGTTCCTGTCGAAAAAAGGAAGAGTCTATTTGTGGGCATAGAATCATTATATTCAATTCAAATTGAAACAAGTTTACTAAAATAAATCTTATTGGCTAAAATGACTGTTATAATTTAGTTTTATTTGAACTTTTATATTTACTTGTCTGAATATGAGAAATCTTTATTTAATTTCTTTTTAATGCAGTAATTTCTTGCATAATTGGGCTTTTCTTCTTTTAACTTGCTATCGAAAATGTGCATGATCTGCATTCCGAGATACAGAAAACTGAGGATCCAGGGCTATTTATGGAGGGTGTACAAGATGCACGCTCTACAGTATTGGGTGTCGAAGACTAACATTTGCAAGTCCAGGATGTGATGGAAACACTTATTAAAAAGCTCAGATGCAATTTTGGGCCTAATTAGAAAATGATGAGAGAGCGCGCTTGTCTGTTATATATGGTATGGATTTTTCCATCTTAAAGAAATGGGGCAAATATCCATGTCAGTGTCTTTACATTTTCATCCTGCTTTCTCACATATATAAGCATATATTTTTAGATAAACTTTTGATAAATTTGAACATGTTAATTAATGTCATGTTAAGTATGAGGCATCTCTGTATTTTTTTATTGAAAGGTAAATTCATGCCCATCTTCATAGTATGGATGAATGACAAAAGTGGAGATGAATCCAATTGCAACATCCCATCAAAGTTTGTCTTTATCGATATCACAGATTAAAGTGAAATTCGTCTTTAAGCAATCAAGTTGAAAATGCTGCACAGTGTAGAATTACATAAATTTAATTTTGTTAATGTTTATATAAAATGAACATATCAAAACTCGTTCAGCATAGCATCAGTGGAGTCCACCCATTTATTTTGTTTGTCACTACGCGGTGCTAGCTTGCAATGGGATTTCTAGACTGTTTCAGAACGCTCATGAGTAAAATTGGTATGCCTGAGATCACCAAGACATGCCATCGGGTGGATTAATATAGGATCAACTCTGCCATCTGCCTTGTTTGTGAGTGGATGACATGAGTGTCTTGACTTGTTTTCATTTTTTGCAGACGGCTTTACTCATGATCAAGCTTCTAAAACAGGAGACCAAAAGGTCATTAGCACACATAAGCCATCTAGTGGAGTAATAAATGGGCGACTTCCGTTGTAAAAGTAATTAAAATTAAGTGAATACCGATGAATCCTTAATACTGATAAAAGAATATACAATAAAATTTTAATTGGTGTGTTACCCAGTTTATTTTGAGTTCTCAACGCATCGATTTTGTATGGAATATTTTGAGATGAGATTTTAGGTCGATTTTCAGTTTCAAAATGCTTTACTCCTGAACAAAATGTATGTAACACGTGAGAGTATGGTCCATAATAACAAATATCATAGCTTGCCGACACTGTTCTCTGATAGACTAATGTAAGATGAACTGACCCATTGGTTTTGTCTGTCGGTAGATGGTGAGACTGTACAGTGTCAGTTTGTGACTGGTTTTCTGTCTATGAAGCATTTATTTACGATAATATTTCTTGAACAGGCGACCAGAATATCTGTAGGGAATATAAGAAATACACTAGAGTAATAAATGTAAAATGTGATGCATTCTTACTGGTGCTGACTTGAAATTATGCGTAAAACGATTTTGGTTATCAAATTTATTTTGTTACTTCTCAAAGCTATTTGATTTGTATTTGATACTATTAATCACATGTAATTTACATTAGCAACAGTGCCGATGCTACGTAAATTGTAATATCGGTCATGCATTTAAAAGTAACTTCTTTAATTTATGACAATTTCTATATGAAATTGTCAAATATTTTCACCATCTATAAAGTTGTGAATCGCTATGATATTTCTGAAAGTAAATATTCTTCATTTTCCTACCATATCTCACTCGTAGTTAATAGAGCTCGTGCAACCACATTGAGCTTACATTAGGTAATCACTGCAATTCTTGGTAATTTATATATATTTTCTAGAAAAAAAAGTTTATTTTACTTCCTAATTTCATAACACAAACGTTATTCCATAAAATATATTTATATTGTCATATTATTACTTCACTAATAGTTACAATGCTCTTGAAAAATATTCACGAATTTTAAAATATTAAATTCTGTGAAATTTAAAATAATTTTAAAAAAAACACTTTTATTTGCATGTTTTGGTACGCAAGTATTTCAGCACTGATTTTGCGTTATACTGGTCGCATTTTTAGGGACAATGACAACTGCAAAACAACTTTATACTGAACAGAAGGATTTTTTATTTTGAAATCCTGATAGCATTTTTATTCCACCTGTTTTATTTATGGAAATGACCCTTTATCCGCGTTTTGCTTATCGATAAAAATGGGATAACAGTCTAGTATTTGACTTTAATTAAAACAAAGCAGTCTTTTATTTGGGGGTTTGAGAAAGTTAATGGTTATGTTATTCTTGCAAACAGAGCGACAGTAAAGCCACCAAAATGTATCTCCGTTCTGAGACACTATTGACAGTTTTGACGAGAAACATCAAAAATGTCATTTACAGTTGTACCATGTCACAAAGAGTAATGATGTCACAATGGCTTCAAAAGTTTGTCGTTGATTTTATTGTCGCAAAGTTTAACGCTTGACCAGGGAGAATTCGCATTACACACGCTGGTGTACTACTTTTACTATCACAAATTGATCTTATAAAGCAAGCTAATTTTATATCCGCGGTTCCTACCCCCAAATCCCCCATCCCCGGAAAAATTACACTATATTTGACCTTTTCCCTGGAAATTTTACTATTGAATACTTTTTCCCTTGGGGAAAAATACTCTTGCGTCTATTCCTGGGGAAAAGTTGATCTTGGATTATTTTTCTTTCCCCTAGATCATAAGTTGTTCTGGGGAATTCAGCTCTTGTATCAGTTAGTCACATGAAGTTCTGAAGTCTTTTCTTGCTCAGGCGGAGAAATGAATGCATGGTCCATTTTTTTATGCGGAAAATTTGTTTTAGGATTATTTCTTCTCCGTGGGCAGATTTTTAATTGAAATTTATCGAACAATTTTTAATTAATGTTCATTTTTGCGTTGTGGCGCTTGCATTGATTATTGTAGTGTTGTCAGATCTCTCAGAAGCTGTGCAATCTATAATTGCTACCTTGAAGTAACTGTATCTTAATAAAATGTTAATTATGTTTACTTTGTTAAAAATGGTTGATCTAGTGCAGTAGTTCTCAGCCTTTTGTTTTTCGGAGCTCTTGAACATGGATGAGGGTTCTGGCGAAAAGAATGTTACTTTCGCAAGTGTGCTGGATTCAGTCACATATAAAATAACAAAAACTAAGTTACTTACTTCTCTGTGACAAGTTGTAGAAATTTTTTAAATGAAAGATTGAAGGCACAGTTATCAAATTTGTGCGATTATTGAGTCATTACTATTACAACTTGTAAAAGGTAGCCCAGTCCAAATCAGGAACATGTGCATCGGCTTGTGTTTATAACTTTAATTACTCAGCTCTGCCACGAAGACATTGTTGGTAAAGAACGCGAGTGCCTCCCCATGCCGTTTGTTCGAAAAGTCAGGATAGTTTTTAATTTGTCATTGAAGTAAATATTTCATTCAATTTTGACAAAGTAAGCTATTTAATTTACCATTTAAGGTCTAGATCTATTAGCTTATGGCTTAACGCTTCTATATCCTGCTTGCTTTTTTGGAGTATTTCTTTGGTAAACGAGGTAAAATAAAATATGTCATTATGAAAGATTCTTGCTGATTTCAACTTTTGTGGCAGTTGCTTTTGGGAGAAAAGCAAGAACGCCTCCTGGGAAATAGGCGGGAATATGTTTAGAATATTTTTGTAATAAATAGTTCATACCCACTCAGTAATCCCCCAAACGACATGTGGTTACTGTAGACCATCTAGTTCTTGTTTCAGAAATTGACAATGTATTCTTTAACATATAACCTTTTTTTTTAAATGCAGTTGTTTACTAATGCGATCTAATGGTAGATGATATCGGTGGGTGAGTTCCACTGATGAAATGAATCAGAAAATTTATTGATAAAGTACTCAACCGACGGATTTTAATTCGAATATATTGAGACAAATTCGTGTTTTGAGATTATTGCCATAAACATTCGCTTTTAGATGCATTTCACGTTCTGTCAGCATTTAATTTCATCCTTCATGAATATTTCAGAATTTAAATAGTCACTATTCAGTTGAACCTCGAATGTAAAGATCATATATGTTACTATATATTACTTCTCATGTATATAAACGTTTTCACTCTTAACAAAGTTGTCATGATTTTAGATACAAAATATCTTTGATGCTTGCATGAAAACTCGTCCTGTGCCCATGACATCTTTGCTAATTACATTTTTGTTTTTAAATTTACGTGCCCAGTCCAGCTATGATAATTACATTTTTGTAATATACGTGTCCAGTCCGGCTATGGTAATTACATTGTTTTATTTAAATGCCCAGTTCAACCCTATTTTCAGTTTCTTGTATAATAATGATAACAGTGGGAAAAAGTCATTTTCCTACAATAGGTCAAATGCAAAAGTCATCTATGTAAGATGATTTTTCATATACTTTACTGTGATAATTTTCTTCTCTGTATATTTCTATTCTGCTTTGCTTAGTTGTTGTATTAGAAAATGTATACTTTACATACATTTAAATGCAGTTTAACTTGTAATTCACCGTTCTTTACCATGCAAATAAAATTCATATGAAAACCAATGAATTAATTCTGTCTCAAACCCGTACATACTTTTTAATCTCATTCCTAGACAATTTTTGTAAGAGGGGTGGAGCGTTTCACAATATACATTTTGATTATATATTTGTCAAGCGTCACATGAACTCAGCTACACGTACAGAAATCCGAAGAGCTGCAACTTTCTTCTTCGGAAAGATTTAACTACCATGGTGATTTGTAATGTCAAAATCATACATGCATATTACTGTCCACTGTCGGACCATTTGTATTCTTCGTACAATGTACCGTTAATTGACTCCTCCAAACCCTTCCTCAGAAAAAAAAAGAAGAATGCTTCGCTTACTAATTTGCATATTTGCATTATTTGTTTTAAACCGACGCTTTTGCTTTTGACAAAGTTCCTATTTTCTTAATTTTTCCGCTGACCTGATTATGAAAGAGCTTACTTCTTACTGGTAATCAAATTTGTTTGCCGTCCATTGAAATATTTTACAAGACATGTCAAGACTTTATTACACTGGTTGTACAGTTTACAACAACTGAAAAATATTTTCGACAGTGAACGTGAATTTAGCGTGTGATAGCATAACAACATTAACAGGGAGTACACAATTCGGAAAACGCAATCTAAGAGACTGCAGGTACTTGTCAAAACTCGTAAATAAGCAGATTTTTATTAATTATATTTATAAACATTAGAATATGAAATGTAATAATGAAAGATATAATTTTGTCTTTCATCATGAAGTACATGACAGAAAATAATGAAATTCACAATATTTATTGCGACTAACTGTAAAATATCTACAGTTACATAGAACATCAGCCCATCAATAAGTTTCCGCAGGAAACGTGTGATTTGCAGTCCTAAGTTTAATTAAGTTTTTATATTTTTTTTAAAATGAAATCTAAATCAAACTTAGTTTTAATAATCTGTAACGAATACCTTTTGGTGACGCATTTTCGCTTCTCAGACTAGTCAGTATTGATCTTTTAGTCCTGTTTCGGGGTCCCGAATGGCCGAGCGGTCTAAAACGCTCACCGTTATTGCCATATCACCTCTGCACGGGTTCGAGTCTCAGGTTCGGCCAGTGTGGGTATGTGAGAACGTTTGCCGGTAGCTTCTCGTGGGTCGGTGGTTTTTTCCGGGGTTTTCCCCGGGTTCTTCCTCTACCATTTATACTGGCAGCCATGTATGGCCTATCTTGCGCTTAAAAATGGCGTTAAACCCTACAACAACAACAAGTCCTGTTTCTCCTGTCTTTGCTAATCCATCTTCGCAAACCAGGGGTCGTCGATCCACGTTGTTCCACATCCATCCTTCGCGTATGTAACTTGATTATACGGTATCTACTGCTTTGCAGTCTGATTGGATGCAACCAAGGAAACTGATCCAATCAAATTCCTTGTTATATCTTAATTGTGAGCGTGTTATTAGTAATCATTGCGGCCTAAGTACACAACGTCACGTGTCGTACATAAGTATCTCCAATTTCAACATTTTAAGTGACTTTTAATTCCAAGTTAAAACCTGTTGATACCATGGAAATCGCTTTATCTAATATATCACAGGTCACAAAATAAACTCTCTCACTGGTTACTGACTTCGCTTGCAATGGGCAGGGACTCTTTTCTCTGCACGAGGGTACATCTTCAAAACACCGTTTAAGCTTGCTAAATATGCAAAGGGACGATTTGGAACGAAACGGTATAAGGATCTTTCGCTAGATCTGACGTTGTTGACCATTTATCTGACATAAAACTGCGATGTGTCCAAACGTAGTTAACGTCGGCATCATCTGATATACATTTTACTTCTTATATCTTAAAAGAGAGAATGCATATGATTTGAAGACATTTTTCTTCATAACCAGTAAATACAACTAATCTAGCCCAATAGTTTCTCGTGCGAATTTTAATACTAATAATTAAGGGGAGAGCAATAAACTTGGCTAGTAGTTCATTGAAATCAGCTTAACTTATTGTTTTGTTGAAGAGACCTTTGAACCTCTGAGAGAACGAGACAACACATTGAGTAACCAATGCACCAAGTTCAATGAATTAACACCCAGCGGTCTAAGAGAAGTTTACAGGCAGACGACACCTATGAGAATAGCTCTGACAATTATTAAAAAGATAGGGATAAAATATGTTGTTGTTGTTGTAGGGTTTATCGCCATTTTTCAGCACAAGATAGGCTATACATGGCGGCCAGTATAATTGGTGGAGGAAGAACCCTGGAAAACCCCGGGAAGAACCACCGACCCACGAGAAGCTACTGGCAGGCATTCTCACGTACCAACGTTAGCCGACGCTGAGACTCGAACTCACGCAGAGGTGAGATGGTAGTGATCCGTAACGGCGAGTGCTTTAGACCACTCGGCCACTCGGGCCCCGGATAAAATATGAAAGAATAGCATATCACTAAGAGGTAGAAAATGAATGAGATACACTCCAGTTTCCAACTTTGCTACCTAGGGCTAATGATTATGCACAATTAAGAACAAATGGTGGTATACTAGATTCGTCATTATACGACACCATTCTACCATGGTGCAGTACTCGCTAGTTTGGCACATCCAGGTACTCGGCTGTTATCAAGGCACTTGAAATTTGAAGTTTAGGGTGTGTATTATATGCAGTTTTCATGATTCTGTCTGTATAGTTAAGTCAAAAGAAATCTGTTAAACAAATTAAAAATGGCTGTTGTTAAGTTATATTGAACACTGTGAAACTTAGTTTGTCACATTAACTACCTTGATTTTCAATCTTTGTTTAAATAAAATAATCTTTGCTGGTAAACGTTGGTTATAATGACTCTCGTGACTTATATATGTCATTAAGTATATGGAATCAAACTTCAGTTGTTGGGGGTGGGTGGGGGTTAAACCTATCGCCTAGTCCAAAGTAGGATTGTGGTTTAATTGCAGTAGTTATTTACCGCCTAAATTTAAGAGTTAGACAACTTGAAGAAATTACCCACCCCACCCCACGAAATTGGAAAGTTTAACCACGAAGTGCTCCAACGATCGAAGAGGCATTTCACGCTTTATAAAAAAAAAACACAAAAAAAAAAACACGTTAACTCAGTGTTATAAAGAATTTTACTGAAGCTCAAATTACAATTAGTAGGACTATACTAAGTCATCTCAATTAAAGAGGTCAAGTGTATGGAACTATTTTGTTGGGCTTTTAACAGACATATAGTCTGCCAAGCTGATTGGCGTAGGGATTTAATTGTTGATTGCCAGATAGTGGCGGCGTTTTACATAACGGCGTTGGTGCTATGTGTATACGGTGCGTGATGAGTTTGAATCAGCATAACTCTGTATGAATATACATGTACCTACTATAGACATTTTTGACAGCTATGATACACAGAACAACATGTGTATTGAGTTGGAGAAGGTTAGTTTTATATATGTTACTCATAACTGTCAGTCACTAGTTGTTTTTGTAATAATGATCTTCAGAAACATCGCGCTGTAGATATTGTACAGGATTCCGTTTATCATCACACACACACACACACACACACACACACATATATATAGAGAGAGAGAGAGAGAGAGTATTTTCATTTCCTATGTTAATACGGGATATAGTTCATCGTATGGTACCAAAAACATGATATTTTAACGAGTGGCATAGCCACGTGTTAAAATATATCGTGTTTCGTAACACACGATGAAATATATCAGGGATTAACGTATGAATAGAAGAAGAAGAAAAAAATTAAAATTATAAACCAAACTTGCTCCAGAATCAAATTTTACAAGATTAAATACTCGTCGGCACACTACTCTTATCCCCACCCACCGTTCGTAAATTCATCACACTTTGATAGCCTTTTTTCATTTTATAAACTATTTGACCCTATCTGAAAACAGCAAGTCCGATTCAGCAATGCATCTCGGCGGGTTTATCGTTGTTGTTAAGGAAGTAATGTGAGATGATTCAGAGATGTGAACAACGTCTGGGGTCAGATTTATTTTATCAAAGATCAAATTTCCATGCCTGTAATATCAGGCAGATTCTATTTATCTGTTCCAGCTCGCAAAGTACTCGTTTTATTGCCGCAGGTAAAACTTTTGTGTGAAATCTTATATTTTCACATGTGAAAATATAAGGATATATTTTTCACATGAGAAAATATAGGAACGAAAAAATATGAAGAAAAGATCACCATAAGCCAATAAGTCTCTGGATTTTACACTTAAGTTGTTATACACAAATTTAATACTGCATTCACCTGCCTAATATAAAAATTCATTAAAAACAATAAAATACACGTGAGGTCCGAAGGTCCTTAATTTTGAATAGATATGATAAAGCAGAAGAATTTTACTCGAAAGTTCATAGCGAAAGAAGAGTATGCACCCCAACCACAAAATTATACCTGCATTATTCACGTCCTAAAATCATTTCTGACAATAAGTAATACTCACAGTGCAAACTCGTGACCTTTCCCTAGGTAATAATTCTGAAAAACACCGAGTACGAAACAGATTCAATTGGTATTTCTCAGTCTACGTACTGTGAACTATGGAAGGTGTAAAATCCTCTCATCAATTTCAAGGACAACACAAACCTGAAACACGAAATTGACAAATATGTCAATATTTTTAATTATTAAACTGTAATAGTTGAAAAAGTCACACCAATGCCTGAAGTTAATAAATATGACAAGGTCCAGTTTGCTAAACTATCCACTGTCATCTTAATAAGAGTGTCTGTTATCAGGCAATTTACTATCCAGATTTGGATATAATGTCTCGGCCAGCTTGGGGGAAACGTATATATGTTAAGAGTCTAACGAAATAGTTCCAAACACCCATTATTTTGTTTCGTTTTAATGACTTGCAAAGGTCAAGCTAATATATGTCTTAACTGTAATTTGAACTGAGTAAAATTCTGACTAGAAGAGTGTTGCAATGTGTTTGTGCAAAATGTAATATACTCACGCAAGCGGAGTCTGAGACTCGAACCCACGCAAACAGGTGAGATGGCCACTCGGCCAACTGAGTTACCCCCCCCCCCCTTAACCGTATAGAGGTATGAGAGAGCCTGTCGACAGATAACAACGTAGCAACGGCATTAAAGTGACATTCATTTTCAGGGGAAATTAATAAACTGGTTATTTGTAAAGTTCACTACAACGAATAAAATTGTCCTTCCACGGCAATATAAGTAAAATATTTATTTCAATCGGTTTTTAGAAACAACGCGATCTCCATTTGTGAGAAGAGTTTTCAAGGGAGGCAAATCTTCCTGGAAAAATAGACAGGCACAGTTCCCATTCGCATCTTCTCGGTCAATCCTGCAGATCGTCCTCGCACGTTATGCCAATACATACTATTCGGACCACCTGGGCTTATAACCAACAAAGAATGACCAAGAAGTTGAGAATGCAAAAAAATATTTTGTTCATTCGTAACTCTCAATCAGTCCTTTGGTCAATCTGAGTCTATAAATAGGCGAGATGGCTGGAAAAGAGTGCGGTTTCTTTTTTGCGGATTTTTTATTTGTTGTCTGCAAATTAATGCACCGACATATCTCCTATGCATATTTTTTGTATCGTAGATGTCATAGTTTCCTATTCTATCTTTTTGGAAAATAAAGTTAAAAATCAAGAGATAGCTATGTTTGTGCAGCAACTGGTAAAACCCCTCTATCTTATAGTATGTCCGTTGTGCGTCTGTCCGTCAGATATTGCTACTTAAAACTTCTTATAAAAAAAACCCACCAGACCAATTCTTTTTTTTCCTTTTTTTAGCAGATAACATCATATCACAGAGGGCTTTTGTGTTATACAAAACGATCTCAATCATCACCAAGGCATAGAGGGCATTTATATTGCATACACGAAGTCAATGCGCATCAAGGCATTGAAGGCTTTTATGTTGTATAAATGAAGTAAATCGACATCAGGGCATAGAGGGCTTTTGTATGGTACAAATTATTTCAGTCCGCAAAGTGGCATGGATGGCATTTATATTGTATAAATTAAGTCAATCCGCATCAAGGCATAGAAGGCTTGTATGTTGTATAAATGAAGTCAATCCACATCAAGGCATAGAGGGTTTTTATGTTGTATAAATGAAGTCAATCCACATCAGGGCATAGAGGGTTTTTATGTTGTATAAATGAAGTCAATCCACATCAAGGCATAGAGGGTTTTTATGTTGCATAAATGAAGTCAATCCACATCAAGGCATAGAAGGCTTTTACGTTGTATAAATGAAGTCAGTCCACATCAAGGCATAGAAAGCTTTTATGTTGTACAAATGAAGCCAATCCGCACCATGGCAAATAGCACTTTTGTATGGTACAAATTAAGTCAGTCCGCAAAATGGCATGGATGGTTTTTATATTGCATAAATGAATTCATTCCGCATCAAAGCATAGAAGGCTTTCACATTGTATTAATTAAGTCAATCCACATCATGGCATAGAGGGCTTCTATGTTGTATAACTGAAGCCAGTCCGCATCAAGTCATATAAGACTTTTATATTGTATGAATGAAGTCAATCCCCATCAAGTCATATAAGACTTTTATGTTGTATAAATGAAGTCAATCAGCATCATGGGCATAAAGACTTTTATATTGTATAAATGAAGTCAATCCGCATCATGTCATAGAGAGCTTGTATATTGTACAAATGAAGCCAATCCACATCAAGGCATAGAGAGCTTTTATATTTTATTAATGAAGTCATCCGCTTTTAAATATGACCACTGTTACAGAAAAATATAAAAGATTAAGCGACTTCTTCTTAAGAACAGAATTTGATTAACAAATTTGACAAAATATTTTGGATGGAAAGACACCAAACTTTGCAAAACTGATGGTGATCAGACATTAAATTAGGTCAATTTTGCTACAAATAGTAGTTTGAAAAATTGCTTATTCTCCACGACCGTTGAATAGTTTATATTTATGTTTGATAAGAAACATATCGGCACAAGACATTTTTTAAGAAACGATACTGATTATTTAATAAAATTTAGAAAGCCTTTAAATTACTTCTCTTAAACCATTCAGTAGAATTACCAAAACTTGACAGAAAGCATCCAGATACTAAAATCCTCCAAGTTTATACAAACGATGCCATACCACCATGTAATAACGCTGTTGATTCTCAAAAGAGGAAGAAAAAACTTTAAACGACATCTCCCAAACCGCTTTGATAGGCTAAGAGATCGACTTGTGAAAACAAGTGATATAAAGCCGTGTTACTTTTTTGTGTTGTTGCAAATTTCGCTGTTCAAAGGCAGAGTAAACTCTTCGAGCGGGTAAATACGGTACAATACAGGAGTTGCGAACTAACAACACGATGCTCTGGTATTCCAATAATCCCGCACAGTAACGCGTATCCAGAGGGAGATACTGTGTATAGCAAGAGTGCCGTCCCCAGCGCTTTTCTGATCATGCCTATGGTACTGTTATTCCATATTTAACATCATTATGTTTGTAAATGCAGTCCATAAGAAAGTTTCAAACGAAAGAAAACTGCGAACGGAATCCACTGGTAAAGTTGAATGTCAGTTCTACATCAACCGTTGGCATATTTAAGCAAGTACCGCCTTGTGGTTATAAGAATCCTGCTCTTAACAAGCAATATCGATTGAACAGCGAGAGCGCTCATTACGTGTCCATTTGGGTATTCAATAATCTGATTTCCACAATATCTAACAGGCATTGGGAGCCCTGGTGGCCTTATGGTTTAAAGCGCTCGCAATTGCCGGTCAGGGCAATCTCACCGCTGTCTCCGCACAGGGGCCCGTATGGTTGCTTAAAATTGACTTGTCATGCATGTACGAGATAATAACTAGTTATTATATAGTACCTGTATAACAGGTCAGTTTTAAGCAACGATGCGAGCCCCTGTGTGTCTCTGTTGGTTTGAGTATCGGGATTGACCAGTGTGAGAAATCTTGCCAGTAGATTTCCAAGGGTCGTTAGTTTTTACCGGGATTTTCCCGGGTTCTTCCTCCACAAGTTATGCTGGCCGCCATGTATAGCCTATGATTTTCTCCTCCAAGCAGTGCGCTGTGAGGTTGACTAATGAGGGTCCAGTATTGCAAAATGAGATGTGTGCATATCTCTTCGCGTCTTGATAGTTTCTGAAATGTGACCCGGGGCAAATCATCTAAATCAGGACATGATATTGGGTCTGTGTTGAATACACATGCGAGTTTGTCTCTTCATGTCTTTTAAATTTACACTTGTTCAATACACATGGATCTTATCACTTTCCAAGTTATGACTCGTAAGCAATTTTCCTGCTGCAGTTGCGTGACCCGTGCCTGTACTGGATCAATGTCTGATTTGTCTCCTTGTGTCCTATAAAGCTGTCCAAAGTTATCTCCACAGTTTCCAAGTTATGACCCATTGGTATCATGGCCCCATACCTGGTGCAAGACCATGAGATGTAATAATACAACCCGGTAACATGTTACAGTCCTGTCCCTGACAATGATGTATCCGCTTTCACATCTCCAACTGCATAAAGCAAAAACATCCCTACCCCCATCCTCGTGGATCATATCTCATTTTGAAAACCATATATATATATATATATATATATATATATATATATATATATATAAGCTACCTCAATGGCATCTGCAAATTTCAAGTCGGTATCTTGAACCGTGTAGGATATACACTACATCACTAGCAGTAAAACGGAAATACATGTACAGATGGAGAGGACGTTGTAATATCCGCATTCTTCACAAAGTGTGGGCAAGATTAAAAATGAAAAATAGGTCGGCGTTAGCTCGTTGACAAGGTCAATGTAATTCGATAATTTACACGACTTATGTCCTTGTCAATGGTCTTTAAATCAAAAAGTGGCATCTTGGCCATGGGCATTTCTCGCATTAGGTTTAAAAAAGTTTTTGTTCATGTCTTAAGTTGTCTCGTTAAATGTACAGTATTATCTGTATAAATAGTGTAAAATCGATTATAATTAATACATTTAAGTTAAACGCACGCACACACATAACAGCAATTAAACTGTATGTGTATATAGATAATTGTACATTATTTAACAATATATTGATAAGAAATTTTGTCACGCCGCTGTCAGCCATAGTTGTAAAGAGACCGTTAAATCATAACTAAGTCCAATGCAATGTCACTAAATTACAAAGATAAAACGCACGTCTGATACTCTCACCGAAACGCGTCCAAGATAAAACGTACATCTTGTTACTCTCACCGAAACGCGTCCAAGATAAAACGCACGTTTGATACTCTCACTGAAACGCGTCCAAAATTAAACGTACATCTTGTTACTTTCACCGAAACGCGTCCAAGATAAAACGTACATCTTGTTACTTTCACCGAAACGCGTCCAAGATAAAACGCACGTCTGATACTCTCACTGAAACGCGTCCAAGATAAAACGTACATCTTGTTACTCTCACCGAAACGCGTCCAAGATAAAACGCACGTCTGATACTCTCACCGAAACGCGTCCAAGATAAAACGTACATCTGGTTACTTTCACTGAAACGCGTCCAAGATAAAACGCACGTCTGATACTCTCACTGAAACGCGTCCAAGATAAAACGTACATCTTGTTACTCTCACCGAAACGCGTCCAAGATAAAACGCACGTCTGATACTCTCACCGAAACGCGTCCAAGATAAAACATACATCTTGTTACTTTCACCGAAACGCGTCCACGATAAAACGTACATCTTGTTAGTTTCACCGAAACGCGTCCAAGATAAAACGCACGTCTGATACTCTCACTGAAACACGTCGAAGATAAAACGTACATCTTGTTACTTTCACCGAAACCCGTCTAAGCTAAAACGCACGTCTGATACTCTCACCGAAACGCGTCCAAGATAAAACGTACATCTTGTTACTTTCACCGAAACGCGTCCAAGATAAAACGTACATCTTGTTACTTTCACCGAAACGCGTCCAAGATAAAACGTACATCTTGTTACTTTCACCGAAACGCGTCCAAGATAAAACGCACGTTTGATACTCTCACTGAAACGCGTCCAAAATTAAACGTACATCTTGTTACTTTCACCGAAACGCGTACAAGATAAAACGTACATCTTGTTACTTTCACCGAAACGCGTACAAGATAAAACGTACATCTTGTTACTTTCACCGAAACGCGTCCAAGATAAAACGTACATCTTGTTACTTTCACCGAAACGCGTTCTTGTTATGCTGCATTTCATGGAAGAGAATCCTCTTGTGTTCTCGTCGAGCTTTAATTGAACCATCTTTGCAAATAATAATGCATCAGTGATCATATTTATTCAAACATTTTAAATTGGCATCTTATTAGACTCGCATTTGATGTTAGTACAAGAATCTTACTTTGAAAATGCTGTATAAAATGGCACATACATTCGTTGGCAAAAAGTGTATATTTTTAGAAACGATGTGAATTAAATATAGTGAAAATTTGTTCCACAGAGATGTGAAATATATGTATACAAAGTTCTGCTACGTGTTGGCCAGTATCATATTTTAAAACTCAGTAAAACATTGTATTGGACTCAACTACAGTCATATATGTATACTTTTGCGGATTTCTCACAATGACATGAAGATACTTAAGACAAATTTAGTTTTTATGATTATTTGTCACGATATGCGTATTTCGTGCGCTTCTACCTAATGAATACATATTTCATTGTAACCATATAGTGTATAGTCAATTGAGTTCGGAGAAAGGTACATTGACAAGGTCAAACAAACCTATCCCGCCATCTTCTTATTCTTCCTGCAACTCTGTTAAAGTTCGTTTCCTGACTAATAGTACAAACTTTGTCCCCACTAAGAACTATTAGCGACCAATTGAGGGGGATGTGTGTGTGTGTGTGTGCGCGCGATCTCTTAAGCTCGAAGTTATGGGTAGGAATTTAGGCCACGTCAGTATACTGTTTTTCCAGCTTTAAAAAGCAGACGGTATATGGGACTGGGTTGATCCGTTCGTGCGAGCGTCCCGCTGTCTGTTACTGGCAGGCTTTCTCACGTACCCACGCCCTCTGTCGGTAGAGTCGTGACTGTGAAGGACGTTCGATCTAGAGATATTTGTACTTATTCTTGCTGTCACACCTAGCATACAACGTAGCAGTTGACTCAAGATTGCCCAGACGAATTCGATCCTCAATGGAAGAAGACAATTATCAGATCAGCCAGTTAAGTACTAGTGGAAGAAGAAAAAACGGGACTTGACGTTAGTTATTTGAAACTAATTACTCGTGGAAGAAATAAAACGGGACTAGACGTTAGTTATTGCAGACTAAGTACTCGTGGAAGAAATAAAACGGAACTAGACGTTAGTTATTTCAGACTAAGTACTCGTGGAAAAAAAACGGGACTAGACTTTAGTTATTTCAGACTTTATTAACAATTACAGCTAATTGTAGCACTACTTTTGTTAATATGTTTTGTGTAAATCCTCTCACTCTGAGTCTTGTCCGCCACAAAATGGCTTCAGTGTATTCAAAGTTGGAACGGTCTGGTGTTCTGTTGTATTTTGTGTGTTTTTTTCTTCTTCAAATCTGCTCTCTTCTATTTATGCAGTGTGGGAGAGAAAGAAGTAAGCAAGTAACTTTGTTCCTCTGAGTACATTTACACTGAGTACAGCACGTAGAAAGTTTCCATCTACTTAAAGAAAATATTTTTTAAATATATATTTAAGATGAAAAGTGAAAGCAATTAGAAATTAAGATAATTAGACATGTTTAAATTGCCATTCTATATACATTTTTACTTGAAAATTTCTTTAATGCTTCCTTATAATGGATATACGTAAGATTGAAATTGTTGATAAAATATGCAGTTTTCGTTATATGCAAGTAAGGAAACCAGTTGCTTTCAACAGGTTGCCGTTCAGAAATACAAAAAGCATAAACCTTGTAAGCAAAATGTTCTAAAACGGGTTCAATCCAAACAAACCGGTTATTGAGCGAGAATTTTTCACACACACCATGTGACATCACGAGAACTCACGAATATTAATAAGTTGCGTAGAAGAAAACCACATCCCATTGGAAAATTCATTAGGTTAAACATCTTAAAAACTTACGAAGTCTTCTCTGTTTCATATTTTTAAGACGGTTTCTCTAATTTTAACCTGTTTTATTTTAAAAAGGGGCTCTGCTGCATAAATTTTTAAAAAAACCAACTTTGCTTTCTTTCTCTCTGATTCGAAATGTCGAAAATTGTTTTGAATTAAGCTTATCTTCTCTCTAATCAGGCTGAAAACCGCATTTCAAGATGGCCAAGTTTCGACGTGCGTAGGGCTGTTCTCATCTTAAAATAGAGCTTGATTCCGATAATATGATCACGTGACAAATCAAATTGTGCGAGAACTGATGTTGATGCTATCACATTAATTTACGTGATGATGAAAAACTATGTACTGGTGTCGCCAGTGGGGTGTTGTTGTTTGATTACATAGTAATGTAATCTCATTTAAATATAGCAGTTTTAATATGCGGTTTTACAGCAGTGGATAAAGCATGTAGTTTGTTGTGTGATGGGATCAAAGAGGTCTCAAAGTGTTAACGATTGAAATTATATGCTGTAACACACATACTCTCTCTCTCTCTCTCTCTCTCTCTCGTAAAATAAAATAATAAAAGGGCAAGCCCTCGATGTTTTTATTTATACGTACACAAACATAATCATCCCAAATTCACATGCAGTGCAAGTTTAATGTTATTAAGTGAAGATTTAGAGGAGTTTTATTGTGAATAGGTAGGACAGATGGATCCACATACATAGATGGATCCACATACATAGATTACCACATACATAGATGAATCCACAGACATTGATGGAAAAAGTAAATCCCATACACCGCCAACATAATGGCATGATATTATACACGGACATATTCTGAACAGGTCGTAACTCTTGACTCCTTTTTAAATAAAATATAAATATTTCAAGGGGTAGACAAAATAAACATTATAAGAACAAAGTATGGTTCACTATACTTAGTGTGAAATTATAATAATAAAAATTGTAATCGGCAGATTACACATGGTTAGGCGAACTTTCTCCTTTTTGCATTAAACTCCAGGACAATCCGTTTATTATTCGTGGGGGGGGGGGATGGACCATTTTTAATCATAACTACTAATTTTCAGTCTACATATAACTTTAAAACTCGTATTCTAATTTGTCGAAAAGGAACATATTATACCCAGATGTAGTAGTTGAATAGAATTAATAGAATTAAGTAACTTGAGGTAACAGAACAAACATTTTTGGTCTGAAAATAAATCCAAGACCCTCTCACCCCTTCTCTCCTCTCAGCTAAAATAATTGTTTTTCCCTTAGCAGATATTTTTTTTTTGCTCTCCATACATACAATTGTAGGAAACGTAAAAGATATTTCTTTTATTTCTAATGTTTGACTTAAATCGCCATTATAGATTTCAAAACAAATGAAAACAAGTTTATACCTTGCTAATGTCAAAGATGCTTGGTTACTATGGATGCATACGAAACAACATTAAATAAAACATGTCACGTTTAAACATTTACTGAAAGTTTGACAACATTAAAGGAAATGGTTTTAAAGATGTGAAAATTATGCTTCACACCTGGCTGTCATAGTAACCAATATACACGCATTTGTTTTCAAATATATGATGGAGATCTTAACAATTTCCATGTTATGGGCAAGGGTCAAGTTCCCAACCACAGAGGCACAACCCAGGGTATGTGCTGTTTATATGTCTTTGTTTCCTGTTTCCGTTCAAACCACTGTATAGTTATAGACTGGGGATCTCAACAGTTACCAATTGGTGACCCAAGAGCAAGCCTCTTTCCTCAGGGTCTGCAATCGAGATTTGTAACATTTCTTCTCTTTAACCAGTATATGGCCTGTAGGTGTCGATCTCAACTGTTTCCAAGTTATGACAAAGGAAAAGTCTCCAATCTACGGGCTATGACCCACGGTCTGTACTCTATATAGTAGTATGTCTAGTTCTGTCTCATGTCCTTCAGACCCTTATATGGTTGTTGACTGGGGATCCAGCAGTTTCCAAGCTGTGATCCACGGGAAGGATATCCACAGAGACCATCCCTGGGCAAGACCAGAGCGTGTAACCCCCCCCCCCAAAAAAATATAATAAAATAATGAATAAGTCATAGCCCTGACATTGAAGATAACACAAAAGAACTTTTAGATTTCCACCTGAAATACTTAAGATATTTAGATTTGTGTGGAAATATTAACCATCCATTTGAAACCACGGTGTATATCTAAAACTATCCCCAATCATCTTCCAAAGTTTAAGTCTGTGTCTTTAATGTTGTTTTGAGATGTACTACATTACTAAAGGAGGGATAGACAGTCAGACGGTCAGGAGGAAATAATCCCCACTTTTACAGAACATGCATGAGGCCTGTGCTAAGCTGGCTTGAATAAGTATGTCAAGCAATGGTTCCATTATGTGATGTTATACCTGAAAAAATTACAATGAATAAGGAATATAAACTAAAACAAATTCACAAAGTATGATATCCTGTTGAACGCATCTGCAGTTCATACAAAACACTGTACCATAATGTTGAGTCAAGGAACTGTATTGAGTTAAACAGTAACAGTTCTTTGAACTGAGCAATATTAATGACATATGGTTATGTAGATAGTATGTACCGCAGTCCTGCACTCAGTTAAAGGCCAAAGGATGACAGTATATCGGTACACATTCATTCTCCACGTTATTTCCAGCAAAGATAACTTCATCCATTATATTGAATGCATACTCATTTCCCTATCAATAATGTAAATTATCATTGCGATTGAAATTTTCTGCAAGCATCGACTGGAAAGTAAGGTACCATCAAAATTCAGGAGCATTAATAACCCAGCGTTTGTATAATGGTTTTGATACACCCTAAGTTCTCTCATATCAATTTAGTAAAAGTAACTTTTCTGTTGGGCTCGAAGAGTATAGCTCCACTGTATCTTTTGTCTTGTCTTCTGTTTCTTCTTTTTCCGTCTTCTTGATCAAAATAATCCTATATGTACAGGCAGATTTTCCGCAAAACATATTTCTTCTTCTGGTAACAGTCGCAGTTGTTCGAATATATAAGCCTTATATATTCGTTATTTAGGGAACTCAAAACCGACGACGCCGTTTCTGGAAGTTTGATTTAGATTATCTATACCGGTCGAAATTGATATTCACAAATATCTCGTATTGCTTTTTTTTTTGTTTTTGTGGCCTACATTTTCTGAATTACCATTCTTCATGCATCCTGATAAGAAATGCTGTCATAATTGGACAAAAATGTCTCGATTCTTTTCAATGAAGATTTTCTTGAGTTTGAGGAACTTGTCAGTTCTATTTTTTATATAAAAAGAGTATAAGATTAGGTGATAATTTTTGCAAATTATTTTTCATTTGGACTAATAACAAAAATGCCATTATCAGAGGTATTAAACGCGAGATAATTTAATTACTTCTGAACCGAGTTTGTCGCACCGACAAAAAGACATTATTTCCAGTCCAGCTTTATATGCGCCATTGACAACTAGTCTCTCCCAGAGTTCAGTTCGCTACTTTACCATTGTTGAATTATGACGTCACATTGACGACGTAATAATATAATAGTTACATCATCAACACGTGCTCAGAAAACGCCTATTTTAAAAAGCAATAATCCATAGTGAGATCAAACTTGATGCTGGTGACAGTGAAGCTCCAGGAATTAGGATTTTTATTTTACTTACAACCGCAGCTTTCGATGTAACAACCTAAAAACTACTATTTTTCGTTTTAAATGAAGGCTTACACACAAGTTAGCTGACATATTCAAGCAGAGAAACAGTTATCGCCGCGTACCGTTGTCGCCATAGTACTAGTATTTTGCGAAATTTAATTATTATTGATACTGTTGACAATACCTCATCAAATGATCTTTTAAAGGTAAAAGTAACTGAGACAATGTGTCATTTACTCTACGAGCGCTTTGATAAAACTCGTGTTTCTGGTTCATGTTTTATCCTTTAGCGTAGTGCAGCAGGCATATTTTAGGAAGCTGTACTGCAGTAATCAATTCTGTTATTGTTACAACTGGTTGTTTACCGACATCTCGTTTCTCTCTGTCTGTTCAGCTGATGGGGAAAACAATATAGCTAAGCGCCGGTCGGCTATGTAATTTGAGCTGCCAATGCACCAAGAATTTCGGTTGGAATCTATGCTGCCGATGCGGCTTGTGTTATAATTGGATCCAACTGGAGCGTCGCTCTTACTGTACTGTGTGCAAACTCCTTTACTTAATTTTTCGTAGGGTGTGGTATCTGACAACAATCATTAATGGGCAACGCATGTGCAGCCAGGCGAAAAAGGGGTAAGTTCACATACTGTGTGTTTTGTTTGTATGGATACTACCTGGTCTATAAAT
This sequence comes from Sinohyriopsis cumingii, assembly GCA_028554795.2. NCBI lineage: Eukaryota > Metazoa > Mollusca > Bivalvia > Unionida > Unionidae > Sinohyriopsis > Sinohyriopsis cumingii. The sequence continues at coordinate 37,553,131 of CM068839.1, forward strand.
GTTTCCCCATGTCAGTCACTTCAGTCCAGAATGCTTGCCAAGAAAGTAATTACAGTTGAGTTACCATATAAAGTTCTTTGGCGCTTGCTGGATGCCTTCTCTGTCATGAATGGTTTTGCCCAATGGTGAAGGGGTCATAGGAAAGTCACTTTGACAATACTCCAACGGCCATAGTTACTGATTTTATACTGAGTGAACACGGGCGAGATACTAGTTAAAAAATGTCTGGTAAGTAAACAAAAATCGACTTTGAATTATCTTTGCTGCAGAAGAGTAATGGAAGATTAGGGTATGTCGTACTTTAGTTATATCTTTTTGTTTTTGCCTATCAGTATTTTTGTTTCGAAAAGAAAAGTGCATATATGAATAACGTTTACACGAAGCCATGATTATCCTCTGCTTGCACCTGTGTTGACTGGACTATTTACAGTATGGAGTCATTGGTACTATGTGACTGAGCCATACGTGACAGACGGATCTTTCCAGCAAGTTACTTTTTAATTTATTTATCTATCCTCTCTATAACTTTGGACTGGTTAACCCTCTACGCAAACGAATGCTTTAGTAGAAGAAATACTCAGATTGATTGCAATTAATTGCTATGGCTTGGATATTTTGACAAATTACGGAAATTTACAAGATGTTTCAAATTAAACTGTTAAATTTCAAATGAACAAGTAGTAAACTTTGTGGCTTTTTAAGGTTTGGGTTGATAGTGCGACAGCGACGTCCATCCGTCCATCGACATGGTGGTTTCTGCAACATAACTTTCCTACTGATTTTGGTGTTGCAATATCAAGGTCATTGGATCTGAAAATTGGATTTTCCTTTTTGCAAGAAAGTTTCTTTGGACAGATTTTCATTCAACTTTATGGATAGACTACACTTGTCAAGGGTGGATGTATATTTATTTTAAGACGAAGCGAAAGCTGTAGGTTACTGGAACCGACTTTTTACGTGTGTGTGTGTGTGTGTGTGTGTGTGATCTCTCGATAAGTCAAGTTTTCGTGATCCAGTTTCGATCAAACTTCACTGTTAGTCGACACTTGGGTAGAGGTACCTCTCTGCTGATTCTCGATCCCAGAAGTAAAAGGTCAATGTCACAGAAACAAAATTGTTCCACATCATAAATCTACTTTAAGCTGTTGCGTTATATTTGAAGAAGTGTGGTAACTTATTAAGTCTGCGATCGATAGTTCAAAGGTCAGTGCCAATGAACGTAAAATTATAGAATTGTGCTAATTTAGACTTAGAAAGGCTAAGGTTGGTCGGGGATCATCCATTCTACCTATGGATATATATATATATATATATATATATATATATATATATATATATATATATATATATATATATATATATATATACGTGTGTGTGTGTTAGCTTGAACAGGATGGAATTGGGCCGCTGTTACTGTGTGTACATACTTTCTAATGAAAAACTTGTTGATCGAAAACAACAACAACAACAACACACTTGATACCTGTCAAGTATTTATTGGCGAACAGTTGTCATAACATTGATATTTAAAAAAAAGTTAAGTATGTACATGTAAAATTAACTTGAAATCAATTTGAAATAATTGAATTTGCAGAACGTGAACCCTGGGAACAGATATTCACAGCTTACATGACTATCACTTGAATAAGGATTTCGGCAGCCTTAAATACAATATAAACTAAATGACTACATTTGTGTAGTAACAGAAATTCAATTAAATCAAAACGTAAAATAAGCAAGATTCCTTGAGATTAAAACGATCTTTCTGCTGAGCCAGATCTGCATGAAAGTGAAAATACTGAAATAAAGGAATCAAGCTTCTGTCGCACTCGTTTGTCCTATAATGTATGACGTCGACCCTGATATGCATTCATTATCAGGATCGACATCTCACACTGTATGGTACTGTGCTAGTGTGAAGCGCAACATTCGCCGCGAAGGCAGAGACGATGATTTGATGGTTATATAGTTCTGACGACTGGTGTTACTCAGGGAGAAAAAAAAATACAAAAATAAAAAAAGAATGACAACATTAATGGAAGCAAACCGAGAACGAATATTCAGTTCGCAAAATAATTAATATAAATACCTTATTATAAAATGGATCAGCACAGACGGGAAGGCGGGAGGATTAGCTAACTAAATTTTCTGTTTTCCTCACGACCATAACACTTCAACGTTGGCTTGCTGCAGAAGGGGCTATGAAGGGGAAACAACTATAACTTCAAAGCTGCAGGTGCCGATATCATCTTGTCTTGAGAACATACATCCAGGTAGTCCTACATGTAAAACCTGACGCTGATATTTATGTCATAGCACCTAAACAAAACCAACATGTGATATGTCTTACATGTTGGACTAACATCCAGGAGCAAGAACAATTGCACAGATAGGCACAATACATTCCTTGGTAACAAGGATTGAATCCTACAGTGAATTAAATCCAATAGTTAACATTTCTCCATCGTTGATTCTAGAACAAAAATAGTGAAATCCTTTCTAATTACGACAGTGCGTAGTTTTCTCATTATTGCGCGCACGCACAGCCAGGTCCACTGTTGTTCCATTTATCTCCTCCACTGTCCTCCTACAAGTCTCTTTGGGTCAATCGTGGGTGTCATTCGGAGCACGCATGCTATCCACCTCCATCTGCGCATCTAGACTTCCTGGCTGATGGGTTTGGTGCGGTTTAGATTTAAAATTAGGAAATTGATCTTATTGTATGTAAGAATTTGTGATTAGTTTAATTGTTTGAACTTGTATGGGGTTATGAGGTGGGTGGTAATAATCGTAATCAGTCTAATATTCTAGACGACATTTATTACAGATTTTGCAGTCGTTCAGAGTTACTCGATCAAGTTACGTTACCGTATCTGTAGGAAAATACATGTTTTTGATCAGAATTTATTACGCCCCAAAAAAGTTGTTATCCGTCTTTTTCATATTTTGGGATATGACTGGTGAATGACATGTCAAAAAGAAAAAGAAAATGAAAAATGAAAAAGTCGAAGAACAATCAATTTGTTGGTCTAATTACGCCCTAATATGCAGTTTGCGGGTGAAATGTGCACTTGAATTATTTGTTAAGTTTGTCAAATGAAAACAGGTCTGTCCATGTGTGTGTGTAATAGTGGTGGCGATTAAAAATATCATTTAAAAGTTGAAGTTATTGTTTTAAAAGGAAGTATATGTGATAAAAATATATTTGTCTTCTAACAATGTACATGAAATAAAATAACAGAATAAATTTTTAAAAAATTATTTGATAGTTATGGAAGTTCGAAAGTGCCTTCGACATGATAGTTTCTGTTGCTTATGGCACGATTATGTATTTTACGTCAACAAAACGAACACTGTTTACAAGTTGTTGACACAATTATGTAGTAAATGATAGGGGTAGCTAGATCACATTAAGGTGGTTACTAAGCATAATTAACTCTATCTGATAGGGACAGCTAGATTAAATTAAGATAGTTACAAGCATAATTAACTCTATCTGATGATTACATTAAGATAGTTACAAGCATAATTAACTCTATCTGATAGGGGTAGCTAGATTACATTAAGGTAGTTACAAGCATAATTAACTGTATCTGATAGGGGTAGCTAGATTACATTAAGATAGTTACAGCATAATTAACTCTATCTGATAGGGGTAGCTAGATTACATTAAGGTAGTTACTCAGCCTAATGAACTCTGAATGATAAGGGTAGCTAGATTGCATTAAAGTAGTTAAAAGCATAATTAACTCTATCTGATAGTCGTAGCTAGATTGCATTAAGGTAGTTACTCAGCCTAATGAACTCTGAATGATAAGGGTAGCTAGATTGCATTAAAGTAGTTACAAGTATAATTAACTATCTGATAGGGGTAGCTAGATTACATTAAGGTGGTTTCTCAGGATAATTAGCTCTAATTGATAGGGGTATAGAGATAACATTAAGGTAGTTACTCAGCATAATACACTATAAGTAATAGGGGTAGCCAGATTACATTAAGGTAGTTACTGAGCATAATTATCTCTGAATGATAGGGGTAGCTATATTACATTAAGGTAGTTACACAGCATAATAATTCTAACTGTTTGAGGTAGCTAGATTACATAAAGGTATTTACACAGTATAATTAACTGTAATTGATGGGGTAGCTAGATTACATGAATGTATTTACACAATATAATTAACTGTAATTGAGAGGGGTAGCTAGATTACATGAATGTATTTACACAATATAATTAACTGTAATTGAGAGGGGTAGCTAGATTACATGAATGTATTTACACAATATAATTAACTGTAATTGAGAGGGGTAGCTAGATTACATGAATGTATTTACACAGTATAATTAACTGTAATTGATGGGGTAGCTAGATTACATTAAGGTATTTACACAGTATAATTAACTGTAATTGATGGGGTAGCTAGATTACATGAATGTATTTACACAATATAATTAACTGTAATTAAGAGGGGTAGCTAGATTATATGAATGTATTTACACAATATAATTAACTGTAATTGAGAGGGGTAGCTAGATTACATTAATATTTACACAATATAATTAACTGTAATTGATGGGGTAGCTAGATTACATTAAGGAAGTTACACTGCATAAATGAGTCTAACTGATATGGGGTACCAAGATTACATTAAGATATTTACTCAGCATAATTAACTCTAACTGATTGGAATACCTAGATTATGTTAAGGATGTTACACAGCATAATTAACTCTAACTGATAGGAGTAGCTAGATTACATTAAGGTAGTTACTCACAATAATTAACTTGAGCTGATTTGGAATACAGAGATTATGTTAAGGAAGTTACACAGCATAATTAACTCAGATAGGGGCACCAAGATTTCATTAAAGTATTTACACAGCATAATTAACTGTAACTGATAAGGGCACCAAGATTACATTACAGTAGTTACTCAGTATAATTAACTCAACTGATGGGGGTAGCTAGATTACATTAAGGTAGTTACACAGTATAATTAACTCAAACTAATTGGGGTAGCTAGATTACATTAATGTAGTTACTCAGCATAATTAACTCCAAATGAAAGGGTAGGTCAGTTACATTACAGTAGTTACTCAGCATAATAAAATCTAACTGATATGGGGTACCTTGATTACATTCCAGTAGTTACACAGTGTAATTACCACTAACTGGGCATGAAAGAGCATGCTGATTTGGAGATGGGAAGGTGAAAGCTGAATAACATCAGCATAACAGAAAATGAAGGGTTACTTGGCTTTTGTACATTGATCTGAACATGTGAAATCAACAGTGATTGTACTTACTACCTGTACCTAAAGAGCATTGCATATGTCTCTTAAATGACATTATTGCCTTCTGTGTTTTAGGATACTCTTCCATTAAAGACACTGGTAAAAATCCAATTTTTTAATATTTTTTGTTAATTTAATGTTTAAGAATTATGTTTATTATTTTTCAAAATTTTCCATATCTGTTGTGTTAATTTTTCAGCTAGTTTTGATTGTTGTTTCAAATATGGGTTGTTTATAAAGAAAACTGATCAAAGGCTCTTTGCTTTCTTACAAATAATAAACAATATACATTTATTTGAATGTGCAGTCTTTGAGGAATGAGAAGATATCTTAAGGACCATTTTAGCATGTGTTATCGGTGATTTTTTTCTATAAGCATACAGATATATAGTTTTAAAGATTTGTAGGAAGAAATTTAAACTTAAAACAAATGTTATAAATCTTTCATATATACCAAGTTACAAATAGTCTAAAAGTAGGTCAGAGTCAGCTAAAATATTTGACCAAAATGTAGAAAAGGCTGTATTGTTAAATTATTAGAAAGCCCCTACAGTCAGCGAAATTTTAGTCTTTCAAGGATTAGGTGGTGATTCATTCAAACCAAAGTCATATGAGGCATATCATGCATATATCTCCAATGGACTAAAATATATTTTTTTCACAGAGTAAGTGTTAACACCCCCCTAATAATAATATTGCACATGAGAATTCTAACTGAATGTACATGGTAGGAGGAATGGGCAAAAATACATTTTGTCTATTTTTGGTCAATACTTCAAATGCCCTCCCCCTCAATGTCCTTGGTTCTCAGATGGAGTACATACTAACTAAAACTCTTACTGTCCTTGGTTCTCAGATGAAGTAAATACTAACTAAAACACTTACTGTCCTTGGTTCTCAGATGAAGTACATATGAACTAAAACTCATATTGTCCTTGGTTCTCAGATGAAGTACATACTAACTAAAACTCTTACTGTCCTTGGTTCTCAGATGAAGTACATATTAACTAAAACTCATATTGTCCTTGGTTCTCAGATGGAGTACTACTAAAACTCTTACTGTCTTTAGTTCTCAGATGGAGTACATACTAACTAAAACTCTTATTTTCCTTTTATTGTCCTTAGTTCTCAGATGGAGTACATACCAACTAAACCTCTTACTGTCCTTGGTTCTCAGATGAAGTATGTACCAACTAAAACTCTTACTGTCCTTGGTTCTCAGATGAAGTATGTACCAACTAAAACTCTTACTGTCATTTGTTCTCAGATGGAGTACATACCAACTAAAACTCTTACTGTCGTTGGTTCTCAGATGAAGTATGTGCCAACTAAAACTCTTACTGTCCTTGGTTCTCAGATGGAGTAAATACAAACTAAAACTCTTACTGTCCTTGGTTCTCAGATGAAGTATGTACCAACTAAAACTCTTACTGTCCTTGGTTCTCAGATGAAGTATGTACCAACTAAAACTCTTACTGTCCTTGGTTCTCAGATGAAGTAAATACTAACTAAAACTCTTATTGTCCTTGGTTCCCAGATGAAGTATGTACCAACTAAAACTCTTACTGTCCTTGGTTCTCAGATGAAGTATGTATCAACTAAAACTCTTACTGTTTTAAATTTTGCCAAATTTAGCATACTTTGCTGACCCTGACTTACTTTGAGGGCAGTTTTTATTCCACTAAATGGGTATATTTTTACTGACCCTGACTTACTTTGAGGGCAATTTTTATCCCACTAAATGGGTATATTTTTACTGACCCTGACTTACTTTGAGGGCAATTTGTTTCCCACTAAATGGGTATATTTTACTGACCCTGACTTACTTTGAGGGCAATTTGTTTCCCACTAAATGGGTATATTTTACTGACCCTGACTTACTTTGAGGGCCATTTGTATCCCACTAAATGGTATATTTTACTGATCCTGACTTACCTTGAGGGCAATTTGTATCCCACTAAATGGGTATATTTTACTGATCCTGACTTACTTTGAGGGCGATCTGTATCCCACTAAATGGATCTATTTTACTGACCCTGACCTACTTTGGGGGCACCTTTATCCAAAAAAATAGTGACTTTCATATTAGAGTTGGAAATTTTAAGGCTGGATATCAAAATGATGTCAAAATTAAATATTTATGCAGATGTTAAAAGAGGATAAATCTCCTATGGTAAAAAGGGTAAAATAACAGTACACCCCATCCCCATGTACATATCAGTAAGTGGAAGTCATTGTTGTATCTATACATCTCTTTTAAAAACATATAACCACCATTTGTTTCTATTGCACTTCAGATATATTAAGCATATTTTCCACAATCACAATCATGAAGAAGTATTATACAAAGCTTATAAATTATTCCATATAATGAATTATATCTTTTTAAATATGAATATGAGAGAGGTTGTTCTGGTCAATTGTTTCATAACAGTAGTTACTAAGGCAAGTTGAATAAACGCTACTTATTGTTAATCATATTTTTGATATAAGATTTAATTAGATTAATTACAAATGCAGTATGAATCATAATGATATATGCACTAATGCTGTAAGGTAATTAAGTCTTACTGCTCCACCATGTTCTGCAAACGTGTCATATCTGTTGCTGATATTAGTTCATCTGCCTATACATCTGTCTATATGTCATGAATTCTGTTTTACATCTGTCTATATGTCATGAATTCTGTTTATGCTTGATGTCTTTTGAATGACCTAATACAGGCGTGGGCAAACTATGGCCCGCGGTCCGCGTGCGGCCTGCCAAGGGCTTTCATGCAGCCTGCCAAGGGTTTTCATGCGGCCTAGGAACAAGTCATCATTCGCACTGACTCTGTTTATGTTATTCTGTTCATCAAATAAATGTGCTTCTTTTGAAGTATAAGTTTAAATTTTCATTTATTAACAACATATTAACAACTGAAAATTAATTAGATGTTATTTATAAAAACCTTTTGTGTTTGCTATTTCAAATATTAATTATTTTACTTAATGAACTATGAGGCCCGCGACAAGGTGTAAATTTGTGCACTTGCACTGGAAAGTTTGCCCACCTCTGACCTAATACATTGAAATCAGTTTGACTTATTAGTTTGCCCATCCATCTCAGTTTGTTTTCTCATGATAGCTTTTGTTTTTAAACCAGACTTTGACTCCAGTAAAGACAAAATGGATTGTCATTTGAGTTTGCAAATATTAACATTGTAGGGTACTGCATTTTTTTTTTTTTTTACTTACGCCAATAAGAAATGAGCTACTGGAGATAAATAATTTTTTTTTTTACATAGCTGTCTGGCTGAGCAGGTGAAGTCTGATTTTACAATCCTTGCCAAGATTTATCAAAATAAAAACAATAAAATATGAAATCTAATCTTTTTTGTACCTTTGCATGGAAATCTAAACTTTGAGCAGTTGGATATTCTGTTTCTCCAGAATGTTGCCTGTACTTTTATTTGATATTTGAAATTTCAGACTTAATCCCTAAACCTTACTGAAAAGTAATATATATATATATATATATATATATATATATATATATATATATATATATATATATATATATATATATATATATATTTTGTCTTCAATTTTCAGAGCCCTCTGGATTGAAGGGTGCAAAAGTAGTATGTATTGTTGGTAAGTTCACACACACACACACTCACACACAGGTACATATACATATATACTAATCCTTGCACACTCACATACACAAATTCTTTTGCTCAGCTGTTCATAATTTAACAAGGAAACTATTAGGGAATATTTAGTAATAACACCATGTACTACTTTCTTTATTTACTGAGAAAGTGCGTAAAGGACTCAGAGTACCAATTTAACTCCCCTTGTAAACTTATGGAACCATCATGATATTCGAAATTAATTACCCAAACATTTCTGAATGCACATGATCAAACATATATTTCCCATTCTTTGGGCATGCTTGTGTGTGTAGAACAGCATATGACCAACAGTACTTTTTTGATCCATATGCGCATGAAACTTGTATAATCCATTCTGTGCTTGATGAATCAGGTGCTACTTTCATTACTGAATGGTTCTAAGTCTGTAAAAATGCTAAAATTGCCTCAGTATTATTTTGTCTGTATTTTTTTTGTTCAGTTACATATAGGCTAAGCCCTCAAAAGATATTTTTGCAAAAATTTTACTTTTCATTATTAACTAATTGTGGACCACCAAACCTGTATACCAGTATATTCTATTTTATTATTACCCATTCTGTACCATTTCACAGTTACCATTAGTATTGTGAGTCCTAAAGACCCAAAATCAACTGGTATTGAAGGTGGGGGAAGTGCAAGATAAATGATGTACATGTTAAACATTGTGTAACTACATGTACTAGTGTTCTATCAGATTGACCCTAAAGTCTCACTAACTTTAAAGCTGTCAGCCCTTATACCCGTCTCATCTGGATTACTTGGCTGTGTTTCACTACCCACACCACATCACATCTCTAATTGATGCTATAGAAATCCACAAGATCAGACTATTACTATATTCAAGTGATAAGTAAACAATAAATGACCAAAAGTGAATTGTCCCCTTTTTAATCTTTTAAAAACAAATTCATTTAATCTGTCTAATCTGGTCTCTGTGTATTTCAGATCAGTGACCTATCATTTGGCTTTTAATTTGGCTTTTAAGTACAAAAGAGAAATAGGAATGGCTCACACGTTTTCACTACATATCAAGGTGGCCTCTCCCCCATAAATTCTTATTGTAGACACAATAATATGCAAGTCAAGAATGTAACGATGAAAATAAAAACACAGGAATGATCTCAGCACTGAATATTAGTTTAGAAAGAAATCAAAGAAGAATACAAAAAAGGAGAAGAAAAAATGTAAAAGTCTCCTGAATAAATTTGGGTTTGTTTTATGGTGAATGTACATTTGGGTTTATTTTACGATGAATGTAAATTTGGGTTTTTGATGAGTATACATTTGAGTTTATTTTATGATGAATGTAAATTTGGGTTTGTTTTCGATGAGTATACATTTGGGTTTATTTTATGGTGAATATAAATTTGGGTTCATTTTCGATGAGTATACATTTGGGTTTATTTTATGATAAATGTAAATTTGGGCTTGTTTTAGGATAAATTCATTGTCAGTTGAAGAATAATAAGCAATACAATTTAAAGTTGTAAGGTAGTGATAAGATGAAATCATACGATGCAGTTTTCTATAAAATACAGGTACAGTGTGATACAATTTTTAGTTTTTTTGAGAGGAGTCTTGTTGTATCTATAAGGAAAACTAGGATTTCATTAGGTTCAACTCTACAGTTTGTATTTTGCACAAGGATAAATTTCTAAATAAAATATAAATCCTGATGTTTGAAGAATGGGTAGGGTGATGAAGAAATTTTATCAGATCCAAAGTACTTAGAATTAGCCAATCATATGTTTTATTTAAGCCTTTCTATAGAACCTCATCTGTCCAAACCCCATGGGACAGACAGATAGACAAATGAGAATAAATTTGAACAGGTATCAGATAGACAAGTCTTTCCTGCACATTTCTTGGCCCCTGTGTTACCCTTCCCATCTGACAGCATTGAGATTATTCATTCATGTTGATAAAAATGGTGTTCTTTGGTACTGTCTTTAGGTCTCTGTTTGAAAGCTTTTTTTTGTGTTTTGCAGGATTTGGATGAGAAAGCCATTGTAATATACAATTCCCAAGAAATGGGTTGTTTCATACACAATTGTTTGTGATGATCTCTTAAGAAAGGAATTAAAATCAAGTGGTTTTAATTCAGTGCACTTCTGTTGCAAGACCATACCAATATTGTGACCTGCATTAACAGGCAACTTTCAAAGGGCACTTGTTCATACACAAGCATTGCCAGAACCCTAAAGAAAATCCCCATATAGTTGTCATTTGTGGAAGAGACTTATGTAAACAAGTCAGAATGAAAGTCCCCATACATATTTCATTTTTAGAAGGGACTTCTGTCACCATGTCATAATGAAAGTTCATGTACAGTTTTCATTTGTAGAAGAGACTTCATCATCAAAATCATGATGAAAATTCCAATACAGTTGTAACTTGCAAAAAGGACTTCTGTTACCATAATCAATGAAAATCCCATACGGTTCTCATTTTAGAAGGGACTCCTGTCAGTCTAATTAAAATTGAGATCTACTTATTGAAGTTGATCTGACAGGTGCAAATAAAGGTTTATGTTCTTGTGATTTTAATAAACCCTGATCCACTTATTTTTATGAACCTATCAGAAAAAGTGTTGCATTTCATGTTAGGGAGAGTATTGTTAGGAATGTTATGTTCTGAATGACATTTTTTATGAATGTGAAAACTGTAGTTTGATTGGTTGTGATTGGTGAAATTGAAAGGTGAGCAGAACATGACCTCATATCCTTGTCTATCAGATCTGATGTCAGAGATCTCATTAGTTGATGAAGACTACTGTCAAACTTGGATTGAGGATTCTTAAATTTTTGCTATCAACGTCTTTGGTATTGGCATGGCGATTGATAAATGAAATATTAAGAACCTTTATAGAAAGACATATGTCCTATTTTTTATGAACTTTATATGCAGGCTTCAGTGCATTGTCCAAATAGTTTTTGGCTATCTTCATACTTTATCTTATAGGTGGTCCTGGGAGTGGTAAAGGGACACAGTGTGAGAAGATTGTTCAACGATATGGCTTTACTCATCTGTCCACAGGGGACCTTCTCCGTGCAGAGGTTGCTTCAGGATCTGACAGGGGCAAGCATCTCTCAGAGATCATGGAGAAAGGAGAACTTGTTCCACTGGTATGAGATGTGCAGTTTTCTGAAGATGATTTGATTTGATTAGATCTGTACTGGATTATGTTTGAACACATCATTAGTAGAAAATACAATGCATTCAAGGCTGCACCAATCATTAGTTACAGGACTATAATACTATACATTTCAACACTGTTTTGCCATTTGTCTGTTTCAGTCTCTGTTCATCCATATTGATATGGTTTCCATGGCACAATATTATTCTATTTTGATATTAAAATGAATTTGAAATTGTTCCATTGGCTTTTTATACACTTTGGGAAAGGGATCAGGGAGAGGGAGGGATGAAAAATTGTCTTTGATCTTGTGATTTGAAGGTTGAAGGTTAAGGTAATTTGAAAGTTGAAGGTTAAGGTAATTTTTCTCATTTACTTTATTAGTCAGTTTCTACTCTTTAGCTAAAATATTAATGAAATAAATAAATATTCTGTTAAAAAAAATCAACTGGTAGCCTTACACTGACTATATTCTTTAATATCTGAATGCAAAAAGAAATGTCTTTCATTATTACCTTCCTAGGATATTTGTTTTACTATTCAGGACACAGTTTTACAGCTCCTTAAAGAAGCCATGACAGCCAAACTTAGTACCAGCAAGGGCTTCCTCATTGATGGCTACCCTCGGGAACTGGAACAGGGAAAGAGATTTGAAAATGAGGTATGTACTCTAAGTTTTACTTTCTTCGACTTATTATATTAATATCAAGTAGTTTAAGACCAAACATTTTCTAATAAATTAAAAAAAATTAAAATGTCGTTTTTGACGTTGCAAAGGGGTTGAGGGATCTTTGTCAGAGCTAGATTTAGCCCATGATGCTGACAGTGACAGTAGGTCAAAATAAAGCTAGCAGGACTAGAAAATTCCACTTGTCCACTTGTATTTTTTTTATTAAGAAAGGGAAGTCATTTTTACAAGATGCTCATTCAAATGCACTTTAAGCAAATCCAGCATTATGTACATTGATACAGGACTAGAAAAAGCTCAGATCACTTGCCCAGCATATCAATGTGCCAACTGAAAATTTTTGAGCATTGGTTAGGAGGAGGAGGAGGAGGGATGCAGGGCATTACAAATGATGATAATAATGATGTTGGAAATGATAATGGAGATAAAATTATCCTGATGATGTTATTCTTCATGAATTTTGAAAATAGTACCTACATAATAAGTAAACTTTGATGACAAAATCATAAACTGTAATGATATTGACCTTTGTCTTCATTCAGGTCACGAAGTGTCAGTTTGTCCTGTACTTTGAAGTCTCAGATGAGACTATGACAAAGAGATTGCTTGGTCGTGCTCTGTCCAGTGGCCGCGTAGATGACAATGAGGAAACCATCAAGAAACGCCTGGTCACATTCCACAATATTACAACACCAGTAATAGATTACTATGAAAAGCAAGGAAAAGTGAAAAAAGTGAGTGCAGAGGCAGGGCCAGATGAGGTGTTTCAAGAAGTGATGAAGATCTTTGATCCCATTTTTCCACCTGGTAAAAAAATGCTTTACTATAATTTTTACATGATCTTATTTTTTGTGTCCCAGTATTGCCTTGAGTATTTTGTATATATTCAGGGACTTGTTGAGAGAGCATTACTAGATATTAGTTCATGTTGTCAGGTAGCTAAATTATATTCACAGTGCTGTTTTCCCAGCAGAATTATTTATATCTGTTATGAAGATTTTTTTTACATTATTTACATTTCTTTGCTCGAGATTTATAAGAATAATAATTTTTTTCAAGATTACATGTATGGTCATTTATTTTTCCATCAATAAGTTAGATTTTTAGCAAATTCAGATGGAGAGAAAATAATTGTTTAAATATGCAGATAGTGATTATTCTATGGATAGAAGTTTGGACATAAAAAAGTGCCCCCATTTATTTGAAACTTTTGACATATACATTTTATAAACAAAAGATTTAGTGGTGTTCTGAGGAGAATACATGAAAATTTAAGATATATTCCTAATATGTCAGTCTCTTATTAAAGTTAGACAGTGCTGAAATCCATATTATGTTAATACTGTATGATTTGGATAGTATAAATTCACACTTATTTTCAAATCACTAGAGGTCATAGACTCTTATTTTGTATGTGCTTATTGAGGGATCAGACCACTAATTCATTTCTTATATAACTTAATGTTAATATATAAAAAATTAAAAAATAAGTTCTCCATTAGCTTGGAATACAACTCACACCTACCTCCATTCATTAAGATTTAGAGAAATTTGTTTCAGCCTTGAATAGCTTGTTTTGCAGCATTTATTTAGCCTCATGCTGCTAAAAATAGGGATGACCTGGTCTGCACCTAATAACATAATCCTTAGAGAAATCCATTTGATAGTCAGTGGGTGCATCTCAGCATATTTACAACTCTGATTTGTATTCACCCACCAGTAGAATGGTTCTCAGACTGTAAAATAATTAGTGGTCCAGTACCTTGACAGTAAAAAAAATTTGATAAAATTGTTAAAATGTTTCTATATTTACACTTTGCAATGAAATGTAACAGCATATTATACAAAGATTGTTGATTATAAAAGGATTGAAAGTAAGAAGGCAGAAGCATGGAAATAAATAGTTTGAATTATCACCTAACAAAATTAGCATCAGAAGAATCAAGTTTATGTTTTAAACATTTTCTTTTGCTTACCTATATGTTCTTATCATCCATTAAAATACTAGAGGTCAGTGTGCATTTATTTTCCTTAATTGCCGTTTTTTAATGTATATGCAAATTATCCAGATTTGATAGAATTTCATCTTTTTTTCCAGCGCCACTTAGAAATGCAAAGGTTATATTTGTATGTGGTGAGTATAAATATTCTCATTTCTTCCCAGTTCTGTTTTTCTAGAAATTTATTTTACAGATATTAATTCAGTGAAACTCTAAGGGAAAATTTATAAAGATATTTATTGTATTCCATCAGGCTTTATAAGTATAATTTGTTTTAACTCCATGTAGGTAAAGGCAATAAAAAGGAAAGACCTTTTGTTACAGTACCATATTTGGTCATATTTCAATGACTGCATGAATTAAGCTGAATTTCCTCTGGTCAGATTTTTTTGTGGCAGCCACAGATGTTGTGGAAGCAAAGTCTTTTGGTTGATCATATGTAATTCATCTCCATACCTCTTACATCCAGTCAGTGTTTGACCTTCTTCGTTCCTGTTTCTATTGCCATCATCTCTCTTAAACCATATTTTTCATTAGTCAATCAATGCTGCTCCGTATCCAAGGTTGCTATAAGAAGTGAATTTACGTTGCTATATTATAATATCAAGTATTATGTTTATTCATATTGACATGATATAAGTGACATAATAAAACAAAAATATTTTTTTTTAAACAGGCGGTCCAGGTAGTGGCAAAGGAACACAGTGTGATTTAATAGTGAAGAAGTATGGTTTTACACACTTATCTACTGGTGACCTTCTGAGAGCAGAGGTCAGCTCAGGGTCAGATCGAGGCAAAAAGCTGACTGAGATCATGGAGAAAGGAGAGCTAGTACCACTGGTTAGTAGACATGCCAAAGGAAGCTCTTTTTGTCTCCTTTTTAGTGAGATGATCTGAAACACAATTGAACAATTCTTGGCTTAAATAGAGAGAGTTGCAAAGTCTATACACTTTGTGACACTCAGTAAACAAGACATTTTTTAGGTCCATACATCATCCCTTAGAGTCCACAAGTCTAAATTAACTAAAGATAATTTTCATTAAACATCAGAAAATTCTGCATCCTTTATTAATCACAAAGTCAATGTAAGGAATTCTCAACATCAGAGTGTTTTCTCTTGAAAAGTTTTTAGTAGTCTCTGTTTCTTCTTGAATAGTTTTGAGTGTAGTTTCTATTTCCTTTTGAATAGTTCTGAGTGTAATTTCTGTTTCTTTTTTAATTGTTTTGAGCATAGTCAATGTTTCCTCTTGAATTGTTTTCGAACTGCTGAGAGAAACAGCAGAAAATCAGGTCTGGATTTCACCAGCAAATCTTGTGTCTAGATTTCAGCTTTTAAGTCTCCAACACAGCATTCAGATTGACTAAAATTTAAGCATTCACCAACTTTTACCATAAAAAGTACTGATATGTATGATGATTATCTAGTGTGCCAGAAACATTTGTAAGTGAGCAGTGCCCACTATTTTATCCTGATTGTGAACTATAGGCTATATTTTTGCTCATATTGATAATTTCATTAAAGCAACAAACATAAGGAACATTAACACAGCACGTCATGTTTGTTTCATATTTTTTCACCTTCTTCATGCATTCTTCATTCTTCATTTTCTGTCTTAGGACACAGTGTTACAGCTTCTCAAGGAAGCAATGGAAGCCAAGGTGTCCACCAGCAAGGGGTTCCTGATTGATGGATATCCCAGGGAGCTGGATCAGGGAACTCGCTTTGAGAAGGAGGTTTGTGTCTTGTGTACAAAATTTGTAGACACATTCTGATTTACAGATTACAGTAAAAGTCATGTACAGTAAATGAAGTCAGGTCTTATAGTTCAAGTCACACAAGTCATGTAGGCATTCAACACTATTTCAGTAATGGGCATCATGTTTTAGAATTTGATTCCACATACCTTTAAGTGGCAAGTATTCACTTCATTTGGATTTGTAAACATCCATATTCCTTTGGAAGGTCATTATTCAGATGCCCTGAGAGGTGCATATGGCAAAAACAATGTTAAAGTATGTAGACATTTTTGGACAAAATGAACCTAAAGGTGTGATCTAGTACAGTCTGGATTGAATGTCGTGCACTGTGATGTCACAATGAAAGCTATGCAGATTGATAAACAAATTTGTACTACCCTTGCTTGTGACGATTCAAGTCGACATGCTCTTATTTTGATCCAAGTTTGCTACATGGCCACCATTGTGTAAGTCCATAGCGATAGATAATTTTCATCTGGAAGTTTCTTGTTGACAGTTAATGTGCAGAGTGTTCAATAATCAGGATTGAATAGACTTTGGTTAAAGAAAGTTAGTGTTAAATTATCAAAGAACAATTTATATTTAATTTAAAATGAGTAAAAGCGCATGCATGACCCTTGTGACTTGTACTATAGAAGGTTTAGAAATGTGATTCAAGTCATTCCACTCAGTAAGTATATAATGCACAGACTCCATGCACCATGTTCAGCTGCTTTAATGATACATGCATTTTGCCCTGTGAGGTGTGACTGTCCATAGCCAGGTGGGTTGGAGGATTGGTCTAGAAGGAATATCTTGGTATCTGGCCCCTCTATCATAAAACTTTACTAAACTCCAAATCTTACATGAAAATATTTTGACCAATCGAAAAGCTGCATTTGTTAGTTGTGAGTAATATTTTCAAGATTGGAGTAATAAATTTTTAATTTAAAATACTGAGCAAAGTTTGATGATGAAGGGGCCAAGTAACCATGGGCTCCAGTCTAAAACTCAATATTTAATTTGTTCCCTCATATGGTTCAATGAAAAATTGAGTTGCAAGATGCAAAGCAAAATCGTTGACAATAACAACAAGCACTGTTCTCATACACATGCATGGCATCTGGTAAAACCATCAAGTCATATCGGCCTTTGGGCTACAAGGATAATGCCTTCACTGACATACAGTAATAAAACTGCTTCCATCTTGATTTTGTATAAATTCAATAGTGTGATACAGAGATGTTCAAATTCTCAGGAGTGACTTCTAGTGGAATAGATTCTTGTTCGATTTTTTTGTATTTTTATAGAAGGTCAAGAATGTTGACTTGCAGTCCTTACCCCTAAATTTAAAAGTTTGAGAAAAGAAACATATATCTTTTTATTTTACTCAAAACTAATTTTCCACTGTTCAGATTTCATAGAAACCAAATTAATATGTTAACACACTGGAGAAGTAATTTTCAGATTTGATCTCTTTGTACAGTACCATAATTAGTTTAGTGTGTACCCCAAATATTTCACAATTACTTTTTTCCCTCCAAAATGAATGTATTATTATTGAAAAGAAATATTGTTTCATTGTTCATAAATACATGGTATGACATGATGTGTTGTTTGGATGTACTGTTGCAGCATGAAAGATGTTCTGCAATTTTATGTAACAATACATTTATTTTCTCTGTGTGTGATGAATGACACTCGTTAAGTACTTGACAATGTCCAGTACATATGGGTAATTTAATGATAAGTACTTGACAATGTCCAGTACATGTGGGTAATTTAACAATAAGTACTTGACATCGCTCAGAACATATGGGCAATTTAATAAAAAGTACTTGACAATGTCCAATACATATGGGTAATTTAATAATAAGTACTTGAAAATGTCCAGTAAATATGGATAATTTAAAGATAAGTACTTGACAATGTCCAGTACGTATGGATAATTTAAAGATAAGTACTTGACAATGTCCAGTACATATGGGTAATTTAATAATAAGTACTTGACATTGCCCAGTACATATGGGTAATTTAATAAAAAGTACTTGACAATGTCCACTACATATGGGTAATTTAATAATAAGTACTTGACAGTGTCCAGTACATTTGGGTAATTTAATGATAAGTACTTGACAATGTCCAGCACATTTGGATAATTTAATGATAAGTACTTGACAATGTCCAGTACATATGGGTAATTTGATAATAAGTACTTGACAATGTCCAGTACATTTGGATAATTTAATAATAAGTACTTGACGAAGTCCAGTACATATGGGTAATTTAGCAGTAAGTACTTGACATTGGGTAATTTAAAAATAAGTACTTGACAATGTCCAGTACATTTGGATAATTTAATAATAAGTACTTGACGAAGTCCAGTAAATATGGGTAATTTAGCAGTAAGTACTTGACATTGGGTAATTTAAAAATAAGTACTTGACAATGTCCAGTACATTTGGATAATTTAATAATAAGTACTTGACGAAGTCCAGTACATATGGGTAATTTAGCAGTAAGTACTTGACATTGGGTAATTTAAAAATAAGTACTTGACAATGTCCAGTACATTTGGATAATTTAATAATAAGTACTTGACGAAGTCCAGTAAATATGGGTAATTTAGCAGTAAGTACTTGACATTGAGTAATTTAAAAATAAGTACTTGACAATGTCCACTACACATGGATAATTTAATTTGTAATGAAAATATTAGGGTATATCTATTGTTTTGGCAGTGGCAGAGCAGCTTCTAGGTCAGCTCACCTATACAATAAATTGACATGAATTGTAACCTATTTATCATAAACTCCCCAAAAAAACAGAAAAAAAACATTATTTGGTATTATGATAGTTGAAATACAAACCAAATATACAAATTTAGTTTTACACATTTATAAAAACTGCCCATCACAAATTTCTAGTGAATCAATCTCATTTATGCTTCTTTATCATGTAACATACTGAAATGGAACTGTTATATTACATTGCTTTACGATGTAACATACTGACATGGGACCATTGTGTTACATTGCTTGTAAAGGTTTCTTGGTGGTAACAGTACCAGTACTTTATCTTATTTTGCTGATGACTCATCAAAATTTCTGTCTGTAATTATGCATTACTGGTTTTAAACATATTCTTTTGCCATCATGTTGCACATCTATGTTTTTTGGTTGAAAATCAACTTATACCACACAAAAATCAATTGAAATTGAAATGGGGACTATGTCAATATCTCTGGTCCTCTCATATTTATGAAATGGGTACTTTATCACCAACACTGGCCCCATATTGAAGTTTTTTTTTCTTTCTAAAATATTTTTTAAATATTGCCATTTTAGTTACCCTGCCATCAGCATCTCCAGAAGCTATGTGATATATAAACAAAGTCTGACATCACATAGTTGGCAATAATACATGCAAATTTTGGTTACAATATGACCATTCTATATTAATTATGGGAAAATATTGAATAGTAACAATAATGCAGAACTACTATGCATACTTGCTTGTAAGTCGAGTCCAGCTGCAAACAACAGAGTCTGATCTGGTGTAAAATAATGTGCTGGCAGATCAAAGTCTATTTGTTTACTGATTACTTCTAACAAGCATTATGTGACAGCAGATCTGGGTCTGTGCAATTTGCAGATGGACTCAACTTACATATGGTAATTGACATTAGTTTAAGTACATTATAAGAGGAAATTACTACATCATGTCACATATTGCATTCAAATAGGAAGGCATGTTACTACAGTTATATCAATACGGTATCAATAAGACTGATATTTTAATTCACCTGTATTATCTTCCAGGTAACTCAAGCCCAGTTTGTGTTGTACTTCGAGGTGTCAGATCAGGCCATGACAAAACGCTTGTTGGGTAGAGCCCTGACAAGTGGACGTGTTGATGACAATGAAGAAACTATCAAAAAGAGATTGGAGACTTTTCACAAAATCACTACACCAGTGATTGACCACTATCAGAAGCAGGGAAAAGTTAGAACTGTGAGTTTTTCGGATTGTAAAGATATATTTGGAATGTTATTGCTTGCTTACAATTCTGTTGCTAGCAATCACAAGATAGGAAACAGGAGACATGGTTCACTTTTCTGATTTACTTCTTTAATATGAAAAATCGATCTCTTATACCCTTTGTATACCAGGTAATAATAATAGATTATTTAAAGAGGTTAACACAATTAACTAAAAGCTAGTCCCCATTGGGGCCCTCTAATAAACTAAGGAAAGGTAGTATGTACAGACATTTAGAATAACAATATTTTACCAGCACCATTATGAAATACCAGTCTGTATACATGTACATGAAATATCAATCTATATACATGTACAAGAAATACCAGTCTATATAAATTTATAAAATACCAGTTTGTATAAATGTACATGAAATACTAATTTGTATAAATGTAGATGCATAACCCATGTATATAAATGTACATGAAATGTCAATCTATGTACATGTAGATGCAATACCAATACTGTATAAATGAAATACCAACCTGTATAAATGTACAGGAAATAATGATCTGTTTTATGTACATGAAATAACTTGTATTAATGTACATGAAATAACAACCTGTATAAATATACATGAAATAACAGTCTCTATAAATGTACATGAAATAACAATTTATATACATGAAATACCAGTATATATAAATGTAACTGAAATGCCAATATGTAGTCAAAGAAGAAACAGATAGAAAATGATATAGGATAAAATCAAACAGTAATTATTCATTTTTATGGCATGTCTATATCTAGTTTTAAATTATTGCCAACTGTTTGGCAGCCTTAACAGACAATGGCAAAGAGTTCCAGGCCATGACACCATAGTACCAAAAATTTCTTTGGAATAATTATGTATATGGTTTTGAAATTGAATATTATTTGGAGCCTCAGATTTTAAGTGGTATTGTTTGTTTCTACACACCTTAAAGAGATTTTTTAGATAATAAGGTACCATTTTATTAATGCATTTATAAACAATAGTTCGTAGTTTATTATACCATGAATAGTCATCCTACATAACTGTGAAAATTTTGCCCATTTAAAACAGATAACTGTGACTGGTTTTTTTGCCACTCTGTACAATACCTTTCATTCATATCACTTCAGTTTATTAGGTACTGTGGAAGGGAATGCTAGTAGTTTATTAGGTACTGTATAAGGGAATACTAGTAGTTTATTAGGTACTCTATAAGGGAATACTAGTAATTCATTAGGTACTGTATAAGGGAATACTAGTAATTTATTAGGTAATGTAAAAGGGAACACTAGCAGTTCACATGTGTAAGAGAAAACTGGCAGTTTCCCAGGTATAAGAAAATACTGTAGTTTCCCAGGTATAAGGAAATATTGGTAATTTCTTGGGTGTAAGGGAATACAGCAGTTTCTCAGGTATAAAGGGATACTGATAATTTTTCAGGTATAAGGGATTACTAGTAGCATCTCAGTTATAAGAGAATACTGGTAGTTTCTCAGATATAAGGGAATACTGGCAGTTTCCCAGGTATAAGGGAATACTTGGTAGTTTATCACTGTGTCTTGTTGTTCAAAATATATAGTTATAATAGGATATATAGATGGTTGTAATAGGATACAGAGAAGTGATGATGATAACAAATACCGTTTTTATATAGGTAAATGCTGAGGGAGATGTGAATGATGTATTCAAGCAGGTGGAAAAAATCTTTGATCCTCTGATGAGTTCAGGTAAAATTTTAACATTGTTTCTAATTTGAATATTGCATATTTATGAATGCAGATATTTATACATATTATTTTGACATTATGGAAAGTATTTGGTGTAATTTTGTATTTATCTGTGACAAATTATTTTCACTTGTTTTTTATATTAAGTAGCTGATTGTTTAGCACAACTACAGTTATAATGAAATTCTGTGAATCATAATTCCAGGTGATAACAAATAGCACATTGATATGATATCTATACAATGTGTTGTATTTAAATTATGGTTTATTACTGCCACATTCATGACATTGTGTGATAAGGTCAGATAAAACATGGAGAAAATTTGAATATTGATAATAAGCAAAACAGTGTTCCAAAATAAAGATTGTAAATCTGTCATTATTCTTTTACTTGGGCAGTTAGGAATGTTTTTAAGCTTTTAATTGCTTGCATATTATGCTTTGTTTAAATTCCAACCCCAACTTCCATGAAAGATTTATATTTTGAAAACTTGAATGTATAATATAGTACTTAAAAGAATTGTGAAAAGCATGGTGTTCCATTTCATTTGGGGTTGTGCATTTAAGTCATATACAATTTGTAATCTTTCAGCAGACCTGTCCAATGCCAAAGTGTTGTTTGTTGTTGGTAAGTTACTAGTTTTTTATTATCATTCATATATTATCATTTTTATTAGTGATATATACAGTGCCAGGTTAAAAGTGATTAGCCACCAGAAATAAAAGTTGATGTCATTTAGAAAATGCAACTTTAGATGGTCACTACAAGGATAGGAATTATGTGTTAAGTTTGATTTTATCTGGACACTAATGACCACTGTTGTGTGAAATTGTAATTTGTAGTATTCAATAATTCTAGACCTTCCTCACGATGTGAACAAAACATGGTGCCTAATGATTAAGGAACTGAAAGAGGATCAGAAGCAGATGATAGTTCATTTTACAGAGGAAGGTTTTTATGTTAGAAAAATCTCTCAAATTATTGCAATACCATGTTTTACAATTCCAAAATGGGGTCCATGCCAAAAACAAGAATTAAGCGAGACCAAAAAAATCATTAGTAAAAGGTGTGCTCATGTACTTTGTGAACTTCCTTTTCATGAATGTAGATAATCTACCCAACTGTAGCTTTCATCTTTGTGCATGTTTCTGAAAGAGCTATAAATAGAAGATTACAGAGTTTAGGATTCAGGAGATGCTCTGTAAGGAAGCAAACTTTGATTTCTCAGCAGGTGATAGAGACAGAAAATGAGTTAATAAAGATGTGATACGATCAACATTGTCCCTTGGGTCACCATACTACATCAGCTTTATCCACTTTGCCACCTTTCCTTTTGATTATACTAGCACCGGAATGACTTCTGGGCCAGTGCTACAATGTGATGTTAACTGGCCTCATACAACAATGGCACTGTGACCCATATGGCCCAGTTTTGGAGAACCCCATATGTGCAAAAAATGGTTTAGGTGATTAGATGATCTATTTCTATATAGCGGGTACATGACCTCATGATGTGTTGTTACCAGGCCTCATACCCCATCCACTCCAGTTCTGGTGATGACTTATGCCCATTATAACATGTCCTCATACCCCATCCACTCCAGTTCTGGTGATGACTTATGCCCATTATAACATGTCCGCATACCCCATCCACTCCAGTTCTGGTGATGACTTATGCCCATTATAACATGTCCTCATACCCCATCCACTCCAGTTCTGGTGATGACTTATGCCCATTATAACATGTCCGCATACCCCATCCACTCCAGTTCTGGTGATGACTTATGCCCTTTATAACATGTCCTCATACCCCATCCACTCCAGTTCTGGCGATGACTTATGCCCATTATAACATGTCCTCATACCCCATCCACTCCAGTTCTGGCGATGACTTATGCCCATTATAACATGTCCTCATACCCCATCCACTCCAGTTCTGGCGATGACTTATGCCCATTATAACATGTCCTCTTTCCAAGATGTAAGCAGAATTTGGTCCCTTCAGGAGTGGTCCATACACATCAACTCCCATGAGACAAAAGTGAATGCCTTTCAATCATGCCAAGAGGTGCTACCTGGAAAAGCTATTCTGATTCTATTTGATAACTTGGTTGTTGTCAGTTATCACTGAGGCAGTGGGAAACCACATTGATATTGCCCTTGTTTGGGATGTTGTCAGTTGGTGTCAACAGTGGCAAATCGGCATTCAAGTCTGCCACATCTTGGGCAGTCTTGTTGTTTCAGCAGTTTTGCTGTCCAGTCTGAATCAAATGATACATGCTGAATGGTCCATCCACTTATCTTCAGTTAAATATATACCCATTGGAGTTGCCACTTAATAGATCTCCTTGTACCAAACTTTCATCTCCACACTTTCAGATCCAAAAACCTGGGCTGTTGATCTCCTCTCATTAAATTGGGACAGTCTCAATGTATATACCTTTCTCCCCAATCCCTTTGATTCCCAGTGTCATTCAGAAATTGAGGGAATCCAGGTGCAGGATTATTCTGATTACGCATGGTTCCATTACAAGACCAGACTAGCCTTCAAGGGAAATCAGTCTTTCCTTTTTGGACCCTTCTTCAAAAGGGCATTGTCAGGACTCCATCATGGTGTTGAGGTTGTGCTTGAAACGTACCGAAGAGGGATATATTCCTTCCAATTAAAGAAGGATGATATTTCTGTTCAGGTTCTTTTATCCTGGATCTGTTGGGTTATTCACTCAGCCTACAAGAAATTAACTCCAAAGTTATATGAATTTCTTACACATATTGGCCAATGGGGTCAGGACAATTATTATGGCCTAGCATTCAGGCACAACAGTTCAATGACTAACATTATTCAAGCAATGGGAGGGGTGTCTAACATGACACTCTGCAGCTTCTGTCAGAGAGACCTATCATCTAACAAGGTTCAGTTTGACCTGGTAGGGTCTATATCAGCTTTCCATAGACTGGATTTAAAGCTGCTTCTCATTTGTCAGAGGACTGGATGTAACTCCTATACCTCTTGTATTTTTCCTACTGTATTATGATTGAGTAATGTATGAGGGGTAAATGGAAATTTCTGATTATTTTGTTGTATTTTTTTAAAACCTTTCAATAGATTTAATGCCAATTGAGAGAAATGTTCTATAAAATAATCTGCAGCTTCATGTGAGGCACTCCGGACACCTGCATATATATCCTGGGTGGGTTTCATTGTTTTAAAGATGGCTGTAAATCCATGGAAGATGATCCATGTTCTGGAAGACCATTGTGATGGGAGGTGACTGCATTGAAGGAGACACTTGATGAAGATGCTTGATACACAGTGGATGATATTTCTATTTTCTCACCCATGTGACAGAGAATTTACCTGATTTATTAACCTTTCTTTTCTTATCTCAGTCTGGTTGTCTCAGTCAGGCCATTCAATCATGGTGTCCATGCACTAGGAACTACTCTTAAAATTATAAACCCTTGTTGTATTCTGCTGTGCCTGACAGAGTCGTTATAAAATCAAACAAAAACAACAACAGCATCAGATACATAAAAACAAAGAGCTTCATTCACTGAGCAACATAAGGCCTCTCCAGATTTGATAATATATCATAAAAGAATTTTGAGACAGACACACACATGCACATTAAGATGAGCTGTTCGGTATTATGCTATAGTTTGTTCCACACAGCAAATTTGTCCTATCTGTAACTCAGTATACTTTCAGGTCAGCATCATGAAATATATTTAAAAATACCTAACACAAAGTATTTAAAACAAATTAGGTATTTTTAGCTACATTTAATGACACTGTAAAGGTACCTATGTATGAATATGGATGTGGGAGGGTCCAAATAAAGTGAATAATCACCATTTGAAGGTATGTGTAATTAAATTCTAAAAAATAATTAACTACCATATATACTTATCTACAAGTTGAATCCAAACAATACAGGCTTTAATCTGCTGGTGCATAATGTGATGGCAGATCAGGGATTATGTTGATTGTTCTACTGATTAGCCCTAGCAAACTGCATAGACCCAGATCTGCTGGCACATTATGTAATGACAGATCCGAGTCTTTGAAGTTGTTCTAACTCGTAAGCAAGTATAGATGGTATTTCTATGATATTTCTTTCTTGAATCAGTCACTGTTGATTAAAAGGGGATCTTGCATGGATTGTGTAAAAAATTATGTGAGAAGAGGAATTGATTTATTGCCTAGAAAAATGCATAATTCTTATGCATAAAAATTTGTTTTAAATACATCCATATATATATATATATATATATATATATATATATATATATATATATATATATATATATATATAATACATACAAAAATGTCTAGATCATAACCGAGTTGTGTCAGTATGAAACATCTGGGAGAGCAAGGGAGTTAATTCATTGCTTCTGAGTCGTCCCTGGAAAGAGCCAACTTGAACTTGGTACAGTTCTATCATAATTAAATTTCAGCCTACATTGGGATTATCTGAGTAGCCTTTTTTTAAATATTGGGACAGTGACTTAGAATTTAATGAGGATTAATACAGAATAAAGTTTGAATATTGGTACAATGACTTAAATGAGGATTAATTAATACAGAGAAAAGTTTGAATATTGGTACAATGACATAGAAATTAAATGAGGATTAATACAGATTAAAGTTTGAATATTGGTACATTGACTTAGAATTAAATGAGAATTAATACAGAGTAAAGTTTGAATATTGGTACAGTGACTTATAATTAAATGAGGATTAATACAGAATAAGTTTGAATATTGGTACAATGGCTTTTGAAGCTCATAGTGAGGACAATTGTTTCAGGAAAATTCTCCAGCATATTTTCAACTGCTAGCATTTTCAGAACTAAAATTATAACTGAAGTGAAGCATGGTATTGCATGTCATAATTTTCACTGGTAGGTAAGTGTAATCATGGGATATTTATTTTCATTATGGAAGGTACACCTAGAAAATTGTTTCCTTTTGAGTTTTGTTTGTGACACATATCTAACATATTTATTTTTGGCTTATTGACCTTAGACAAGTTATTTTCAAATATTTTAGGAGGACCTGGCAGTGGAAAGGGCACCCAGTGTGCCAAGATTGTAGAGAAATACGGATTCTGTCACCTTTCCTCTGGGGATCTTTTGCGTGCCGAGGTTTCATCATCATCTGCCAGGGGAAAACAGCTGAATGAAATCATGGAGAGAGGAGAACTTGTATCTCTTGTAAGTTCAGTTCAGTCTTACTCAAATCCATTCTTTCAGTCTTTTTCAAATCCATTCCTTTCAGTCTTACTCAAATCTATTCCTTTCAGTCTTACTTATATCCATTCCTTTCAGTCTTATTCAGATCCGTTCCTTTGAGTCTTACTCAAATCTATTCCTTTCAGTCTTACTCAAATCCATTCCTTTGAGTCTTACTTAAATCCATTCCTTTGAGACTTACTTAAGTCCGTTCCTTTCAGTCTTACTTAAATCCATTCCTTTCGGTCTTATTCAAATCCATTCCTTTCAGTCTTACTCAAATCTATTCCTTTCAGTCTTACTTAAATCCATTCCTTTCAGTCTTATTCAGATCCGTTCCTTTGAGTCTTACTCAAATCTATTCCTTTCAGTCTTACTCAAATCTATTCCTTTCAGTCTTACTTAAATCCATTCCTTTGAGTCTTACTTAAGTCCATTCCTTTCAGTCTTATTTAAATCCATTCCATTCAGTCTTATTTAAATCCATTCCTTTCAGTCTTATTTAAATCCATACCTTTCAGTCTTACTCAAATCTATTCCTTTCAGTCTTACTTAAAACCATTCCTTTCAGTCTTATTTAAATCCATAACTTTCAGTCTTACTCAAATCCATTCCTTTCAGTCTTACTCAAATCTATTCCTTTCAGTCTTACATAAAACCATT
Organism: Sinohyriopsis cumingii; assembly: GCA_028554795.2. Lineage (NCBI taxonomy): Eukaryota > Metazoa > Mollusca > Bivalvia > Unionida > Unionidae > Sinohyriopsis > Sinohyriopsis cumingii. Next base: position 37,581,310 of record CM068839.1, read on the forward strand.
CCTTTCAGTCTTATTTAAAATCATTCCTTTGAGTCTTATTTAAATCCATTCCTTTGAGTCTTATTTAAATCCATAACTTTCAGTCTTACTCAAATCCATTCCTTTCAGTCTTACTCAAATCCATTCCTTTCAGTCTTATTCAGACCCGTTCCTTTGAGTCTTACTCAAATCTATTCCTTTCAGTCTTACTCAAATCCATTCCTTTCAGTCTTACTCAAATCCATTCCTTTCAGTCTTACTCAGATCCATTCCTTTCAGTCTTACTCAAATCTATTCCTTTCAGTCTTACTTAAATCCATTCATTTGAGTCTTATTTAAATCCATTCCTTTCAGTCTTATTTAAATCCATTCCTTTCAGTCTTACTCAAATCTATTCCTTTCAGTCTTACTTAAATCCATTCCTTTCAGTCTTACTTAAATCCATTCTTTTCAGTTTTACTCAAATCTATTCCTTTCAGTCTTACTTAAATCCATTCCTTTCAGTCTTACTTAAATCCATTCCTTTTGGTATTTAAATCCATTCCTTTCAGTACTTAAATCCATTCCTTTCAGTTTTACTCAAATCCATTCCTTTCAGTCTTACTCAAATCCATTCCTTTCAGTCTTACTCAAACCCATTCCTTTCAGTCTTACTCAAATCCATTCCTTTCAGTCTTACTTAAATCCATTCCTTTTGGTATTTAAATCCATTCATTTCAGTACTTAAATCCATTCCTTTCAGTTTTACTCAAATCCATTCCTTTCAGTCTTATTTAAATCTATTCCTTTCAGTCTTACTCAAATCCATTCCTTTCAGTCTTACTCAAATCCATTCCTTTCAGTCTTACTCAGATCCATTCCTTTCAGTCTTACTCAAATCTATTCCTTTCAGTCTTACTTAAATCCATTCATTTGAGTCTTATTTAAATCCATTCCTTTCAGTCTTATTTAAATCCATTCCTTTCAGTCTTACTCAAATCTATTCCTTTCAGTCTTACTTAAATCCATTCCTTTCAGTCTTACTTAAATCCATTCTTTTCAGTCTTACTCAAATCTATTCCTTTGAGTCTTACTTAAATCCATTCCTTTCAGTCTTACTTAAATCCATTCCTTTTGGTATTTAAATCCATTCCTTTCAGTACTTAAATCCATTCCTTTCAGTTTTACTCAAATCCATTCCTTTCAGTCTTATTTAAATCTATTCCTTTCAGTCTTACTTAAATCCATTCCTTTTAGTCTTACTTAAATCCATTCCTTTCAGTCTTAAATCCATTCCTTTCAGTCTTACTTAAATCCATTCCTTTCAATCTTATTTAAATCCATTCCTTTCAGTCTTACTCAGATCCATTCCTTTCAGTCTTACTCAAATCTATTCCTTTCAGTCTTACTTAAATCCATTCCTTTGAGTCTTACTCAAATCTATTCCTTTCAGTCTTACTCAGATCCATTCCTTTCAGTCTGACTCAAATCCATTCCCTTGTCTTATTTAAATCCATACCTTTCAGTCTTACTCAAATCTATTCCTTTCAGTCTTACTTAAAACCATTCCTTTCAGTCTTATTTAAATCCATAACTTTCAGTCTTACTCAAATCCATTCCTTTCAGTCTTACTCAAATCTATTCCTTTCAGTCTTACATAAAACCATTCCTTTCAGTCTTATTTAAAATCATTCCTTTGAGTCTTATTTAAATCCATTCCTTTGAGTCTTATTTAAATCCATAACTTTCAGTCTTACTCAAATCCATTCCTTTCAGTCTTACTCAAATCCATTCCTTTCAGTCTTATTCAGACCCGTTCCTTTGAGTCTTACTCAAATCTATTCCTTTCAGTCTTACTCAAATCCATTCCTTTCAGTCTTACTCAAATCCATTCCTTTCAGTCTTACTCAGATCCATTCCTTTCAGTCTTACTCAAATCTATTCCTTTCAGTCTTACTTAAATCCATTCATTTGAGTCTTATTTAAATCCATTCCTTTCAGTCTTATTTAAATCCATTCCTTTCAGTCTTACTCAAATCTATTCCTTTCAGTCTTACTTAAATCCATTCCTTTCAGTCTTACTTAAATCCATTCTTTTCAGTTTTACTCAAATCTATTCCTTTCAGTCTTACTTAAATCCATTCCTTTCAGTCTTACTTAAATCCATTCCTTTTGGTATTTAAATCCATTCCTTTCAGTACTTAAATCCATTCCTTTCAGTTTTACTCAAATCCATTCCTTTCAGTCTTACTCAAATCCATTCCTTTCAGTCTTACTCAAACCCATTCCTTTCAGTCTTACTCAAATCCATTCCTTTCAGTCTTACTTAAATCCATTCCTTTTGGTATTTAAATCCATTCCTTTCAGTACTTAAATCCATTCCTTTCAGTTTTACTCAAATCCATTCCTTTCAGTCTTATTTAAATCTATTCCTTTCAGTCTTACTCAAATCCATTCCTTTCAGTCTTACTCAAATCCATTCCTTTCAGTCTTACTCAGATCCATTCCTTTCAGTCTTACTCAAATCTATTCCTTTCAGTCTTACTTAAATCCATTCATTTGAGTCTTATTTAAATCCATTCCTTTCAGTCTTATTTAAATCCATTCCTTTCAGTCTTACTCAAATCTATTCCTTTCAGTCTTACTTAAATCCATTCCTTTCAGTCTTACTTAAATCCATTCTTTTCAGTCTTACTCAAATCTATTCCTTTGAGTCTTACTTAAATCCATTCCTTTCAGTCTTACTTAAATCCATTCCTTTTGGTATTTAAATCCATTCCTTTCAGTACTTAAATCCATTCCTTTCAGTTTTACTCAAATCCATTCCTTTCAGTCTTATTTAAATCTATTCCTTTCAGTCTTACTTAAATCCATTCCTTTTAGTCTTACTTAAATCCATTCCTTTCAGTCTTAAATCCATTCCTTTCAGTCTTACTTAAATCCATTCCTTTCAATCTTATTTAAATCCATTCCTTTCAGTCTTACTCAGATCCATTCCTTTCAGTCTTACTCAAATCTATTCCTTTCAGTCTTACTTAAATCCATTCCTTTGAGTCTTACTCAAATCTATTCCTTTCAGTCTTACTCAGATCCATTCCTTTCAGTCTGACTCAAATCCATTCCCTTGTCTTATTTAAATCCATTCCTTTCAGTCTTACTCAAATCTATTCCTTTCAGTCTTACTGAAATCCATTCCTTTCAGTCTCACTCAAATCAATTCTTTGAAGTCTTACTCAAATCTATTCCTTTCAGTCATACTCAAATCCATTCCTTTCAGTCTTACTCAAATCCATTCATTTCAGTCTTACTCAAATCGATTCCTTTCAGTCTTAAATCCTTTCCTTTCAGTCTTATTTAAATCCATTCCTTTCAGTCTTAAATCCTTTCCTTTCAGTCTTACTTAAATCCATTCCTTTCAGTCTTACTTAAATCCATTCCCTTCATTTCAGTTTAGATCTGATGAATTTCACCAGTTGCAATGAAATGTTGACCGAACCTAATCATGTCTAAAAACCATTGATCTGATTGTCTGAAATTTTAGTCTGACTTCAAAATGAATATTGAAATGTCTCGGTTTGATGCCAATGGGATCAGTTGAGTTACTTCCCATTCTTGGTTCAGCATTGGCTTAGTGAATAGTGTCTGGCTAATAATAGCCAGTAGATTGTGGAGTCCAGTCCATCCCAGTCCAAGTTGTCTGCTGTGATATGTTTCAGGCAATGTACTTAATTCCCGTTGTCCCAGCATTAAATAAACTTTCATGAGCTGATGTTGCATTTAAATGCCAGTCAGTCAATCAGTCTGTCAGTTAATTAATCAGTCATTCAATCTGTCAATCAGTCAGTCAGTCAAACCTTCCAATTCAACTGTTTGACTCAGTTGATGTCAATTTAATTCCATTCAGTTCAGGTCATATAACTGAATTTAATCCAATCTTTAATGCATCAACACTGTACATTTATTATTAGAAGTAAAAAAGAAATTGAGTTACAGCCATACATAACTACATCCACAATGCTATTAGACTGATCTAATACATGCATTTTTTATTGGTGTACATAAAATGTGTTCCCAAAAATAAAAACTTTCTAGCAGTTGTAACTTGTTATGTCAGAAAATATGGCAGCTTTTTTTCTCCAAAGTAAATAATAACATGGATGATAACTTGGAGAGATAGCCAGAAATCTGTATACATGTATCAATGGTCTGCTTTAGGTGTAGTTTTGATGATAGTAGAATTTTTATGGATCAATGTGATGATGGTTTTTTTCTTCTTCCTGATACATTTAAATGATCAACAACTTAATTAAGAGGAGACATAAAGACACATCATTTGAATGGTGTTAAGCCATAGTTCAGCTCAGTTAGTAAAGTAATTTACCTAATTAATATTGCACTTGGTGCTTAATAGTTTATGACCCCGACATTTCATGTGATGCCTCATAAATAATGACCTTGATATTGAATATAATGCTTTGGAAACTAATGATCTTGACTTTGTACCGGATGCCTTAGAAACAAATGACCTTGACATTTCATGTTCACACCATACTGTCTGCAAGATTTAATGTATTTTTTATATATTATTCCTTGTGTGTGCAAACATTTACATTTATAAAAAACATTAATCATATGGTCAGCAGATTTTAAGTATAAATATTTTTCAGTTAAAATATAAATGTTCTCTGTAGGATAAATTAAATGACAACGAAACAATGGTGTACAAAAAATGAAAAGGTACATACAACATGGTATTTATTAAATCTCTTCTTTTCAAAACAGGATGTTGTACTGGATCTTTTGAAGGAAGCAATGGTTAAAAACCTGTCAAGTTCTCAATGCTTCCTGATTGATGGTTATCCAAGGGAAATGGAACAGGGTGTGCGCTTTGAAAAAGAGGTTAGTCCAACTTTGATTTGATTAATATGATGGAGCACCACTTGATTAAAAATAGATGGTGAATGTTCATTATATAAGCTTGATATGGTATCAAACAAACAGGCCATCTGAGGAAGTTTCTTTGAAATGGGATTCTTTTTAAAAAGTTATAATTCCTATTTTTATGAAAAGACCACATTATCTACAATTTGATTGGATGTAAATGGTCATGTGATACTGATATGGAATGTTTTACACAATCATAAATTCTGCAGACTATTTTTGGTTCCCTGTTTCCAGGTCATTTTATGTGAAGTTCCATCTATATCAATGCCTTGCAGCATAATAATAACAACATCAAAATGTTACAAACTCCAGATTAAAGTCGCCCATTAGAAGTTAAAGCAATGTACTTGCACGTACCTTCCTGTACTCCAGTACTCTCTCCTTTTGCCGAAGAAGGCATATAGCAGGCTTTACAAGTCAATCTTCAGAATTATTTTGCACTTCACATCAATAACACGTTTCAGCAGCTGTTAAAAGTTAGGGTCATAGTACAAGTTGGGAATCTCCCTAAAATAGACACGAGTTTTCTTCTGAAAGATTGAAATGCACAGAAGACAAGAACAGGAATAACCTAGTTTCAACAGCATTAACCATTTTTTGTAAATAATTTTTTAAAATCATAACAAGCTCCTTGGATACCTGTCATGACCCGCTCTGACACTCTACCACATATTACTATTGGGGCCCCAAGTGGCAAAGTGGTCTAAAGCGCTCACCATTCTGAATCACTGCCATCTCACCTCTGTCTGCGTGGGTTCAAGTCCAAGGCTCGGCTAGCGTGGATACATGGGAAAGCCTGCCAGTAGCTTCTCGTGGGTCGGTGGTTCTTCCCTGGGTTTTCCAGGGTTCTTCCTCCACCACTTATACTGGCCGCCATGTATAGCCTATCTTGTGCTGAAAAATGGCATTAAGCCCTAGAACAACAACAACAACCATATATTACTACATACAAATGACCACTCTTGGCTAATGAAGATGGGGCTATGTATTCTGTTGCAGTACAGAGGCTCATGAAAGAAAACTTTGAGCTACCCAAAATTGAACGCTTTATTAATGAAATCTGCTATTATGACAGAAAGAATGTAAATTGGAATTATAAGGATAAAATGATCCTGGTTGCGTATTTTTCAATGTGTAAATTGTTACCTAATCACTCACAAAGTTAACATGAAGTCTTTCGGACTTTATTTACTTTGTGAGTGATTATGTAAAATTTACACATTGATAAATACTCAACCATGATCATTTAATCCTATAAAATAATGATCTCGAAATATTTTGAGGTTGATTCTGAGTAGGAATAATTTTTAGTTTTGAACTTGAGGGAATCTTGGTTTAAGATAAATATGTGGCCTTGAAATGTATTCTACCTTGTTGAAGTGTATGTAGTTCACATTATGTTCTTAAAATGATGGTGAAATTAGATCCAGGAGATCTTGCTAGGTGAGATTAGCAAGTGGGAAGGAGGTGATTGGAAGCTGGTATCTGTGACAAGCAGGAGAGTTGGTGCAGCATCACTACAGATTTTACTTGTAATGGTCATAATGCTATAATGAATTAAAAGGTTGCAGAAAGAAACAAAGTACATGTACATGTAGAAAAACAAAGTACATGTACAATTGTAGAAAAACAAAGTACAAGTGTAGAACATACTGTATGTACATGCTTATACTGTCAAGTCCACTGCAAACTGCACAGATCCACATCTGCTGTGGCACCATGTGCCATCAGATCTGGGTCTTTGCAGTTCATTAGCAATAATTAGTTTAACAAAATAGATTTTGATCTGCTGGTGCATTATATGATGGTAGATGAGGGTCTATGTTGTTTACAGTTGGACCCAACCTATATGCAAGTATACACTGTACATTACATCCAACACCAAATATTCTATCCATACTGCGTGGTTTATTTTTCAGCTTGTACCCTGTTCTGGGGTGTTATACTTTAAAGTATCAGATGAAACAATGAAGAATAGGCTGCTGGAGAGAGCCAAAACAAGCGGTCGTGTTGATGATAACGAGGAAACCATCATGAAGCGACTGAAGACCTTCCATAACCAAACAAAACCTGTCATAGATTATTATGACAAACAGAGCAAAGTAATTAAGGTAAATAAAAATGTGTACAAAATACTATATTTTACTGAGGTAATACCAGATTTATTTAATTATGTAATTTAAACAAGTGGGCCATTTTTCAAATGCTGTGAAGTTGCTCATTTTCAGAATTGCCATTGAACTCCATTGTTTGACTGATTATAGATTAGATAATGTGAAACTGAAATAGAATGCCAGTATCATTAGCTCATTAAGGCTGGGTGCATTTTCTCATTCACATTTAAGATTTGGGTAGAAGAGATAGTTTTCCATTGAATCCAAGCCTTGTCAGAAGCTACTGGCAAGCTACTTCATATATTCATATTGGTCAAACTGAGACACGTGAACTTGTATGGACAGAGATGAGATGTGAGAGTGATCTGTAAAGTCGAGGACCTTAAACCACTTGGATTGGCATAGATGCCCATTATATTTTGAATTTACCTCTTTACTATCACTATCCACATGACTGAGAGTCAAGTCTTGAAAAAGCTTGTAAATCTTTACTGTAATAACTCTCCATGTGACACAAAGTCAGGTAAAGGCTGGTAAATCTTTACTGTCATCCTTATCCGTGGTACACAGAGTCAAGTCAGGTAAAGGCTGGTAAATCTTTACTGTAATAACTGTCCATGTGACACAGTCAAGTCAGGTAAATGCTGGTAAATCTTTAATGCCATCATTATCCATGGTACACTATACATATGACCAAGAATCATGTCAGTTATAGTCTAGTAAATCATTAGTGTAATCATTATCAATGTGACTGAGTGTCATGTCATGTAAAACCTGGCAAATCTTTTACAATGGTCATTATTCATGTGATCAAGAGCCTTGTCTGGTAAAGGCTGGTAAATCTTTGTTATGGTCATTATTCAAGTGACAGAAATGTGTGATACCAGTTCATAAATCTTCACATTGGTCAGTATTCCTGTGATGTACCATGTCTGGCAAAGGTTGGTAAATCTTTACTATGGTCACTATCCAACTGTCAGACCAAGAATCATGTTTGGTAAATCTAAGCTATTTTCATTACCTAAGTGTCTAATAGGTAAGTAAGGTAAATCTGGTTCACTATCCAAGTGAATGAGAGACTTAATTATGGTCATCATTCAAGTGACAGAGAACCATGTCTGACACTGACTGTAAATCTCTACTATGGTCACAATCCAAGTGACTGAGAACCATGTCTGGCAAAGACTGGCAAATCTGTAATATGGTCATTATCCAACTGACCAAGAGTCATGTCTTGTAAATCTTTGCTATTTTCATTATCCAACTGATCAAGAGCCATGTCTAGTAAATCTTTGCTATTTTCATTATCCAAGTGACCAAGGGCCAAGTCTGGTAAATCTTGTTCACTATCCAAGTGAGTGAGATCCATGTCTGGTAGAACCTGGTAAATTTTTACTGTGGTTACATACCATGTGACTGAGAACCATGTTCAGTTAATCTTCTAAACTATCAAAGTGACAGAGAACAATATCTGGTAAAGAGTGGTAAATCTTTACTATGGTCAGTATCCATATGACTATATCTGAGATGGTTTCAAAACTCAGCAGTCTGGTTAAGGTTGGTAAATCTCATTCAGTGATCAAGAGCCATGTCCAGTACAGGCTGGTAAATCTGTTACCATGATCACTATTATTATGACCATAAGCCTTGTCAGGTAAAGGCAGGTAAGTCTTTGCTATGATCACTGTCTGGCAAAGGTTGGTAAATCTTTTATATGCACCTATTTCCCATAGCTGTAAATATTCCCATGGCAAAATGTAAGTTTCATCTTTTTTGTTTTCAGATAAAAGCTGAGGGAAGTGTGGATGAGGTGTTTATTAAGGTAGAGAAGTACATGGATAGTAAGAAGTGGTAGACGACTTTAAGCAGGTTAACTGGTGACACAGAGAGACTTTGGGATGGAGCGGGATGATTTTTTTAAGCCAATAAGGATGTCTTCACTCAGATAGATATTAAGAAATGAAAACTTCGAGTACAATGTGTTTATAAAGATAAAACCAAATCCAGTACTTCAACAAGTTGCTGTTTTGACAAAAACAGTCAAATGGAAACTATTGAACTCAGTTATAGACTTTCAAAATGATATATATTTTTCTAGGATAGAATTAACTATTTTATAGATATCAAAAATAGCACATTTAGGGAGATGAAGTGAAAATATTAAAAATTTACAGAACTATAAGGATTTAAGAATTAAGGGCCAAAATAAATGATGGCACATTAATTTTATTTCTAAGAATTTGTTCAGTTTTTAATTATTCAGGTGATTGTTGATATACATGCTTGACAAGCTTAATGCAGTAAATATTGGACATTAATTTATTTTTGTTATTTTATAACTCTGTCCGAGATATTTAACAAGTTCCAATAACACCATTTAACATGTGGCTCAAAGAGAAATCTGATATTTTGTTCTTAAAACAAAATTACTCACTTTAAAAATTCTTCCCAATACTTTGAAAGGAAGTAACAAGTACTATATCTATGTTACTTTGTAAGAAAACTTGAAAATGAAAACTGGGTCTTAAATAGTAACTATAATGATTATTAAAAGTAAGTTTGCGTCTTAAATAGTAACTATAATGATTTATTAAAAGTAAGTTTGGTTCTTAAATAGTAACTATGATGATTTATTAAAAGTAAGTTTGGGTCTTAAATAGTAACTATAATGATTATTAAAATTAAGTTTGGATCTTAAATAGTAACTATGATGATTTATTAAAAGTAAGTTTGGGTCTTAAATAGTAACTATAATGATTATTAAAATTAAGTTTGGATCTTAAATAGTAACTATAATGATTATTAAAATTAAGTTTGGGTCTTAAATAGTAACTATAATGATTATTAAAATTAAGTTTGGATCTTAAATAGTAACTATAATGATTTATTAAAATTAAGTTTGGGTCTTAAATAGTAACTATAATGATTTATTAAAAGTAAGTTTGGGTCTTAAATAGTAACTATAATGATTATTAAAAGTAAGTTTGGGTCTTAAATAGTAACTATAATGATTTATTAAAAGTAAGTTTGGGTCTTAAATAGTAACTATAATGATTATTAAAAGTAAGTTTGGGTCTTAAATAGTAACTATAATAATTTATTAAAATTAAGTTTGGGTCTTAAATAGTAAGCTGTTCATATACCTTCTGAAAAATTTTGAATCTCAAAATTAATTTTGTGAGAAGTGTTATCTTTGTAAATTTGACTGATGAAATGATGATGGCATTTCAGCTGATATTCATAGGTATTTTAATCTTTAGAAGATCTGGTTACATTTTATTTTTATTTGAGTAAAATCTTGATTCATGTGCAGTTTACACTTAGCTTGTCATCAACTATTTACTGAATCATATTTATGTGGTCTATTAGAACATAAAAATGTGTGATTTTACTTTTCAATTACCATCTGATTAAACATTTATGAGGATTTGAAACGTAATATTCTAAAACTAAAAAAATATAAAACTGAAAGCACTCATTCAGTGAAGTTTTGGGAGCCTTACATATTACACAAATGAACACACGCTTTTCTTACACAAATACAGCATACAGGTGAATACAGACACTTACAGACCATTACAAAAATTCCCCCAGTTACAAATACCTATAATTTCACATACCTGTAATTACTCACACAATAATTACACATACATTAAAACATTTAAAAGTTTGTGAATTTGGTGCAGATAACTCCTTTGCTCAATACAAAATACCTCTGTGATAAAAGCATGTTTCTTCACCAGCAAAAGATAAATTGTTTGGGGCTGTCATCTTTGTATTGTTTTAAATGTAGTTTGAATAATTTGTTCCTCTTGCTTTTGCGCCAGTTTTTGGTGGTCAAAAAAACCCAAACTAATGCATGATGAAATTTCGAGATCTCTTCACAATACACAAGGTAAATATCAGTTTGAAACTGCTTTCATTTGAATGGTGCAATCCATTTTGTCAGATCAACAGTATCTATGGTGCTGCATTTGACTGAATGTTGCTACTGACCATGTTAGTCAAAAGCCACAAATTGCTCATTTTAATCAGTCAACAGTGACAGAGCACGTACCATCTCAGTTGAATGTGACATGTTTTACTGTCTCAGTTGAATGTGACATATGTGTTACTGTCTCAGTTAAATGTGATATATCTGTATCTGTTAGAGTACAAATATCTCAATTTGTTATCTACCCTCAAATTACAATGATCTTAAGTTTTGTTCTTTGTGTATAAAATTCATTGCTTGTATTACAGTAATCACACTTTAAACACTGCCAGTTATCAATTTCATTAACCTTTACTATTATGTAAGGTCATAGGTAACTTGACTGGCCCATGATTATACTTTTGTGTCATGCCTGTAGGAAAAGTAAAGGCATAAATTCATCTCATTTTTGGTATTTTATGAGTGAGATCACTAAATTTTTAACATTTTTTAATGACATAATGAATGTACAGTCATGTTTATGTTAATCTAACTTTAATTAGATTTATTGTTATTTTCTGTTTCTGCTTTCCATTGATTACAATGGTTGATATAATTATGCAACTTGCTAAATTGTTTTCCCTGAAGAAAATGTACTTAAATATTTAAGATTTTCTATTTTATATCTAATGGATCACTACTTACAAAGTTACTGCAAAATGTCATGTTGAAAAATCATTTGTCAAGTGTTGTGTGTGTGTGTGTGACTTGAGTACAGTGTGGGTAAACCTATCTACCCCAACATCATCTTATAGTACAAACACTATTCTTTATTTAAAATAAATACCCCAATATATTAAATTATAAACTGATTTTAAATTGCTTTTCGCCTAATTAAAGTGAATGCAGATGTGCTTGATGTGAAGTTTTGTTCAAATTAGTTTTATGACTGAGTCCCACCAGAACACAACAGACCTGCTTTGACAGAACAAAACAAGTAGTTGGGGTCCTATATGTGCTTAACAGCATCAAACAAACGCTTCACAAAATCCAATCAATATAAAGTTTATTGCATCAACTTACACAATGACCACTTTTCTTTTACAAGGGTACAAGTTCATTCAGACTATGAAAATTAGCAACCTAGGATAAATGTTTCATGTAATGATGCAAGTTTTGTTTTCAAATATAATGGGTTCATCTTATAACCCAGCTTGGAAAAGATCTCTGTGCCAAGAAGATAGGAAAAGTCACGAGTAAAGACCTTATTTTCCTGAATACAGTGCAATTTTTACAAGCCTTACAGAATTAGAAACAAATAGAATCTAATTAATGCCATCTTCATTCTAATCCAGTTGAAAAATGAAAATAAATTTTATTGTTCGTAAGTACTAGTTAGTGTAAAATCTGGTCCATAAATAAGATCCTTTTACTGCCAAAACCAGGGGTCATTAATATTTGGTAAGGTATATAGCAGAGACTAATGTGAGAATAGTGTCTCATGTAGTCAATGTTGTTTGGTGCATGAATATAGCAGAGACTAATGTGAGAATAGTGTCTCATGTAGTCATCGTTACATGAATATAGCAGAGAATAATCCCCTCATACTGTGTGTGTCAGGTTAGAGAAGCATTTTGTTTTAATTCTGAGCAAGAATGAATATTTAGAGGAAAGCTCTTGGCCCAAACATAAGATTGACAATATTGTATGTAGATGTCTTCCTCATCAAGGTATAGTCTGTACAAGTCATCTAGATTTTCCTGCACAGAAAATAGAAAATTGTACTTTAAATAGCTATTTATAACTCCTCCAAGTCGGCTGCAGATTAGTTAATTGGTTTGATAATTATTAACTCTACAGGTCATATAGACCAGAAGAGCTTATGGGATGGCCTTTTGTCCATCGTCTTTTCATTTGAACAAATTTGTTATTGCTATGTCTCCTAAACCACTTGAAATGTTTGCCATGATAAATTACATACACACATTCATCCCATGGTCTATTTGGTCCAAAATGAAAATGGTGCTCCTAAACTACTTGAAGGGTTTACCATGATAAATTACATACACACATTCATCCCATGGTCTATCTGATCCAAAATAAAAATGGTGCTCCTAAGACATCCAATGCCATCTTGAAAATCTGACTCTTTCACTACAAGAATTCTCATGATGTCTAGTTGGTCTAAAATGAAAATGGTGCTGAACTGATGTCCCATACAACCATCATGGTGACCGTCTTGAAAATCTTGTTAGACTACTTCTCATACATGAATGGTCATATAAACATGGAATTTTAACTAAGGACTTCTTTTGATGTTTAGTTGGTCTCGAAACAAAAAACATTGGTGCCAATCCGACATCTAATATGGCATCCTTTTGAAAATCTTGTTATTGCTACTCCTCCTGAACTGAAATTGATAATAACATAGGGTTTTCACCAAAAGACTTCTGAAGATGTCCAGTTGGTTTTAAATGAAAATGGTGCAGATCTGACAACCAATATTGCTGCCATAAAGCATCTAAATTAAAATCCTCAATTTGATTGCTATATCAAGATGAAGTTTCCATAAAAGACTCCTTCTGATGTCCATTTGGCCTTAAAATGAAAATGGTACTGATCTGATGTCCAATATGGCCACAACAGCAGAAATCTTTTTAAAAAAGCAGCTTTTCACTACTCCTAACAGAAAGTCATATTGACCTGGGGTTTTCACCAGAATTCTTATCAAGTCTAGTTAGTGATAAATGAAAATGGTGTTGATCTGATTTCTAACATGGCTGCCAGTGGCCTGCTTGAAAATCTTATCACTACTTCTGAATGAATGGCCATATCAGCATGGGGTTACACTTAAAGACTTTTAATAATGTTTTGTTGATCCTAAATTAAAGTGATGCTGATCTGACATCTTATATGTGGCCATTTTGAAAATCTTTTTTTTGCTACTTCTGTCAAATGAAATGTCATTTTGACGTGGAATTTTCATCAGAAGAGTTCTTTAAGTGTTGAGTTGGTCCTAAATGAAAACAACCATCAAATTCTCTTAAGTATATGTCTATACCAACATCAGGTTTTCACCAAATATACTTTTTATGATACCTAGTAGATCCTGAATGAAAATGGTGCCAGTTGTAAGTCCAACATGAAAATCTTGTTGTCTGGATGGATGATCATTATGTCATGGTAGTCTTCACTAGAAGACTTCTAATGATGTCTACTTTGTCCTAAATGAAAATGGTGCCAGTCTGACATCCATAATGTCCACCACAGCAGCTAATTTGAAAATCTTATTGCTAAAGATTATCCGAGATGGTTTCAAAACTCAGTTAAAAGGATGAAATATTCTAATGTTGACTTCCAGGAAATTCTGTTTGTGCAGTAGAGTGTCAGTCCCTTGCAGGTACTTTTGTTTTTATTACTGTTGTATCCATGTAGGTTATACGTTGGTCCCTGATTGTTGATGTATTTAATTTTTCCATTAATTTTGTTATTCTATACCATGTTTTGCTATGCTACAATGATAATGTTAGGCTTGAACTGTGATTAATTTCCCAATTTAATTTTTTGTAAATGATTTATTGCTAATGTACAGTTTTATATTTATTAGCTACAAGTATTTTTTTTATACTTTGGTTCCACTGTTATTATTGTCAGAACCATTTTTTTTTATTTCACTCTTATTTATTCACTAAAATAATTGCTATATTTTTTCAACTTACAGAAGTCTCATTTACCAACCTCTGTAGTTACGTCTGTGATTATAACTACGTATTTTCTTCAGAATCTAACTAGGTCACAGTATTTACTGTGAAAAAGTATTCATGTATTGTTACAGGATTTATAATCTGTAATATCAGAACATTTAAGAAAGCTTAAAACTTGAAATCTGCACAAGGAAAATTAATGCATTACATTTGTCAAATTTGATATTTTCCTATTAGAGAACTTCTGTACTGAGTTTATAAGCTGTACTACTATAGTAGAAGGATTTAGTTTTATTTAGCCAGCTGTGTTTTCTTTTTGTTCTCTTAAACCATACATTATATGTTTACCAATTAATCTGTACAACTAGAAAAGTACCCCATTAAAATTATTTACTCCTCCTAGATTTCTGTTGTGCTTTTGAGAGAATTTGTTTTCTAACTACAGTCCATCCTGTCTATCACATACTCTCTCATGCTGATGTCCAAGGGTAATATTTCCATAACCAAACTAGGTAAATGTGATTTATTTTTTCATTCAGTGTTTATATTATGTTTTTGCATTTAGTTTCACTTCATGCATGCTCAGATGCAATGATCTACTTCAAAGAGGCATTTACTGGTATTGGTAGCTGGCATAAGCAGACTTAATAAGTTGCTGTGACCTATTTTGCCTTACATTACAGTTTTTTAACCAGGAGAGAAGATATAACATTCTGCAGAATTTTTCTTGTTGCCTAGACTTTTCATGAGCAGAAAAGAATCTTTCATTAATGAAAACTATTTTTCATCTAATTTCTCTTTCTTAAGAATGATATGATATACAATTAAATTGCAATATACAGTGTGATCCCACTATAACATGGTAGATGGGGTCCATAGAAACTGACCATGTTATAGCAAGAACCATATTATAGCAAGAACCCATGTTATAGCAAGAACCATGTTATAGCAAGAACCATGTTATAGCAAGAACCATGTTATAACCAACCAAGTCATTTAGGTGAAGAAATGATGCATTTACCTACAATATGGTGGCCAGGCGGGTGGGGGGTAATAAAAGTAATGCAAAAATATGTTCTTTTGGTTAAATAAAGACAAACTAGTCTGATAAAAGCACTTGTATATTGACAACTTACATTTGTGTAGTATAATCCATAATCCATTAAGTACTGTACTTGTATATAATAAATCCATGAATTTGAGTACAGATCACGTTTAAACTTCATGTATGGCTCATGTCCCGTTTGAAAACATAAAAAATGTGATTATTTTTTTAAAAAATGGTATTTTTATTTATTAAAATAAAATGGTTTTATCTATATCCAATTGTCATTTAACAATTCACTGCAATTGTCACAAGTAGCACATGGCTATAGCTGTTTACATGCTACATGTATATGTACTTAAACTGGCCTAGATTTTTGGTCAGCTGGAGACAGTCTCATCTTGCCGAGGTTGCCCAGGGGATGAGGCTATTGATAGGAAAATGAAAACTTGAACATATTAGAAAGTTTAACAAACATCTTTGCAAGATACCCCATCTTTAATTAACTTGAAAGCCATTTATATATGCTACCATAAGCATAATTTTTTTCCTGCAAAAATGAAACTTTCATGGCACAATATACATGTTCCAGTCCCTTTGGAAAATTCAACAATCTATCTCATTCCACTGCTTTTATTTAAGTTTGGTACTGACTTCCTTTGACGAAAGGTTATTTCTTTTTATTGAAGTTTGTAGCTGGCTTTTTGTGATGATGGGTGCATGTGTTATTGAAGTTACTGCCTAAAGGATAGCTTTGGAGGACCAAACAAATGTCTGTTTCTTATTGCATTGGCAGCGTCAGATAATTGTAGACCATTGATTTAACTGAAATTTAGTTTCATTCGCTTAGTATTTATACAGAACTATTTGTGCTTCAAAGGTGATCAGTTTTCTTTGAAGTTTCAGCAAAACTATTTTTTCTTGGTACATTTTAAAAACAAAAGGAATTTGCCATCATTTGGTTGATTGTAACAGTTACTCTTCCTGCCTTAAAAAATTGGTAAACTGTAGCAATCCTGGTAGCATAGATAGACCAACAAGTAGATTTCCAATTCTGTTTCTTTGGATTTTTGTTTTTGTGACATGTCTGGTGGCAGAGAGTGATCCTGCCTTCTACAAATGTGTTTGAAACTTTTTTAAGAAGGCCAACAGACGATGAATACACAGTTGTTCTGTTCTGATAGGGATTACAACAGAAAATATGAGTGATCTGAAGGATTTAATTCTCTGAGTGAAAAGAATAGGAATTTTACTTACCATCCACATAGAGGTCCGTAAAAAAAATATATTAATTACTAGCAAGCGGCAGATAATCAGACACTTTTTCTGAGATTTCACAGCATACAGTACTCAGGCAAGATGTCAGAGTATGTGGATTATGATATAGCAATGCACTGTTAAGATGGTTTGTTAACATGAACAAATAACTTGTTTATCTAACAACAGATAAATTCCAGTGCATCTGATATCTAATTTGAGGCTTCCTTTCATGATGCCTCTGAATTTCTTCACTCCAAACCCAAGGCTGTATATACAAGTTAAAGCAGTCAATAATGTCGGGGAAAAACATTGCCAGATGGTGAATTTTGTCACCAGTAAGGAATATAAATCGCAATTTGCGACACCGGCCCAGCATGATCGCTGAATAAACTTTTACATGTTATTTTTCTTACTTTTAAGAAGAAAAAAAAATTTTTTTTCTCACTCCAAGAATACATGTATATGAAAATGCAGGAGCCATGCCACGATCACCTTAAATTAGAATTCATACACAATCTCTTCCCCAAAAATGATAATAAACTTTTTACACATTACTTTTTGTACTTTTAAGAAAGAAATATTTTGGGTGCACGAGTCAAGTACATGTATGTGAAATTTCAGGAGCCACACCACAACGGTATTATATCCGAATTTGTGTTGTAACAGAGCTTGCTATATCAGGGTCATACTACATTTGTTTCCTTAGATTAAGGTAAGGTATCACAAGAAATATTGACCTTTGACCTATGGTTGATACTAATAACATCTGTACCAAATGCTTTGCATAAGTCTTTAAGCATTTCATCTGCTTGTAGTCACCTGAAATGTTAAGATATAAATTTCTGCACTTGTCCAATAATCTTATAAATGAAAGAAAACATAATAAAAATAAATGTAAAGATGAAATAGAAAAAGAAATTTCTTTAATATTATGACTTGTCAAGGCCATGTTTTACAAGCAATGGTTTCTGTCCATCTGCTAGCTGCTGTACTACATCCCCTTCTGCCTCTGTGATGCTCACATCTGTTAAAAGTTTGTTAGGTGTAAGTAGATGTCTACATGTGGCAATGTTACGTATTATCTCCTGAGCTGTCCAGTGTTTACGAAGCAAAGCATGTTCCAGTGTAAAGTGTCCATAGCGTATTCTCCGGACCTGAGTACAGATAGCAGTTGATCTCGACTCCAGTCCAATCTCGTGAATCAACTTCATTAAGTAATTCTGGGTCTCATTGATTGAGTGAATCTCTGGAAGTTAATAATAATAATAATAATAATAGTGATATCGATAATGCCAATAGAATAGTAATACATACACTAAATAAATTTATATATCTTGCCTAACTGGAGCTATTAGTAGGCCTTTGATGCTAGAGTCCTAGGCCCAGTAACACTAAATACCTCTCACAACTGTTATATTTGCCACCATTTGCTGGCAGCCTTTACAACAGGATTGTTAGTTTGGTGCCACCTAATGCCAGCCTCTCTGAAGACAGCACTTAGTTATGCCACCTAATGCTACCCTCACTGAAAACAACACTTAGTGATGCCACCTAATGACATCCTCATTGAACACAGCACTTAGTGATGCCACCTAATGATAGTCTCAATGAACACCAACACTTAGTGATGCAACCTAATGCCAGCCTCAGTGAAGACAGCACTTAGTTATGCCACCTAATGCTACCCTCACTGAAAACCACTTAGTGATGCCACCTAATGATAGCTCAATGAACACCAGCACTTAGTGATGCAACCTGATGATAGTCTCAATGAACGCCAACACTTAGTGATGCCACCTAATGATAGCCTCAATTAACACCAGCACTTAGTGATGCAACCTAATGACAGCCTCATTGAACACAGCACTTAGTGATGCCACTTAATGATAGCCTCAATGAACACCATCACTTAGTGAATCAACCTAATGGCAGCCTCATTGAACACAGCACTTAGTGATGCCACCTAATGATAGCCTCATTGAACACAGCACTTAGTGATGCCACCTAATGATAGCCTCATTGAACACAGCACTTAGTGATGCCACCTAATGACAGCCTCATTGAACACAGCACTTAGTGATGCCACCTAATGACAGCCTCATTGAACACAGCACTTAGTGATGCAACCTAATGATAGCCTCATTGAACACAGCACTTAGTGATGCCACCTAATGACAGCCTCACTGAACACAGCACTTAGTGATGCCACCTAATGATAGCCTCAATGAACACCAGCAGATAGTGATGCAACCTAATGATAGCCTCATTGAACATAGCACTTAATGATGCCACCTACTGATGAAATCACAAAACATTAATTTTTCTACAAAGTACTCAACATTTTTTCAGTCTTGCCTCCACATGAAAATCACATGATGCTATAAGAAAATAGGATAGGTAAGGTCATCTGTCGAGAAAATTCATAGCATTGTGTCTTAGTGACCTATTATGGAATGATGCCAGTCAGCAGAAAACTTACCTGGACTTGGCACAAGCATATCACTAAGTAAATTTCCCTTCGATTAAAATCGTTCCAAAATGGGTTACTAACAAACCATGTTACCTAATAATACCTTTCTGTCTCCATTGATTGTAGACTTAAGGAAACAAATATTAAGTAATGCTGACATTTGACCTTGATAATATGACCTATACCTTAATATGACCCTGTGATTTTCTGATAGTACTGTTTAAGTTTACAAAGTTTCATGCCTGAATCTCCAATTGTTTCTGAGTATTAGAGCCAAAAGGAAAGAATAATGGTGATCAGTGACTACAACTTTCAACGAAGATGCAGTGAATGATGATTCACCATAAACAAGTAATGCCTGAAGCAGTCTTAAAATAAGTAATGCCTGATGCAGTCTTAAAACAAGTAATGCCTGATGCAGTCTTAAAACTAGTAAAGCATTATGCAGTCTTAAAATAAGTAATGCCTGATGCAGTCTTAAAACAAGTAATGCCTGATGCAGTCTTAAAATAAGTAATGCCCGATGCAGTCTTAAAACTAGTAAAGCATTATGCAGTCTTAAAATAAGTAATGCCTGATGCAGTCTTAAAATAAGTAATGCCTGATGCAGTCTTAAAACAAGTAATGCCTGATGCAGTCTTAAAACAAGTAATGCCTGATGCAGTCTTAAAACTAGTAAAGCATTATGCAGTCTTAAAATAAGTAATGCCTGATGCAGTCTTAAAATAAGTAATGCCCGATGCAGTCTTAAAACTAGTAAAGCATTATGCAGTCTTAAAATAAGTAATGCCTGATGCAGTCTTAAAATAAGTAATGCCTGATGCAGTCTTAAAACTAGTAAAGCATTATGCAGTCTTAAAACTAGTAAAGCATTATGCAGTCTTAAAACAAGTAATGCCTGATGCAGTCTTAAAATAAGTAATGCCCGATGCAGTCTTAATACTAGTAAAGCATTATGCAGTCTTAAAATAAGTAATGCCTGATGCAGTCTTAATATCACAACACTGGACAGTGCCTGTCATTCCCCTGGCTTATACACAATGTTGGACAGGTACCACATTTGAATGACTGTCTTAACACATGGTAAAATTATATAAATTGCCTGCCTGCATATTTATCACAGTCTGCATCATTTTCACAATGCTTATATGACCATGAATGTGATATTATGATACACCAATTAGAAGAAAAAGAATAATGTTTTAAGTTTCATCACTCTTTCTAAAACAGCTTAATAGCTGTACTATGGGAATGAAAAAGACAAAACCAATCACTAACCATGACCATAAAGATATGGCTCCAAATGTATTATGTGACAAACCATCTAATAATGATCCATACAGTAATTGTAACAGCCATAAAGATATGACCCCAAATGTAATATGTGACAAACCCTCTAATAACGATCCATACAGTAATTGTACCAACCATAAAAATCTGGCCTCAAATGTAATATGTAACAAACCTTCTTATAATGATCCATATAGTAATTGTACCAATCATAAAGATATGGCCCCAAATGAAATATGTGACAAACCCTCTAATAACAATCCATACAGTAATTGTAACAGCCATAAAGATATGACCCCAAATATAATATGTGACAAACCCTCTAATAACGATCCATACAGTAACTGTACCAATCATAAAGATATGACCCCAAACGTATTTTGTGACAAACCCTCTAATAATGATCCATACAGTAATTGTACCAATCATACAAATATGGCCTCAAATGTAACATGTAACAAACCTTTTTATAACGATCTATATAGTAATTGTACCAATCATAAAGATATGGCCCCAAATGTAATATGTGACAAACCCTCTAATAACGATCCATACAGTAACTGTACCAACCATAAAAATATGGCCCCAAATGTAATATGTAACAAACCTTCTTATAATGATCCATATAGTAATTGTACCAATCATGAAGATATGGCCCCAAATGTAATATGTGACAAACCCTCTAATAACAATCCATACAGTAATTGTACCAACCATAAAGATATGGCCCCAAATGTAATATGTGACAAACCCTCTAATAAGGATCCATACAGTAACTGTACCAATCATAAAGATATGACCCCAAGCATATTTTGTGACAAACCCTCTAATAAGGATCCATACAGTAATTGTACCAACCATAAAGATATGGCCCCAGACGTAATATGTGACAAACCCTCTAATAATGACCCATACAGTAACTGTGACAAGTATCATAAAAGGATCTCAAATGTCATAAAATGACCCTGCAGAAGAAATGCTGACAGATGGAGAAATGAAAAAATGGATGGATGGAAGCAAATATTATGTCACCATCTTTTCACTATGAATTAATACAGCAATACTCATTACTCACAATCAGATATCCTGAAGTTTTTCACATGTTTTTAATCTACATTATACATGCTGTATCTTTATCTGCCCTCTTATTCTTTAATTTTTTAAGCACAAGTTCAAGTTGGATCTCTAAAAACTCAAGTGCAATGTTGTTTACCTTGTTATGTAACCCCTGACAGCAAAGTTTTTCAACTCTGTATCATTAAAAGAAGCCAAAGTGATTAAGTACAAATGCATACCTAATGCAAAGTCTGGAAGATTGAAGTCAATCACATGACATCCATATATCATCGGAGGTGTATCACTGTGTTCTGGTCTGACGATTCCTGCTGCTGCCAACTCATATGCTTCTTGGCTGTCCTGGGTTACACCTGCATAACTGCAATAAACAAAAATACATACTAAATTCTCCAAAATTTCTTTTATTTCTTTCTAACAATTATGTTAAATGTTCTAACAAACATATAACATGTACTCTTGAACAGATCAGATATTTATGTCTTTAAGGTGCAGACACCTGATCAAATGCACCTATTCAGTTATACCAATTTTAGGAGGAAAGTATGTTTTTTGATAACACTTGCCTGATCATAACATTTTAAGAGTACATCCACTGCCTTACAAATGCATCCCTCTCAAATAAACAAAGACATTCACCAAATCTGTAAGCAGCATCAAAAGTGGTAAAAATCATCTGCTTGGTGAAATGAAAGTCGGATGAGTAGTCACCCCTTGGATTTAGGTACTGGTGCCAAATCATGTCACTTGTCAGTTACTACTGGAGAAGATGTGCACACTCTTTCAGGGATGTAACAACAGAGTGTGCTTAGAAGGTGTACACACTCAGGGATGTAACAACAGAGTGTGCTTAGAAGGTGTGCTCATGTTATAGTCCAACATATTTTCACCCAAAAATTACCTCATCATAATATGTTAAAAGAAAAGGTAAGAGGAGGCAGTTGTCCCTGTCTTTAGTCTCCTAATGTACATGCAGCAGCTTCCAGTTATCTGCGAAATATAGGCTGAGGTTGGTGCATGGTCACTGTGGGTGCAATTTAGAGGAAATGTTTGTTACAACAAATCTTGTAAATTTATAATAATGCTAGGTGGCATGGAAAGTAGCATATTATATTAATGAGTGACCTGGGAAGTAGCATGTTATTTTAATGAGTGACCTGGGAAGTAGCATGCTATATCAATGAGTGGCCTGGGAAGTAGCATGCTATATCAATGAGTGGCCTGGGAGTTATCATGTTATATTAATGAGTGGCCTGGGAAGTAGCATGTTATATTAATGAGTGGCCTGGGAAGTAGCATGCTATATCAATGAGTGGCCTGGGAAGTAGCATGCTATATCAATGAGTGGCCTGGGAGTTATCATGTTATATTAATGAGTGGCCTGTGAAGCATCACGTTATATGAATGAGTGGCCTGGGAAGTAGCATGTTATATTAATGAGTGACCTGGGGAATAGCATGTTATATTAATGAGTGGCCTGTGAAGCATCATGTTATATTAACAAGTGGCCTGGGAAGTAGTGTGTTGTATTAATGAGTGGTCTGGGAATAGCTTGTTATATTAATGAGTGGCCTGGGAAGTAGCATGTTATATTAATGAATGGCCTGGGAAGTAGCATGTTATATTAACAAGTGGCCTGGGAAGTAGTGTGTTGTATTAATGAGTGGCCTGGGAAGTAGCATGCTATATTAATGAGTGGCCTGGGAAGTAGCATGTTATATTAATGAGTGGCCTAGGAAGTAGCATGTTATATTAATGAATGACCTGGGAAGTAGCATGTTATATTAATGAGTGGCCTAGGAAGTAGCATGTTATATTAATGAGTGGCCTGGGAAGTAGCATGTTATATTAATGAGTGGCCTAGGAAGCAGCATGTTATATTAATGAGTGGCCTGAGAAGTATCACGTTATATTAATGAGTGACCTGGGAAGCAGCATGTTATATTAATGAGTGATCTGGGAAGTAGCATGTTATTTTAATGAGTGACCTGGGAAGCAGCATGTTATATTAATGCATGGCCTGGGAAGCAGCATGTTATATTAATGAGTGACCTGGGAAGTAGCATGTTATATTAATAAGTGGTCTGGGAAGCATCATGTTATATTAACAAGTGGCCTTGGAAGTAGTGTGTTATATTAATGAGTGGCCTGGGAAGTATCATGTTATATTAATGAATGGCCTGGGAAGCATCATGTTATATTAACAAGTGGCCTGGGAAGTAGTGCATTATATTAATGAGTGGCCTGGGAAGTAGCATGCTATATTAATGAGTGGCCTGGGAAGTAGAATGTTATATTAATGAGTGACCTGGGAAGTAGCATGTTATATTAACGAGTGGCCTGGGAAGTAGTATGTTATATTAATGAGTGGCCTGGGAAGTAGCATGTTATATTAATGAGTGGCCTGGGAAGTAGTATGTTATAATAATGAGTGACCTGGGAAGGTAGCCTTTTAGAGTTAAAAGGGGGCGATACTTTTACTCAGGCTTTGTTGCCCTGTACCAGTTGGGTTATGTGCTTGGCCCACAAGAAAAAAATTCAAGATAGATGAATTTCATATGTATATCAGCTCACAAGATTAGGGCTGTTCTCTGACTTGACACACTCAGGCAGTGGAATAGAGGTAAGAGACTATATTTTCCAGCTTTAACCCTCTAAGACTTACATCCATGAGTGCTCAGTTCAGCCTGGTGGGAATTCCAAAGTGCCCACTTCAGCCTGGTGAGACCTATATCAGCAGAATAACTGGCTTCCTTCCCTGATCACTCAAAAGCATAAAAGGCTGTCCTCTGAGGTCAGTTAGCAGCTTTACTGGCCAGAGAGAATTTCCAGGAATGCAAGAAAGGACTGTTTCTTCATTTTAACTACTGAGTATTGCAAAAATCTCTTGTGTGTGTGCATGTGATTTGGATTTTTAACATAGCTTTTTCTAAAATTTCAGTCATATCACTACAATGTCTTCAATGTGGCAGTTTATAGTGATGTCTAGCACTGGGGCATCATGCCGCAGACATGTAGCATGATGTCCAAAACAGTCACATTATTCTTACACCAGGTCCACTAGTCCCAACACTAACCTCTTAATGCTGAGCTCCTAGTGAGGCAGCTATTAGTACCATATTTATGTCTTTGGTATGACTTGGCTGGGGCTTGAACACGCAACTTTCTGCATTTGAGATGGATGCTCTAATCACTAGGCCACAGAGTGGTCTTTATGCGCTTGAGAAACTTTAACATACTAAATTTGGCAATAAAAATATTTTCTAACATTTCTGAGTTGATATGTTTACAAGATAATGTTTCCTTTTCATGGCCACTGATCTTGAACCTGATGGGGAAAAAACAGTTATTAAACTTTTCTCATTGTCCAGATATACACCTTTGATTATGTTGGGTTAAATTGATGAATACTATTACTCACCCCCATCCATTATCTACATGGCATTATTCAAGGCATTGACTGGAAACATCCACAAAATGGACTTGACAAAAATCTATTCATGCTGGTAATGCTAAAAAAAACATAGACAAAATCTCTGACCTTTAAAATCTTCTCCAGTGGCTTATGTAGTTAGAGCATCCACCTCGGATTCGCGAGGTCATGGGTTCGAACCCCAGTTGAGTTACATCAAAACCCCACATTGATAAGAGTATCCCTTTAGGAGAAAAATCAAAACCCCACATTAATATCACCATCCCTTTAGGATGAATATCAAAACCCCACATTGATAAGCCTATCCCTTTAGGCGGAATATCAAAACCCCACATTGATAAGACCATCCCTTTAGGAGGAATATCAAAACCTCACAATGATAAGAGTATCCCTTCAGGAGGAATATCAAAACCCCACAGTGATAAGACCATCCCTTTAGGAGGAATATCAAAACCTCACAATGATAAGAGTATCCCTTCAGGAGGAATATCAAAACCCCACAGTGATAAGACCATCCTTTTAGGAGGAATATCAAAACCCCACAATGATAAGATAATCCCTTTAGGAGGAATATTGATAATCAAAACCCCACATTGATAAGAACATCCCTTAAGAAGGAATATGGATAATCAAAATCCCACATTGATAAAAACATCCCTTAAGAAGGAATATTGATAATCAAAACCCCACATTGATAAGAACATCCCTTAAGGAGGAATATTGATAATCAAAACCCCACATTGATAAGAACATCCCTTAAGGAGGAATATTGATAATCAAAACCCCACATTGATAAGAACATCCCTTAAGGAGGAATATTGATAATCAAAACCCCACATTGATAAGAACATCCCTTAAGGAGGAATAATGATAATCAAAACCCCACAATGATAAGAACATCCCTTAAGGAGGAATATTGATAATCAAAACACCACATTGATAAGAACATCCCTTAAGGAGGAATATTGATAATCAAAACCCCACATTGATAAGAACATCCCTTAAGGAGGAATATTGATAATCAAAACACCACATTGATAAGACCATCCCTTAAGGAGGAATACTGAAAATCAAAACCCCCAAATTGATAAGAACATCCCATAAGAAGGAATATTGATAATCAAAATACCACATTGATAAGAACATCTCTTAAGGAAGAACATTAATAATCAAAATTCTACATTGATAAGACCATCCTTTAAGGAGGAATATGGATAATCAAAACCCCACATTGATAAAAACATCCTTTATGGAGGAATATTGATAATTAGATTTTCAAGAAGATAACCAATGATCAGTAACATTTTGATTTAGGACCAATGAGACATAATCTGAAATCTTTAAATCAAAACTCCACATTGATAAGCCTATCCCTTTAGGAGGAATATCAAAACCCCACATTGATAAGCCTATCCCTTTAAGAGGAATATCAAAACCCCACATTGATAAGCCTATCCCTTTAGGAGGAATATCAAAACCCCACATTGATAAGAGTGTCCCTTTAGGAGGAATATCAAAACCCCACATTGATAAGAGTGTCCCTTTAGGAGGAATATCAAAACCCCACATTGATAAGACCATCCCTTTAGGAGGAATATCAAAACCCCACACTGAAAAGACCATCCCTTTAGGAGGAATATCAAAACCCCACACTGAAAAGACCATCCCTTTAGGAGGAATATCAAAACCCCACACTGAAAAGACCATCCCTTTAGAAGGAATATCAAAACCCCACACTGAAAAGACCATCCCTTTAGGAGGAATATCAAAACCCCACACTGAAAAGACCATCCCTTTAGTTTCATATTTTGCATAGGGTTAGGATTTTAAAGATAAAGAATTTCCATGGCTTTCCACACTGGTTATACTGGCTATTTAAAAATGATCTTGTAATTCAAAGAACCTTTAATTCCCTTTATTTTGGTGTATGACTGACGGTGTACCATGGGTTATAGATTATACAGCTTGGCCTTACTTCAGATGTGCACCTTTCAAAAAAGTGCTAGCTGTACTTGGTCATTTTCACTTCCTGAACTTCACAGGTAAACTGTATAAAAAAGAGCCGATAACTTCTTTTACATTTTTATATATTTGGTAATTCATTCATTGTAACCACAAAAAATTGATACCTCACAATTTGCAAAACGTAAAGTTTTCTCCTTTACTAGATGGTTTTACAAATCTAAACAAGATGGCACAATAGTCTTTCCAATTCTGTTTTCTTGTCTTTCCTGGAGAAAATTCTGAATATTCTGCTTTATTTTTCAACATGATAGAAGCTGAATATTACAAAGATGGCAGTTAAAGATGGGCATAGTAGCCTCAATTTTAAATAAACCAATCATAATTTAGAACTCTGTTCCTATATACATGTGATACATTTCCATCAGAATGTAACAGAGTGCCCGTACTAAACAGAAAATTGCAAGGAAATTGTTAATAATTATTTTTTTCTAAAATAAAAAATGTATTTTTAGGAAGACAAACTGACACGTGTATTCAGGTCCAAAATATAGGACAAATATGGGAAAAACAGGACACCTGGCAAATATTCAAGTAAAACTTATTTTCATTTAGGAGCGACTTGTCCTTAGTCAGTAGAGTTTCATGGCAATAACCCAAGATGTTTAGGAGGAAAAGTGATAAATTTATACCGACAGATGATAGAAGATGGACAACATATATCCCATAGGTTCATCTGTCCTATGACCAGCAGAGCTAAATATTAACATTTTCAAATGAAAGACCCTAAAGATTCCCTAAATATTCATACTTTTAAAACACCAAATGATTTGTTAAAAATGTTTACTTTAAAATTACCTAAAAATTCCCTAAATATTCATACTTTAAAACTCCAAATAATTCTTTAAATAGTCATACTTTAAAATTCCAAATGATTCCTTAAACAGTGATACTTTTGAGTTTCAATTACAGCAAGAATTCTTCCTTTTGGAATGGAATATAACTTACTCAAACATGAATCTCTGATGTCCTGCCTGAACAGTGGCACAAACTTTGTCCAGTATAGACTTTTTGATATGATCTGAAAATAATAAAAGTAACTGTAGGAAGATAAGAAATGAACATATCCTCCATCAAAAAGCATGTAGGGCACTTTAATGCTTTGTTAATCTTAGGAATAACTTTTTCTTTCAGCTATAAATGTTTGAACATTCAAGTATCATCTGATTTAGAATCACATGATGATGTGGATTTAATGCTGAAGAGTAGCAATGTTCACCTTTATCCCTATAAAACAATGTCATACCTTTCTCCTTTATCCCTACAAAACAATGTCATACCTTTCTCCTTTATCCCTATAAAACAATGTCATACCTTTCTCCTTTATCCCTATAAAACAATGTCATACCTTTCACCTTTATCCCTACAAAACAATGTCATACCTTTCTCCTTCATCACTAAAAAACAATGTCATAACTTTCTCCTTAATCACTACAAAACAATGTCATACCTTTCTCCTTTATCACTACAAAACTATGTCATACCTTTCTCCATAATTACTACAAAACAATATCATACCTTTCTCCATAATTACTACAAAACAATATCATACTTTTCTCCTTAATTACTACAAAATAATGTCATACCTTTCTCCTTCATCTACCACAAAACAATGTCATATCTTTCTCCTTAATCACTACAAAACCAAGTCATACATTTCTCCTTAATTACTACAAAACAATGTCATACCTTTCTCCTTTATCCCTATAAAACAATGTCATACCTTTCTCCTTTATCACTACAAAACAATGTCATACCTTTCTCCTTTATCACTACAAAACAATGTCATAACTTTCTCCTTAATCACTACAAAACAATGTCATACCTTTTTCCTTTATCACTATAAAACTATGTCATACCTTTCTCCATAATTACTACAAAACAATATCATACCTTTCTCCATAATTACTACAAAACAATATCATACCTTTCTCCTTAATTACTACAAAATAATGTCATACCTTTCTCCTTCATCATACCTTTCTCCTTCATCTACCACAAAACAATGCCATATCTTTCTCCTTAATCACTACAAAACAATGTCATACATTTCTCCTTAATTACTACAAAACAATGTCATACCTTTCTCCTTTATCCCTATAAAACAATGTCATACCTTTCTCCTTTATCACTACAAAACAATGTCATACCTTTCTCCTTTATCTACTACAAAACAATGTCATACCTTTCTCTTTAACCACTACAAAACAATGTCATACCTTTCTCCTTTATCTACTACAAAACAATGTCATACCTTTCTCCTTAATCACTAAAAAATAATGTCATACCTTTCTCCTTAATCACTATAAAACAATATTATACCTTTCCTCAAATTCATTAGAAATAAGAAGATCAATCAAAGACAGGAATGGCATGGTCAAGTCCATTAGAATATGAAGCCAATGTCAGGAGATCAATAAAAGGTCAGGAGTGGCATGGTCAAGTCTCTAGAATATGAAGCCAATGTCAGGAGATCAATAAAAGACAGGAGTGGCATGGTCAAGTCCATTAGAATATGAATTCATTGAAGTTTGGATTTGTATACATTACCTTGGATTATTGTGAACTCATTCAGAAACATTCTGGACTACATCACTTTGTTATATCAGGACATTAAAGACTATTTGAATTCATTTAGAATATTCTACTGTTCTGTTGTTTTGGATCTTTGATAGAACATTTGAAATTTAATTTACAAAACTTTAAGTGTCTCTTGAACATTCACTTTGCATTGTAGAGACATAAATTGCTTGTTGATTTTACTTAAGTTGTTGGTTTCACTGCTTTCTGTTAAATATTTAAAGACCCAGAGTTGTAACACAGTAAACTAAACTAAGCTGTTTACAGATGTAAACACTGTAGCCTTAGCAGTGACATGAATATTACCCGCCCCCTTTCTTCTATGTTGTGGATGTACATCAGATGTGAACACTGTAGCCTTAGCAGTGACATGAATATTACCTGCCCCCTTTCTTCTATGTTGTGGATGTACATCAGATGTGAACACTGTAGCCTTAGCAGTGACATGAATATTACCTGCCCCCTTTCTTCTATGTGGATGTACATCAGATGTGAACACTGTAGCCTTAGCAGTACTTAACATGAATATTACCTGCCCCCTTTCTTCTATGTGGATGTACATCAGATGTGAACACTGTAGCCTTAGCAGTACTTAACATGAATATTACCTGCCCCCTTTCTTCTATGTTGTGGATGTACATCAGATGTGAACACTGTAGCCATAGCAGTACTTGACATGAATATTACCTGCCCCCTTTCTTCTATGTGGATGTACATCAGATGTGAACACTGTAGCCTTAGCAGTACTTAACATGAATATTACCTGCCCCCTTTCTTCTATGTGGATGTACATCAGATGTGAACACTGTAGCCTTAGCAGTACTTAACATGAATATTACCTGCCCCCTTTCTTCTATGTTGTGGATGTACATCAGATGTGAACACTGTAGCCGTAGCAGTACTTGACATGAATATTACCCGCTCCCTTTTTTCTATGTGGATGTACATCAGATGTGAACACTGTAGCCTTAGCAGTGACATGAATATTACCCATCCCCTTTCTTCTATGTTGTGGATGTACATCAGATGTGAACACTGTAGCCTTAGCAGTGACATGATTATTACCTGCCCCCTTTCTTCTATGTGGATGTACATCAGATGTGAACACTGTAGCTTTAGCAGTGACATGATTATTACCTGCCCCCTTTCTTCTATGTGGATGTACATCAGATGTGAACACTGTAGCTTTAGCAGTGACATGATTATTACCTGCCCCCTTTCTTCTATGTGGATGTACATCAGATGTGAACACTGTAGCCATAGCAGTACTTGACATGAATATTACCTGCCCCCTTTCTTCTATGTGGATGTACATCAGATGTGAACACTGTAGCCTTAGCAGTACTTAACATAAATATTACCTGCCCCCTTTCTTCTATGTGGATGTACATCAGACGTGAACACTGTAGCCTTAGCAGTACTTAACATGAATATTACCTGCCCCCTTTCTTCTATGTTGTGGGTGTACATCAGATGTGAACACTGTAGCCGTAGCAGTACTTGACATGAATATTACCCGCTCCCTTTCTTCTATGTGGATGTACATCAGATGTGAACACTGTAGCCTTAGCAGTGACATGAATATTACCCGCCCCCTTTCTTCTATGTTGTGGATGTACATCAGATGTGAACACTGTAGCCTTAGCAGTGACATGATTATTACCTGCCCCCTTTCTTCTATGTGGATGTACATCAGATGTGAACACTGTAGCCTTAGCAGTGACATGAATATTACCTGCCCCCTTTCTTCTATGTTGTGGGTGTACATCAGATGTGAACACTGTAGCCGTAGCAGTACTTGACATGAATATTACCCGCTCCCTTTCTTCTATGTGGATGTACATCAGATGTGAACACTGTAGCCTTAGCAGTGACATGAATATTACCCGCCCCCTTTCTTCTATGTTGTGGATGTACATCAGATGTGAACACTGTAGCCTTAGCAGTGACATGAATATTACCCGCCCCCTTTCTTCTATGTTGTGGGTGTACATCAGATGTGAACACTGTAGCTTTAGCAGTACTTAACATGAATATTACCTGCCCCCTTTCTTCTATGTGGATGAACATCAGATGTGAACACTGTAGCCTTAGCAGTACTTAACATGAATATTACCTGCCCCCTTTCTTCTATGTGGATGTACATCAGATGTGAACACTGTAGCCTTAGCAGTACTTGACATGAATATTACCTGCCCCCTTTCTTCTATGTGGATGAACATCAGATGTGAACACTGTAGCCTTAGCAGTACTTAACATGAATATTACCTGCCCCCTTTCTTCTATGTGGATGTACATCAGATGTGAACACTGTAGCCTTAGCAGTACTTAACATGAATATTACCTGCCCCCTTTCTTCTATGTGGATGTACATCAGATGTGAACACTGTAGCCTTAGCAGTACTTAACATGAATATTACCCACTCCCTTTCTTCTATGTGGATGTACATCAGATGTGAACACTGTAGCCTTAGCAGTACTTAACATGAATATTACCTGCCCCCTTTCTTCTATGTGGATGTACATCAGATGTGAACACTGTAGCCTTAGCAGTACTTAACATGAATATTACCCACTCCCTTTCTTCTATGTGGATGTAGATCAGATGTGAACACTGTAGCCTTAGCAGTACTTGACATGAATATTACCTGCCCCCTTTCTTCTATGCTGTGGATGTACATCAGATGTGAACACTGTAGCCATAGCAGTACTTGACATGAATATTACCCATCTCCTTTCTTCTATGTGGATGTACATCAGATGTAAACAATGTAGCCGTAGCAGTACTTGACATGAATATTACATACACACACCCCTCTTCTACGCTGTGGATGTACATCAGATGTGAATACTGTAGCCGTAGCAGTACTTGACATGAATATTACCCACCTCCTTTCTTCTATGTGGAAGTACATCAGATGTGAACACTGTAGCCATAGCAGTACTTGACATGAATATTACCTGCCACCTTTCTTCTACGTGGATATACATCAGATGTAAACACTGTAGCCATAGCAGTACTTGACATGAATATTACATACACACCCCTCTTCTACGTTGTGGATGTACATCAGATGTGAATACTGTAGCCGTAGCAGTACTTGACATGAATATTACCCACCTCCTTTCTTCTATGTGGATGTACATCAGATGTGAACACTGTAGCCATAGCAGTACTTGACATGAATATTACCTGCCTCCTTTCTTCTATGTGGATGTACATCAGATGTAAACAATGTAGCTGTAGCAGTACTTGACATGAATATTACACACACACACACACACACACACATACATACCCCTCTTCTATGTTGTGGATGCACATCAGTGTTGACCTAGAATCCCCAAAACAGGAAACATGGGACACTGTCCCCCCACCCACTTCAGCTTTGGGGATATACAATATTTTAAAGAGACAATGGATGTTAGTTGTACATAATGCATTTGTACTGCTAAAAATGATTTGATAATCATATTTGCTTCATCAGTTCAGCCACCTTAACTTTGTCATCTGTATTGTACTATCACATTCCACTTGGCAATGACATTATTGCAATAAATTTGCATAATAATCAGATAATTCATTCAAACATGTTTGAATATCTGGTTAACGTGAAATGATCTACAACATGAGATCTTGCTCTCATACCATACCAGTATTTACTATTATAAATATATATGTTTTCTTAAATAATTTTGTTTTCAAATTAATAAATCAATAATTAAATGTCATTAATTCAATCTCAATTCAATCTAGTGGCCATAAAAGACTTTACATTGCAACTTGGCCAATCAGCTTTAGTGATTTGGACACAGATGTGGATCGACATCCGCTAACAAAAACCTATAGGCATATTTTTTTAAGCAAAAAAGCATGCTACAAAATTTGGAGGACATGTAACAAAATGTTGTGGGAAAGCTGTAATCCTGTGCTCCATGTGCAACACTGATACATGTATTTATGTTTATATAATAAATGTAAAGGTTTTCCAGCTAATAACTAGGCATCATAATAACTAGAAAACCCTTATAAAGAATGAACTTACGGTAAGTTGACCTATTCAGAATTTTTCCTTTAGGAGAAAAATTGTCAGTTGCCCAACCAAATTTGCCTCGTACATGATAAACCTGCAATGAAAAATGACACCCATTGGTGAATAATAAAAAATTTAGAATACACCACTGATTAACGCACCAGTTATGCTGCAGATGTAATGCATCCCCTATCCCCACTTTGCACAAATAAAATTTCCTCGAAACTCATTGAAAAGATAAGATGCTGTGGGCTTGAAACTCTGATGTAGCAAAAAATTCATACTGACATGGGCAGAAGTCAGGTGATGGGGAGGATAAGCCAGCTGATTTTATATATTACAACATGCATTCAGGTTCATACTATGTAAGCTTGCTAAGTGTTGCAGATACCTTAATATACTGACACTTTAAAAACACAGTCCGAACATTTTTTTAATCATGAAATTACAAACTGTTTGCTGGGTAGGAAAGTTGTTAGTCCTAACTGTATTAAGAACAAGATACAAAATAAAATATTTGGTTCTCTGATACGATGAAAATATCTCATTTTTGAATTGTAGATGTCAGTCTCTTAAATGGGTCAGCTGTTTAGGTTCATCATGGGATTCAGACTTTGACCCAACATAAGCAAATCATTCCAACAATTGGTAAGGCTCTAAATGTGTAAGCAGGACAGAGCAGCTTTAGCACACTTACTTTGCACCTCTAAAGTCTTAAGTTTGATCCCTGATTATGCACTGTATATGTCTAAATATGGTATATTCTTTTTTGCCAAAAATTATGTTTTCACCAGTAACTACATTCACGAAACAGGTACCTCACAAACATCTGGCTCATAGTAACCACAACAAATTGGTACCTCACAAACATCTGGCTCATAGTAACCACAACACACTGGTACCTCACAAACATTTAGCTCATAGTAACCACAACAAATTGGTACCTCACAAACATCTGGTTCATAGTAACCACAACAAATTGGTACCTCACAAACATCTGGCTTATAGTAACCACAACAAATTGGTACCTCACAAACATCTGGTTCATAGTAACCACAACAAATTGGTACCTCGCAAACATCTGGCTCATAGTAACCACAACAAATTGGTACCTCACAAACATCTGGCTCATAGTAACCACAAAAAATTGGTACCTCACAAACATTTAGCTCATAGTAATCACAAAAAATTGGTACCTCACAAGCAAGAGTCTCTCAAAGGGACTGATGCTTTGTTGAATGAAAAGAATCTGCTGAAATTTTCAAAACACGTTTCTTATCTTTATTTCTTTCCTTTCAGTTGCTTTGTACCTAAATCATCCCATAAGTTCATTGGAAATTCCAAGATACCAATTTGGTAATGAAAACATTTTCTTAAATCTTTGAATTAACATGTTCACAAGATAAGTGAATTATGAACATTGTCAGCATGTTGTTTGACCCTGAACATGATATCATAGACAGAAAATTATTGAGATTGTTTCGGATACTGGCAAGATGTATCACATTCAAAGTTTGATTAACTTCATAATTAATACTAATTGTTTCGAGAAAAAATGTTATGAGCGGGCATCATTAATGGTGTTTTCAAAATTATATGCACAAAATACAATCCTGCTTGTTTGTGTTATCATGCTTATAAGTCATCACAGACTCATTACAGATAAAACCCTAAGTCATGACTGCCGACATTATTATCAATGTCAGAGGATGCTATCAGCATTTTTACTGCTGAAACTTTATCCATATAAAACATAATGGCCTAGATCTCTTCAAACTTGATACAAGTAAATGACACAATCACATACAACATTTCCTGCTGGTTCAGAACACCAGTGCAAACTGGAATTATACAGGACAAATTATTCTTTCCAGGTTTCTTTTCCGAGCATATTTCACAAGTCATTTTTTGAACTTGTGCAAACAAATCCATTTATGTATCAAAATGCACTTGACTTGGTTCTGCCTAATATACTTTATCATGTGATCGAGTTCCATGTCAGTTTTGTCAATTTTTCTTTTAGATTGCATCACTCTATCAAAATATTTCTAAACTGGAAATTTGTAGGAAAGCCATGAGGTGTTCAGACTGATGACCATATAAGTGACCCAAGTGACTAATGAATAGATAAACAACCCAATGTGTAACTACAATGCCATGAAGGGAGAATTTCATTTATTCTAACTACCAGGAAACCAAATGTGACTTACCCGCAAGTATCTAGCCATTTTGATTGCACTAAGGTATTCTCTTCCACTGCCAACACTACATACTGCAAAATAAATGAGTGCTTTAAGTACATTTGATTACATATAGAATACAGGTTACAAAACCACTTAGTGTGAAACTAACAGGTTTCACCTTCTAATGACCACTCAGCAGTTAGCAACAAGGTCAGAGCTGGACCAATATATCTGTCATGATATCATATTTTTATTTTGATGGTCATTATATGACCATCAGAACAAGAAAATCATTGCTGGGACAGATTAGCCTTGGCCAGAGCCCACATAATGAACTCTCAAGCAATGCATAGCTGTAAAATGTGGGACCTTAATCCCAAGGTCAAAAGTTGAGTGAGCACATTGCAGGATGAACTGTCGTCGCTTCATAATCATGCATCTAAGTATGAGAAAATCCATCAATGGGTTAAGAAAATTTATGGACATAAACAACTTCAACCAAAACCGTAACATCATATTTCATGTAATATTTCATCTACGAAAAAATCATTAATTTCAGTGTATGAAAAATTATAAGCAAAATAAATAATTATCATTTTGTGGTAATGACCGTGTACGAAAAATAAAAGGATCATGCCTGAGAGAGAGATAGAGAGAGAGAGAGAGAGAGAATAATCTATATTGTTCAGTTACTTGATTGTAATTATGGATCCATTGTCAGTAGGCCACATGGCTATGCAGATGTAATATACATGCTAATTAAATACGCTTGACCTTTAGCTTGGTCTTTTCCAGAAAATACTGGATTGAAGACCAGATTCACCTCAACATATCAAATGAAGGAGGCTCTGCATTGGGAAATGAGTCCCCACGGGGTGTTGAGAATGTGTACGACAAGCCCATTAGCTCAAGAACAATATTAATCAATAGATACTTGTGCTGCAGCCAGTGGAAAAAAAATGACAAATGAATTTAAGAGAGAGAAAGAGAGAGAGAGAGAGGGAGAGAGAGAACAATAAAGCAACGTGTATCAAAAAATATTTTTATATTATAAACACAACATGTTATTTTCAAGGATATAATTTGTGATCCAACGTGGGACGAATATACAGAACAAATGCAAAAGTATTATGTACTGAAAAATTCATAATTTTCAAGAGTTTACAAGTCTTCCAGCTCAAAACTCTCAAACCATTCACATTCTTCGTCACTAGAAAGACTTTCCGATAGAGCTGCATTGTCACTCCTTATGTAATGGTCCTCTCGATCATTTATTGCTTTTGAAATGCCAGTAACTTTGAAACTACTGATTATCATGTCCTTTTTCTTCTTGAACTCTTCACTGGCGTCAAAAATCCAGTCAATCATCTGCTGCTTTGAAGGGGCTGGATTTTTTTTGGTTGCCTCCTCACCAGCTTCCCTGGTTGTAATATTTTTGGAAGCCTGGTCCTTCATGTACGTTGATCATTTTTTCCACAGCAGTCCTTGAAAGGTTTATTTAGATATACATCCAGTGGCTGCAGTTTACTTGTGCACTCACCGGGGATTACTGCCATTGTTTTTAACTATATGAGTCAAATGGCCATAGAATGAATCCAGCACCAGGAGAGAAGGTGTGTGCTTCATGCACTTTCCAACTTCATTAATATAATCCAACATTAGGTGCTCATCCATCCATACTTTTTGTTGAACTTTCACTAAAACTCCCTTTGGGATTTTAACATTTTTTAAGTTTTATTTTCCATGAAAGATTATCATGGGTGGCCACAAGTCACCAGATGCCAGGAATGTCAATACACAAGTTAAATGGCACTTGTCACTGCCAGTAGCTCTAATACACACCTCTCACGTCCTGACTTTATCAATTATCTTCCCTGGAACCAAGTGGAAATACACTGGTGTTTCGTCCATATTTCCAATTAAACATTCTTCAAATTCCTCCTCCCGCAGCCTTCTTATATATCTGGTAAAGAAGTCTATTTTTTTCCTCTATGTCTCGAGGTAGTTTTTTTGATATTGTATTTCTGCATCTCAGCACAAGTCAATTTCGCTTGAAAAAGCTATCAACCCATTCTCTTGAGCCCTGAAACTTTGGATTTTCCTCCTGAATAACTGCAGTAGCATAATTTTATAACATCTCAGTTGTTACAGGCAAATGATGGTCCCGCATACAGAGTAACCAGGATAAAATTTCTTGCTTCTTTTCATGCGAGGGTTGTCTGGCACCTGGGATGGATCCTTTCTTTGTCCTTTGAATATTTTTCAAAAACTCCATTTTCATCCAGCTTGATAAAGTACTTGGTGGTACTCTGCAGCTATGGGCCTAATTCCACATAGTTTTTCC
Organism: Sinohyriopsis cumingii; assembly: GCA_028554795.2. Taxonomy (NCBI): domain Eukaryota; kingdom Metazoa; phylum Mollusca; class Bivalvia; order Unionida; family Unionidae; genus Sinohyriopsis; species Sinohyriopsis cumingii. Next base: position 37,619,678 of record CM068839.1, read on the forward strand.
TTCTAAACAATTTTTATTTTATCGTTACTGTCTCATTTCCTATTCTTTCCTCATACTGGTGACTTTGAAGTACCAGGAAACTGGCTTATATCCCTCATACCTCTGCTGTAGTCCACCTTGTCTACTGCAGGCTCAGACAATTTTTCAGCAACAATTGGCACTTTTTCAATAGCATCTTTTGGTATGATGGCATTATCTGCTGTATGAATATTTGATTTGTGCTGTTCAGCATTATCTTTTCCATTAGCGATCTTGGTAATTGCAGTAACAGACAGGTGATGGGCTTCACCTTTGTCTTTTCTGGGATGTCCAGGTCCAGTTTTCTGCCTTTTGTTTGGTGGTTTAGTGCATTTAGGTGGTGGTGGGATAAAAGTCTCTCCCTTTGGCAGGGGTTTAAAGAAACTTAATGGCATGTCCAACCACAAACGGTCCAAGATCTATGAAGATTCACCTATATATAAATCAAACTCAAGGACTCGATGACTTCTGTATTTATGATTAAAACTAACTGGGTTTTTATAGTTTTTACTCCATTACTATACTGAGACAATAACATTAATTGCCCAATGGTCTGTGGTCTTCACTTCATCCTGTACTGAGATATTATTTTTACTGGATAAATAAACTCAAATGGCTTCTGAACTTATTTTCAAATGCGTGCGTTTCTTTGTTACACTGACTTGATGTAATAAAGAGCACTCATTAGTGATGTTGTCCAGCTGTTAATGAAAAGCGGTATATATTGTAATGACAAAAACATCAATTATTATCTTTAGCTTTTTTTTCTTTTTCATTATTAGATGCCTCAGATACATATTTATGTGAAGATAACATAATTCGGGTTTGTTTTTCATTGAGGAAACAAATATTTATTTTTCTCATATGGGATTATACCAAATATACTCAGCAAAGAATAAACTAGTCATTTGCATATCTAAGTGATACATAAGTATTCCTTCTGACACTGTTTGAAATGTGATGCAAATAAAAAACACAAAAATATGTAGTGAAATACAATAATAAAAGAAAGAACTTATCAATGACCTACATGCATGATTATAAACGACGATTATTATATTGCATGAATCTCCTGTTTCACTATTCGATGCCTTAATTAAGAACATGCCCAAAGTTAGACACTATTCATAACTTCCTTAGCAAAACAATACCCTGGTCATTTGATGTACCTAAATGGAACTTTGGTATACTTTTGAAGCCGTTTAAAATGGAAACCTGTCTTCAATTTTAACAAAATGAAATAAAAATAATCGATAAATAAAAATGCAACAAAACAATGATTTTTTTTCTCTTATTCTTATCTGTAAAATTTAAAGGGCAGTACTTTTTTATCACTTTGGCAAAAGTAAATCTTCACAGTAGATCATTTTATGTATAAAAAATAATAGGATGACGATAAAAAATATGAAGTTTTGTGTATGAAAACTTATGATAGATTTAATTATTATTTTTATGGCTTGATGCTGTACAAAAAATAACATGAAATACGGTAAAACATTTCTAAGTGACCATGATCCTAAGGTGAAAAGGACATGTGAGTTTGTGACAATGAACTGTTTTAGCTTCATAATGATATATGTAAAGTATTTAACAAAATGCCATCAAGAAGTTGAGGAAATATATGCCAAAGAAAAACTTCAACCCAAACTTTAACTGTTAATGCCAGCAATGGCAGAAAAAAAGTTACTGCTAAGTCTCGTTTTTCCACCAATGTGAACACCACAAAAACATAGTCAAAAAGTAAAATTAGTACCATAGCAAAACCACCATTAGTGGCCTTACTTCCTCAAAGACAATACTGATGACCAATGTCATAAGCAGCCTTCTTCCTCCTCTACAAATGTACAGCAAAGGGTGATAATATTTTTTGTCTTACCTAGAACACCAGAGGAATGCTTGTTCAATCCGGTCACGAAGTGTACTCTGAAGTCTGGGGGAATGTAACGCTCACCAAGAACTAAAAAGAAAACAGAACCATTAAGTTTTCATAGTTCAAGATAGAAAAATATTCCCCAAATTGAATGTAACAATCTACTAAAGGCCAAGTCAAGTTTCCTTTCTTCAACTAAATAGGTTTCCTGCAATTTAAAATCTCTTTTCCTAATGCAGTAAAAATACAATACTTGATCATTATAATGCTGTTCATGGAAGCCATATGGTACACTGACTGCCTTATAATGAAGTGTATTATGCTTATAATTGTACTATATAATGGTTTTTACACTGTAATGAAGAGCCTTATAGTGAGGGAGTGCTTACTTCATACATAACACAAAGTTCTGTATTGAACAACTCCAACAGATCTGACTCCAAATCACTTGTCACATTAGAAACCCAATGACTCTAACAAGTTTGACTCCAACATACTTGATCACTCAAAGCTGTATTTAAGACCTGATATAATCTTTATCTTAATTTTTAATCTTGTTGATTCAAGCAACAGTTCTCTCTATCTGCTTTGCTAGGCTCTTTGAGCTAAATGAAATAATAAAGCAAACAGATGAAAGATCAACATTTTGAGGAATGTTATTCAAACTGTATCAACTTGAGAGATATTTTTTCTTCAAAGTAATTTCTCAACTGACACATTCTTGTCTGAAAAAGTAGATCAAGCTGATATAATAATTCAGGAAAATAAATTCCCTTACAGCCATATGTAACTTGAACTTTCTGATAAAATATACACTCAATGCAATCAGAATAAAGCATGGGAAGCCATCACAAAAAACTTTTTTGATCATCCTACACACCATACACACCATCTCCAGGGTTTAAGTCAACACACCATCTCTTTGGCTGCAGTGAGTTTTTCAAACACCCTACCCAACATCTCTGGGATGGGATTTTTAAACAAGTATTGTCATACAGCGAAACCTGTCCTAAATGGTCACCTGAGCTCAGTGGTCACTTGGTCACAATGGCCATACTAACATTTTCTGCATTCAGTGGCCATGTGTTTATTAACCATGTAGTGGGTTCACCCTGTCTTCAGTGGTAACTGGAACATATCAGTAGTGACAACTACAAGTATACAAATTAAACTTCTTTTCTTTGATGAGCAAGGCATAGTATATATAAATATATATAATGTAAATAGATGTTTAAACATTTCATATTTCGACTGTACTTACTGTAATCCAGTGAACTCAAAGGTGTCAACATATCAGCTTTAAACACTACAGGAATTTGTTAATTGTCACTTTAAGATCTGAATAAAAGCCATTAATATTAATAAATACATACACCATTATTTCTCTACAAGAGAGAACATAACACCTAGTGTAATTGGCAAACAAAAAAACAAAACAAGTGAGGATCCAGTATCCTTGTGTTTAATTTTTTAAATTAAATTTTGTTATTTATCTTTTCACTGAATAGCTTAACTAAATAAATGATTGTTGGTAGCATACTACCATTGCTAATAATAAAAACTATGAAATAATAATAATGCTAATACTATTTGGTTCATAATACATAAATTTGTCATGAACCAAGTCTGAAAGCTGAACCTGCCTTGAAAGTTCATAGGTCACCCTCCTACAAAGGCCATGTTTGTGCCTATCCATGTGTGGCTGCTGAAAACTGGTTTGACTTGTCCTCATGAAACTGCATATAAAATTTGATCATCCTCCTCTAACTGATTTAGATAAGGTAAAATAAGAGTACATATTAACTATGACAATATGACCTTTTACCCAAATTCTTTCCTCATCAAGAACAGTATCCAGAACTGAAAACCTTCCATGTCATTTATTCATACTCATAAAACATGATATCACATATTAACAACTTCTCTTAAATGGTTTTCAGGAGTTCAGGTAAAATAGATGAACACATATTATTATCAATGAAATAATATGACCCCTTGACATTATCTCTTCCTCTCCAAAACCTTTCTTATCATCTACTTGTCCTCATGAAACATCAATGAACCCCTCCCCCACAAGGGACCTGCATCTAGGATCTGAAACCTTCGCTTTCATGTACCCATTCCACTAAAACATAGTAAAGCACACATGAAAATGTGACCTTCAACTGTCCACACACATGGGCACACACATGGGATCTGCATCCAGGATGTGAAACCTTACTGTCATGTACTCGTCCTAATGAAACATCATACTAAATGCATGAAATGTGAACCTCAACTGTCACCCCTCCCCACATAGATAGAGTGACCTACATCCAAGATGTGAAACCTTCGCTGTTATGTACTCATCCTTATAAAACATCATACCACCAGCATGAAAATGTGACCTTTGACCACAAACGCACTACACACATGAAACCCACATCCAAATTCTGAATGTCATCCTGGTTTGGTTTTTGTGGGTTTAATGCCATTTCTCAACATATGATAGGCTATACACTGCAAAGAATCCTGGAATAACCACTGCTCCTCATCATCATGTACTCATCCTAATGAAACACCATACCAATTTCTCTCCCTAAATTTGTGTTGGTGTTCAGGTTACAAGGAAAAGTGTGACAGATGACCATCAATAATCATATAGCCAAATAAGTGTGGATAATGGAAAGAAATATAGGAACTATAGCTTTCTTTAATGAATTGAAATAAAGAAAGTATAAAATAATCTTTTTTCAGTTGTAACAAGCTTTCTATTTATTTACATGTAATCAACAGCAACTGAATTTTTATTCAGCCCATTATTATCTATATACAGGATGTATATTTTCATTTACATGTGACAATAACCACATGACCAATAATGCTTATTACTGTCCATCATTACCTATATACAAGATGTATATTTATTTACATGTGACAATAACCATGTGATAAATAATGGTTACTCTGTTGATCATTACCTATATACAGGATGACATCAATTATTCTACACTGATTCCAATGAAAATTTAAAACAAAAAGAATGAACAACCATACTGTAAGATATGGTCCATTCATGAATATTAGTCATAAAAGAGTTCACACTTAGTTCCTTTTAGTGACAGAAAACTAGTAAGGTGATCTATTTAATGGTAAACTCCCTTAAACAACCATTTCTCATATGGGGCAGGGTCTGACTTTTTCTTCTCTTTGATTCCATTTACACCTTTAACCTTTTCTCAACAGTCACCTCCATTATGCTTCCAAAACTTATTCATCCTCCCAATATGGATGAAGTTTTTATATTTTTTGGATCTGGTCACAAATTTTGCCTTCACAAATTTAAGTAATGATCAGAGAATTACAAAATCACACAAATTAAAATAGACATGTTTGTCAAACTTGTCAATATACAAAAAATCTACAGTGCAGAAATTTCTTCGTATATATTAGTAACATGACTCGAAATAAGGCTGTAAGTACAAACTGAGTTTATCATGCTTATCTAAACAAGTCAAGCCATCTGTAATTACCTGTAAATTAGACTATTTTTTAATCAAGACAAAATCTCAGGCAACATCTAACAGCAATTTCCTAAAGATTGCACCAAAGACTAGTTTTTCAAATGTCCAATGATCATAATGGGGTATATCTTTGACATAAGCTGGTCATGTTTATTGCTGAATTGTTTGTACCAATTCTGCATTGATACTGTAGTAAAGTACAGAAACTCTATGCAATTCTATTCCACTTACCTAATTTGTGATCTGACAGTGTTGTAAGGGACATGGGCTCTGTGGTTACTGATGGCGTTTTCACATTTGGGTTTGGATCTATCTCCCTCATCTTTCTCTCATAAGGATAGCATGGTTGGGCATTTAGATCTGTAAATAATTATGTACATTAAAAAAATCTAAACTGTTATAGCTTCGGTCCTATGTGAAACACCAGTTTAGATAGGCTACTGTTTTATTTAGGTTCTACTAATGTTGAATATACTTAAGTTATAGCTTTACTGTGTGTTTTACTGTGTTCAATTATTAACTATAATGATTGGGTTAAATTGTATTAAGGGTTGGATCATGTTGTTGAGCTTTTTTAATATCTTCATGACAAGTATATATTTCAAGACTGATCAAAACTGGATCAGAAAGAAGGCCTTCAGAGTGGCAACAAGCAATTGTTGACGATAAACAAAGGATGACACAGAATGCACAATAGACATGGGGCCATATCATTAGATCTCTGCCAGGTGAGCTAAAAAACACAACAGAATATGACAAACTTTGACAGAAAGTGTAAAAATGATGCTGATCTGACATCAAATGAGGCTACTAAACAGAAAAACCCTGGATGATTTCTTTTAAAAAATGGCTAACAGAATATCACCCAATTCACAGAAATTATTCTGGCATGAAGGGTTTTCAAGTTTCTACAAAAAAGACATTGATATGCTGACAAATCTGACTGCATCAACTAAAATAAGAAATATATATTTAAGCAACTTCTAAAACTGCTTAACTAAATCTGATAGGAAGCATCTTGAAGTGAGGGGCTTTTAAACTGATTACAACAGATGATCTGACATCAGTTATAGCCTCCATTACTTAAGTAGCAAAAAGCTCAAAACTTATTTTGAAGACCCTCCCCCCCCCCCAGCTCAAATGAATTTAGCAAAACTGACAGAAAGCATCATGACATGATGGCTTTACAATTTTTAAAAAATATTTTGACCTACAACCAAATCTGGGGCCCCATGTAGCAGTGGTCTAATGACATTAGTAATGTGCTGGATCAATGCCATCTTCTATCTGTGTAGATTCAAGTCTTGGGCTTGGCCAATGTGAGTATGTAAGAAAACTTTTCTTTCCAGAGGTTTTCCTGGGTTCTTCCTCCACCAGTTAAAATGGCCACCACATATGGCCAATCTTGTACTGAAAAATGGCATTTAACTCCATAGCAAAAAAAATAATAGTCATCACATTTGGGCTGCCAGTGAATGCTTTTATGTTCCGAATACAATATCCACTTTTCGTTGTATAAATAATACATGAATTTATGATTCCTGTTGAACTTTTCACACATGAAGCTTGAAGAAATGAATGAGATCAAATGCAAATTATTACTCAGTAGGTTTAAAGGTCGATTTCTAACAAGGGTAAACAAAAATGCTAATATTTCACCCAGCAAATGCAATAGGAAAGGTATTGTACTCTGACAGCTGCCACCCAGTTTTGATAGTAACCTAATTTTTGGCTAACTGTCTGTTGCAAAACAACAAATTAAAAAGCATCAAGGGTGTAAGAAATGTACAAAATAAAGTCATCTCATTCATCAATTTATAATTTCTACAGACCTGGCAACCCTAGCAAGACCTTTTCAGTAAGGCAGTCAATTTTTTTTCCATAAGCTGGATCAGTTTTCAGTAAGGTGTAAAAAATATATCATGTTCTGCTATTGTAAAGGTGGAAAACATACACTTAAAAGTCAGAAGGTATGATTCAAGACTGATGCAGCGATGGTAAATGTTGTATTCAACTCAAAATTTTGTAAAGTTTACTTAAACCTTAATTAGGACAATCACAGTTTCACAAACTGCAAATCCAAACCCTATGGAGCTCAATCACCTTTTCATATCTCTCAACTTGACATAATCCCTACCAAGAAAATAAACTTCACTGGGGCAGTGGTTATGGCAATCATCTTTCCGCCATGTGACATACTCAAATAAACACATGATGTCCGCTAAACGTAAATGTTGCCATTATTACCTTTCATTTGTGTAACAAAAACAAGCAAAAGCTTGATCATGCAGATGCTTTCATCACAAAATATGTGTATTTTAAAGTGTCTGAGATACTGTGGTAAAGTTAGTATGGTTCAATCCACTGAATCTAATATGAAACCTGGATCTGAATCGAACATGGACAAATCAGTATCAGGATTCTACTATAATCGTTTTTCTGTAATCCTTGCTTTTATTCTGTAAGTCTGTATTTTTCGTGTCTTTCTTTTTCTTACACTATTTGGCTTGAAGACTGAGTAAAATTAATGTTTTAAATTACTACTTCAAACATGGTATGTTCTGACCAATTACAAATACTTTCCTAATTTTCCTAGCATTTTCCCCCATACTGGTAGGTGATCATTAGTCTTTGTTTCCTTCAGAAAAAGTTAAACTAGCAAATGTAAATTGATGATGTTTGATGCATTGCAGATGCTAGTTTCAGTGTCAAATGAGCCCAAAAATTCCAATATTGAGCAACCCTAGAATACCACACAGATTATGATTTTTATGTCTATACATCTTTGGCAGAAAAGTTGCTTCTTATTACTTGTAATTCCAATTCTGGTATTTGGAAACAAAACTTAAAGAAAATTTTAATGCTCCACAAAAACATAAATTGACAATTAAAATCGGTATACAACTGAAAATTCAAATTTACAATGATACATTTAAAAAGTTTAAAGTGTTGATGAATTAAATAGTTTAAATCACACCACAATATCATCAGGTTACAAAGCAATGTACCTAGGGAAGTTACAAAGCAATGTACCTAGGGAAGTTACAAAGCATGGTAACTCAGGCTATAACAGAAAGTTACAAAGCACTGTAACTCATGTTAGAACAGAAGGTTACAAAGCACTGTAACTCATAACAGGATGTTACAAAGTAATGTAACTTGGGCTATAACAGGATGGTAAAAAGCTCTGTAACTCTGGCTAACAGGAATTATTAAGTTTCTTTGGGCTGCTTTAAGTCCAATGTCATACAGCTTCAAACGGAACAAACATTGTGTGACTTAAATTTAATGTCTTTTGAACCAGCAAAAATTTGTGTACTTTGGACAAGGTAAGTTCATTTCTTGATTACATTCGAGCAGCCATTTTGATCAGGTGTTTGCTTTTGACAGTGCATTGTTTCCTATTATCACATATAAACAAATTTCAGTCATAGTAAATAAGTAACATAAAGGGGTGCTGATATTATTGCCACTGCTTGCTGCAGCTGCACACAATTTCACCTTATAGCTGTCACTCTTTCAGAACTACTGGTACTTAATAACTTAAGAGCTGAACCACATTGTTTCCTCACTTACCTCCATAATCTTAATTTAGTTTTATTTACTATACAGCTTAATGTTGTTCTTCTGTGTTTTGTCTTCAATAATTACAAATCTTTATTCAAACAGTGAATCGGCAACAGACTATACTGGTATCTAACTTAGTGGTGTTACAACTATATCCATCATGGCAATGCCTCAAACCTGTACTAAAGATGCTAATGCTTTAAATTAATTGGCCAGAATTTGAAATTGATGCTACTGCAATAAAATTTTGGTATACATGCAGATTTCCATTCACTTAGCACATTCATTCAAGGCACAATGAAAATCAGAGTTCATTCTCCTTTAGTCTGTCTTTCAAACAGCTACTCAGGCAAGACAGTGCTCCTTATTTGTAACTATTTCTAGGAGCATCAAAGTGACTTGTCCTACAATTGATAGTCCCATCTTTGGATCCACAAACCTGCATTATAGGAGAAGCAGCAGTGTCCTGAGGGATGTACAGTAAAGAACTATGTATTACCTCTGGCCAGGTTTCTTTGGATGTGTTCCACAACAGAACTGCAATGAACACCTTTTGGCTTGTATACACAGAAGACTCCATTAAGCATCCGATACAATGTTGGGCCCCAAGTCATGGTCAATCTTACTCCTTGCTGAAAAGGAATACATCAAAATCTATTCATTTAATATCACATATGACATTCAAAGGTGATCAAAATTCTCAGTTTTTAGTGAATTGTCCAAAATGCCAATAGTTTTTAGTGAACTGTCCTAAAATACTGATTAATGAATAATACAATCTCAGTAGTCCTAGTTTTTGTGAATTTGGTTGGTTGATTGGTGTTCTAGGGCAAAGCACCACAAGTCAGGTGATTTAGCACCAAGGCAATTGTACTGAATGAGATACAAAAAGGTTATTTTCATAACTGACTGTCCCTAATTCCCTAACTGCAGTTATGATAATAAGGGAGACAACAAAACATGGGCTAATTTTAGGACACATACCCTACCTATTAGGTTTATTGGATTTAAAGCTAGGTTTGTGGCAAAAAATGTGTAGCATATATGTTAATTATCATAATCTATTTCGTGTCACAGAATCTATTAACAGTAACTTAACATCAGATGTTTTGCTTCATTATTAACTCCTAACTATGACCATGACATTGATAATAAGTACAGTGCTATTTGAGAATTGACTGAAATATTCCTGTTTTAGTATACTAAGAATAACAGACATGTCATACTTGTCCAATGTTTTAGTATCCTTAGAATAATGGACATGTCATACTTAGCCATATTTTGGTATGCCGAGAATAAAGGACATGTCATACTTATCCATAAATGTATTTTGGTATACCAAGAATAAAGGACATGTTTAAAATAAAATTCAAGTCACTGTACTTCAATAATCTAAACATATTTAATTGTCTGCAGGGAATCCTTCAACAGTATCTTAAGAACATCACCAAAGCATATAATCCAGTGAACTCAGCAAACCACAATTTAATACTCTGTTCCTTAGTTCATGGGATTTTAAATATAATTTTTGTGCTTTTTTTCATTTAATATTTGTGTGTGTATATGAATATGTGTGCCAATGATACACGACATTGCTAAGTCTACAGTTTTTGTCTGAACTGAATGATTTACAGGATAAATATTTTATTCTCTAAATTAAAATTTCCAGTTACCTTATGTAAGTATTTTATATTACTTATATCAGTAAGTATATAACGTATGTAAGTAGACAAATTATTCTGAAATGTACAACATGACTTATCTGGGTCACACACATTACCCCCCCCCCCCCCCCCCACTTCTTGGCACAACAAAATAATGACATATGCCGAGTTTCAAATATAAAACAGTCTCAATGGTTGGCATGTATGACGAGTTTATGAGAGATTATGAATGGGTGGCATGTATGATGAGTTTATGAGAGATTATGAATGGTTGGCATGTATGATGAGTTTATGAGAGATTATGAATGGTTGGCATGTATGATGAGTTTATGAAAGATTATGAATGGTTGGCATGTATGATGAGTTTATGAGAGATTATGAATGGTTGGCATGTATGATGAGTTTATGAGAGATTATGAATGGTTGGCATGTATGATGAGTTTATGAGAGATTATGAATGGTTGGCATGGTTGATGATTTTATGGCAGATTATGAATGGTTGGCATGTATGATGATTTTATGGCTGATTATGAATGGTTGGCATGTATGATGATTTTATGGCAGATTATGAATGGTTGGCATGTATGATGATTTTATGGCAGATTATGAATGGTTGGCATGGACGATGATTTTATGGCAGATTATGAATGGTTGGCATGGATGATGATTTTATGACAGATTATGAATTGTTGGCATGTATGATGATTTTATGGCAGATTATGAATGGTTGGCATGGATGATGATTTTATGGCAGATTATCTAATGGTGTTAGATTTCTTGATAATTTTCTGAGCATGGTGATTCAGTTTGATAATGTAAAAAGCTGACATACATTTGAGACTCTGAATGGGTGACAAGTAGATTCAGGAACACATACGTACGAATCAAATATGATAGCTATGTAAATATCTTGTTTAATAATTTACAGCCATTATAAACTACAATTTATATTAACATGTGTTCAGCCTTTGTGATGCGAAATGGAATTTTAGCATATGGAATGGAACTATATCTAAAATTATTATTCTACTTATTAATAACATCAGATTCAGTCTGAAATAATTGACAGTATTATTTGTTAAACGATTTAATTTTGAAAACTGATACTTTCACAGACACAATTTCATTTCATATGCTATAATTCAATTTGCTTTACAAACTTACATTTTTAACAATATTACAAAACACTTGAAATAAAGATTTTTCAACTTATCCTTATATTGTGAACGCTTCATTTTGCATGCCAATTTTCTAGTTTGCAACTCAAATTAATATGCAACAGCACTGAAACGAAAGACTGCTTTTAACTATCATAATTATGATAGAGAGGGTCCTATGTCAGAAAGGGGCATTGGGGTAATCTAAGGTATTTTTGTCACTGTATGATTTTATCTTTTAGATGATTGTTTTTTTTTTCTTAACATCAAGCTCGCGTCGAGCACCTGTGGTCAAACATAAATTTTTAAGCAATATGACAACAAAATCTATTAAAATATCTCGAATATAATTATAGCAAACCAGATATTTATATTTATGTTATTAGCTTGAAATGTATTCAACAAAAATAATATTTTTATGATGTCATGTCGTAAAATAAATCCATTGCGCATTTAAGATTTACCAGTTATTTAAGCATGAGAAATAAAGCTTTACCAACTAGGTAAGAAGGCAATTACACTGCATTGATTGATTAAAAAAGAAGACCTTTCTAGTTTATAAAATTGATCTATTTATCGTTCAGCGTGTACATCACAACATCATTACATCAAAGACGATGAGGAGTCTTCAGTCTTCTGTACCTCGTCTTATTTTTTGTATAGCGACGGATCCTACTAAACACCGCAAGACGCACAAAGATAGGCGAAGACGGCAAATAGACATAATAAACAAATAATGGTGGAAAATACTGAATGTTGGTTCCAGCTTTATAAACTATAAATGTTTATATTGTCCAAATATAGCTTGTTTTTCTAAATGTCTAATTGCACTCACAATCATACTGATTTATTGTAAATATTCAGAAATGTCTTTTGTCAACAAAAATTAAATCTTATTATTATTTGTAAGATAATTTTTTAAAATCTCATTTAAAAATGATTCAGTAAATCCGTGTCATTCATTCCTATGAATGAAACAAAATGCTTTGGTTTACATGTTTTTACGCAATGGATATTGATCTTCATCCACATGAGATTCAGTGATGTTTGTTTTATCTTCTTGCTGTTTTGTCTCATTATACATGTGAGAAGATGTTTTGATCTGGCAATAGCATTTTATCTTCCCTTTTGCCATGACCTTCAGGTTTTCCAAACCATTTTCAGCAGCCTACAATATGGTTCTTTACGTTAACTCAGTATAATGTGGAATAGTGATCCCAGTATAACCAAAATGTTACCTCAAAACGTTACCTCCAAATGTTCATAGATACGCATGATTAATCTTTAAGCATAATAAGTCATTTTATAAATGTATGTTCTGCTCTAATACACTGTAAATTTTTTACTTTATAAAAACACAATGGATAATGTAACAAAAATAAAGAGGAAAAATCCTAATAACAGATTAATAAACTTATTCTATTGCATAGTCAATATTTCAAACTTTCCTTATTCAGCTATCATCAGGGTCGTCATTTCAACTTTGTTTTTGTTGTTGGGGGAAAACTTGATTCGGGAGGGAGGGAAAAAACTTGATTCGGTGAGGGGGGGGGGGACTTGATGGGCTTGTTAATTTTCATATATAGGCAACATAAATTTTACATTTTACAGCACATGCAAATGGGGGAGGCATTTGTCTCCCCCCCATCCCTCCCATGATGTCCCTGGCCATAATGTTAACTGATTTAAAGTAAGTGCATGTCTACACAGCTACTTTTCATCGTAACATGCATTGATGATAGTCAATCAGTTTACCATAGCAATTCATTACCATATACCATACATTGATATCAACGGTAAATATTTTACAGTATTATAAGTTTAAAAACATATGTATCCTTGTACTACCGCTATATTAAAAGTATCAAATAGATTAAGATATTAAAAGAGAATGTTCTACACATAGACAATGCAGATATTTTCTATACATATTTTTAATTTCTAATTCTTATATATTTATTCATATAAATATAAATATTTTACAATATTGTAAGGATTTGCCTGTCTATTTCTTGATTAACATTTACCATAGTTAAATATATTTTTAGAAATTGACACAAGGGCATTTCATTGTTGAAAAAGAGAAAAAGTTAAATAACAATTAAAACTGAAGACTATTCAACTTACATTTGTCAAAATATTTAATTTTATAAAGAAAGAGTGATCAAAGCAGTCAATTAAAAAAAAAATTCTTATGTATTTATTTATATAAATTTGAGTCAACAGTAAATATTTTTCAGTATTGTAAGTATAAAATGTATATGTACTGTCTTTGTCTTATTCCTTTTCTCAACACTTATCATTATTAAATATTTTAAAAAGTTACATGATCAGTTAGAAAACGGGAAAGTATAAGTAACTTCCATATGTGAAATATTTATTTATTATAAAGAAAACAATGATCAACACATATACAAGCAAACATATAATTCTTATATGTTTATTTATATAATTTTTTATCAAAAGTAAATAATTTCCAGTATTGTAAATATTTAATATCTCCACAACATCTTTGCGCGCTTATCATTTTCCAGTAATTACTATATGTACATATAAAATATGTATTCACGAGGAATATTCTGCATCAGTTTTCAAAGAGATAAATATTCCACAAATAATGATGAGAAGATTTGATTGTTTTGAGAAAATGCATTACTGAATATTTAACTTAAAAATTCATCAAAATGTTGTGTGGAAATATGTATCTAAAAAAGAAGAAACAGCAGCACAGATATAATTCCTATCTATTTTTTATTAGAATTTTATATCAACCGTAAATATTTTCCATTATTGTCAGTTTAAAAGTCTATATGCCGTTTTCACTATGCGTTGCACTGTCTTTGTAGTTTTTGTAGGTCCGTACTTGACTGGTGTACATCGATATATTTTTTCGCGAACTCTTTAACTCATAGATGGAACGAAATAGACGACCAGTCAAATGACAGGGATTTTATGCAAATACAGGACAAAATATAAAAGGAATATATTTTACAATATATTCTAATATGCTATAAATGTGAGTACATACATTTGAAAAATTAAACATACAAGTGATATATCTATTTATATAAAAGAAAATTTTACTTACGTTTAAAAATTGCTTTTGTACAATATTTCTTTTTCGTTACTTTGGAGACTGTGTGCTTTATATTTATAAAATGGATGCGCCCATGTAGACGTACACGAAACTTATTTGCTAACCAGGTGAACTGTTGTAATATGTAAAAACAAAAACAGAAACAAGGATAATTTAAAATTGGATGTGAATGTTTTCGACTTGGTCAATTGATTAATTTTTTTTAATCAAAGGTATCGTGGTCATGACGGTCGATTGATCGAAAATAATATTAAATTTTAGATTGCCTCCTTAGGTTATGCATATCAAGTGTGAAGAAAAAAAAACTTTGATATATTCCGATAGATTAAAATCTAAATTTGGTTTTTGGTGTAGTCTTTTTTCTATATATTTCATGGTTCGTAGGAAGTTTCAGTTCATAGATATATTCATAAATCGCGTGTACTGCACACACGTGTAACGAGTTTTTAGACTATCCTCCATTACGTCTCTCTGATTACACATAGAGGAGGAGTGTCACACATCAGACTTTGTAAAATTCTTTTAAAAAGAGCTAAGACTAAATATTCCTTTCATTGACTTTTTTTTCAGGACTTCGTTTTACACGGGAATGAATTTCCTCACAAACCAGAACTTAGTCCAGGTTTTTCTGGCTCATATAGATCAAATCGTGGCACTTCTGGAAGTACTACGAGTAAAACATCGTTATTTCCCCTTCTTTACCTGTCCCTACTGGGAACTCTGAATGCCCACAATGGATTTGGCTCCTTTAGGATGACTTCACATGCACCCTCAACAGTTTGTCCTTTTTACGAGGTGAAAATCACACACACACATTCTGTATTGGCTCTGAATCATCTAGTACCAGACTTTCATAACAATTTGCGTTGGTGGATTAATTGGGACAGATTCTAGACAGGGTGGACCCTACTCCTACATGTAAGACATAGCACATGTTGATTTTCTTTAGGTGCTATGTCTAACTATCCAAATAATGGCCTTGTATAGCATGTTCTGATGTCAGAGACATTGGAATGAGTAATCAAAGTTTCAGGAACATCAAACACACTTGGCAGCCTATATCGACACTCTTCCACTAATTTATGTGTAATTAATATACATGCTGTGCTGTCTTTATCCTGGTCGAATGAAAATATGATACAGTAAAACCTGTTATGAGAGACTGCCCCTTCTGCCAACCAAAAGCGGTCTCTCAAGACAGGTGGTCTCTCATAAGAGGTGTGTGAAAATGGACTGGTTTTCAGGGTCAGTAGTTAGCATTGTTGAAAAATAAATAATACCCGTACTCACTGTACATGTATCATATCCTTTATTCATAAATCTTGTTACATATTGCAAGCATTCCTCTCAAAATATCTTTATATAATAAAGATATACATCTATCAAACAACGAGAATTAAATTTATGTTTCAACATCACATTAATATGTACAAAAAATGAACAGTTAGATATGATGTATATATCTTATTCTATACACTTATTCACTTATTTTTTAAGAAATCCATTATACTTCTTTGTTGACATGTTTTACTCAGCTGTTTGGTCTGAACATGTATCTCCATTTCTGAGCAAAGAAGCAAAATTTTGGGATCACCATGTTGTAAAGCATATTCTTTAATCTCTTTTAAATGTTCTATGACTGTAGAATGTGAAATAACCTGAGGCAGAATTTCACCAACAGATGACTCATTGTCACTATCACTGTCTGCAGTTGGAGAAGACTGTAAACTGTCCATCGTGCCGTGGCATATTTCCTCTGTGCTTGTGCACCTTTCTGCCATTCATTTCTAATGGACTCCTTGTCTTTGATTACATTTTGAACTTGCGTTTTACCGACGCTTAAGCTTTCTACTATTTGTGAGCTGTCTCCCCTTTTTCATTTCTTTCAATGACATTAATTCTTTCTTCCAGTGTTAAAATTTTTCTTTTTTTCAGCGGAGGTCTGCCATTGTTATTAGTGTTGACATTATAAAGACTATCAGTTTTGATCAGGTTTTGGGGAAATGTGGAATAAATATATATTATGTACCAATGAATGAAACCAAAAGACATAATAAACTCATCCAGAAACAATACATTTATTCTGATACGAAGTTTAAATCAACATTGTTATAGCTCGATAAACAAAGGTTGCGACCATCTGCACCCAGGTAAACAGATGGTGGCTTGGTGAAACACTAACAAAAGAAATAAAAAATTATATAAAAAAAATCCGGAAATGATTCTCACTTACTAGTATTAAAGACAATGAGCTCATTCACCCTCCAGGCATTATGGATTAACTGGAAAGACAAACGATGTACTCATACCTACACTGAAGCCCTTTCAAATGATTTCTAACTGGGACATAAGGACTACCGTCGTTTTGTGAGTTTTCATAAAGATAAAGAAAAAATACAAACCTCTAAATTGACTGCGTATATCCATCATTATTCCCTTTGATGTTACTCTTACTGGCTATTCACATGACTTCAGCACTACAATGGCGGTTAGTGACGTACTTTAGTATGGTTTACTGCAATTTACAAATGACACCGTACGCTGGAGTTGTAAATTTCACAAAACTGGTACTGTAGCAAGACAAATTCTTTTTAAATACTTTATTAGAGTAATCTTTACTATTTATGCAGTCTTTGTTACAAATGATTAAATGATGGTTAGAGGTGTTTATCTCGATATATGGTTGTTCAACTATAGTGTTATTTAATGTGCACTTTGTTTGCATACTACATTGATCCTGAGCTCTAGTGTTCACAAAGGATTAAGTTAAGGTCAGTGGTGTCAATCTGTTTTTGTTTTTTTTGTGATGCGGTCGTTCATAGCAGTGTCAAAATGCATATTTTGCCAAGAAATCATGGTCGCTGGTTGCGTTCAGCAGGTGGTCGTTTATAACAGAGCGTTTATATAGTAAAATCGATCCGTGCATTACAATTGTGGCCGGAAATGACAGGTGGTCGCTCATAGCAGAGGTTGCTCACGACAGGTTTTACTGTACTAGCAAATGGACACATTTTCAGTTCTGTTGACATACATTTGAATTTGTTGCAGTGGTGCGACAGTAGTTGAGGTATGCTCAAATAAGTACATGTTGGGGATAAGTGTCTTGAACGAAATGAACCGTTGCTTACAGTTCCAATAGGCATAATATATATATGTATTAATTTCATTAGAGAATAATATTTCAACTTAACCCGATTTCAGCATACCCGGCTTTCATCGCTTTCCAGCCAACTGAAATGTAGGCCAACGAAACTTGAAAATAGGTCCATTTCTTTTGTGAGAATTTGAATTTATTAGAGAAAAGACATCAGAGTAAGTAAAGTCTGATTAAAACATTATGACTTTACTTTGTAGAAAAGCGTCGTTATTTTAGTTGTCATTTGTTTGAAATATTTCTGAAAATTTGACTTTTGTAACAATGTTAATTGACATCAAAACACGTTACACAGTGTTGTTTGTAAGACTTTGACGCCTTCAACATACAACATAAATATCAGCGTCTGGTCTTACATGTAGGATTAGGTGGACCTATGCATGCGTCTGACCTCTGCGTGACTCCTGTTTGTTTGCTGACTCATCAGATTCGAGTTGGGGTTATTGTTTATAGTTGGAGGGTGTAATTCTTCAGGGTTATTGGACTCTGGATGATTGTAACCTCCACATCAACAACCTAGAAATGAATGCTGGATGTCAAGCATTGCAACGTTGCATCAGCAAGTAACTTGATGTGTCATGGACGTCCATCTTATTGTATCTCCAACATCAGGGAGACACACATGCCCCTTCTCTTGTATGGAGATCTGGAACCACCTTTGTTGGGCTACCTTGATGAAATCACCCTCTAAATTGACCACATTCTAGGGAATAAGAATATTTTAGCATACAATCTCTCCAGGTGAGGCAAAACAGTCCTCACAGAATGGACTCAACACTTCTCTATAACAGTCACTTTTCTCATGATGGGAAAAAGTTCAGTTGGACTTGTTTGCCACCTGACTGAAAAGTCGACTAACATTTTACCTCTCTCCATTCTTGGACCAGAGAGCATGGGCAGTGGATGCATTCAGCTTCTTGTGGTATCATAGGTTCTTGTATGCCTTTCCACTTTCTGATGGCTACGTCATTTTTTGCAAAAAATCAGAACTTCCACTGATCATATCATTCTGACAGTCCCATTGTGGCCTTGAAAATCATGGTTTAGCGATCTTCTAGATCTGTTGATAGATGAACCCAGGACGCTTCCCAACAGATGGGATTTTCTGTCACAACACAGGGGCTCTCTCCTACACAACATCTCACACCTTCTCCGCCTTCATGCTAGATTTATATCTAGCAATCTGTCCACCAGAACAAGTTTTCAGGCCAGGTTGACAGTTCCTTCATTCAAGTCAGGAAAGCTTTGACATCCAAGGTCTTTGATGCCATATGGAGAATCGTATGTGATTGGTACCATGATAATCCTGTTGATTCTATTGGTTTAACTTTCATTGATGATGTACTTTTGAGAACAAATGATGTTCAATATCAGCAACTAAGGATTAAAGGGCTGTAATTCCAATACACTTAGATAGTCTTTATCAAAAACCCTAATAAAACTATGGAATTGTGTTACCACTTTACGTGGAATATGAAGTTTATCAGTGAATATTCAAAATTTGACTTAAGATGTGGTACAAAGTCCAAGACTTTATCCTTCTTATCTGATGAAGCTCTAAAATTCTGAAATATCATCTAGCAAACTGTCATGGAATAATCATCATAAATATTGTCTGACTCCCCTTTCTTGGCTTCACTGTCATATGCAGATGCCTATTGTGAGACTGAACTTGAGCTTTGAAAGTATAATTTGTAAATCTGTTCAAGGTTGCAACTGAATACATGTCAGTTCTGCAGCAAGATAAAAAAAACCAGCCTCTATTTTGCCACTGTACCACATTGCCAGCTCAATCAAAGAGTTGTCGTGTGGGTAAACATGGAATTCAGGTCAATTGTTTACTGGAAGAGGCAAACCTTTTTGCTTGGCATTGTAAAAGCACATGTATTTGCAGATGAGTCCAAAGGATTGTCAACATGAAAACAAAATCAATTCTGCCTTTACAAGCACCAGCAGAAAACTTGTATATGGTAAATGGGTACCCTATGGCTCATGTTATTACCTGGGTTATTATCAGCATGTTGGTACCCAAGTACCCTAATACCCATTGGCATCTTTATTACCATGAGAGCTATCAAAACAAACCACTTTTAGACCTCTGTGTGAGTGGGTCATTCTAGTCATTCCAGCATTGACCAAGACAAGTACAGATTACTGAGTTTGGAACAACTCCCTTGTATTTCAGCTACCAGGTCAAATAACGATACAGTCCAGATCGATCAGAGCTAATTATCCCGAATTTGAAAGAAACCTGCTTGCTGTTTCTTCATTTGTGTGATTCTTTAAACACTAGTATTTTGTATTTGCGAAAAATATAAGAAGTGAATATACAAAGTCAAAAGTCAAGTTTTGAATGATATTTTTATTTCAGAAAGATCATACCATGAATAAGACAAACAAGAAGTCCTCACTGCAGTCTGCAGTTTTGAAAAAACTTGAGGAATATGGTAATAACTATTTGTTTTGTCACATACCATTCTGGTTCATTAGAATATTATCATAAATAACAATCAGCCATGTCCCTGAATAACAGATGAATAGAATCTTGTACATGTACTCATATTCACACAGTTTTCGTATCTGGTGAATAGGATCTTATACATGTACATGTACCTATTCACATAGTCTTTATGTCAGATGAATAGAATCTTATACATGTACATGTACCTATTCATAAAGTCTTTATGTTAGGTAAATAGAATCTTATACATGTACACATGTTCACACAGTTTTCATATCTGGTGAATAGAATCTTATACATGTACATGTACCTATTCACATAGTCTTTATGTCAGATGAATAGAATCTTATACATGTACATGTACCTATTCATAAAGTCTTTATGTTAGGTAAATAGAATCTTATACATGTACTCATATTCACACAGTTTTCGTATCTGGTGAATAGGATCTTATACATGTACATGTACCTATTCACATAGTCTTTATGTCAGATGAATAGAATCTTATACATGTACATGTACCTATCCATATAGTCTTTATGTCAGATGAATAGAATCTTATACATGTACATGTACCTATTCGCATAGTCTTTATGTCAGATGAATAGAATCTTATACGTGTACTCATGCTCATATTTAAAGAAGCAGCTAATATTATATAGTCTAATTATTATTCAACAACTTTCATAGATTACAAATGTAGTGAATAGTCATGAAGAAAAAAATTCTTCAAATTTTAAAAGCTTTTAGAAAGGACAAGTCTGTTTATAGCATGGTCCTTTTTGTATTATTCAGGGGTCACACTACCAGGTGAAGTGGATAACTAAGTTGCCTAAAAAAATGTAAACTTTTGCCTTCTGTTAGGAAAGTGAAAACGACTTTGCCTGTGATTTTGAAGAGAAATGTTGAATGACTGAGATGCTCTATCACCTTGGCCAGGTTAATTTCAGTGTTATGCTCAAATTTAAATGTAGACTTCAAGCCATTAAATAGTTGGTGTTGATATCAATTGTACCAACAAACAAACTCTTGCACATTCACAGGCATGTGTTTTGATAGCTAATTGACCATTAACCCTTTCCTAAGTAAGATAGCAACTATTACTGCCCGATTTCTGCAATTATCCTTTGATGATAAATATTAAAAAGCTTGTTTCGAAACTTAAACTTACATAAATAGCAATTTATGCTTTAAGAATAGAATCGGTAACATGAGTATTTTAGCTGCCATGTGTAATTAAAATTAAAAATCAGTTTGGAAACGTAAGTGAACCTGTCATGGAGAATTAATTGCAGACAACGCTGGGACTTGGAAGTACTGCTTTAATAGATTGTCTCTTTTCACAAACCGTTGGGCAAATATATCAGGAAAATACCCAATTTAATGAAACGATATTCTGAATATTATATTACTGAAGATTTAGCTTTAAAGCTTTTGTGTAGGCCAGAAACATACGGGACAATACTATGTTGTGGAATTTGAGAGATGTCAAGGTTGTATTCTGAGTTAACTGATTTTTTACAAAAAATATGTAGGAAAAAAACAATGGCTAAGTAAATACTATTTAACCAATGCCTGATGTTAAATCAAGTATGTAGACAAATAATAAAAACTTTATGTTTGCAATCATATCAATGGACTATTGTATTAAAGCTATAAAGTGAGTGGTTACATTAAGAAAAACCCTCTTTCTAAAAAACAGATGCACTTGCATGTTGGCTGTGTTAATTCGGTTGAAGAAAGGTTTTAGTTCATTCATATAATGACTTTAATTCTTTATTGTGTTGTCTATGAACAGTTAGGGTAAAGTTTTATCGGCAATAAAGAAATTAGGGTAAACAGTGTGCATTTGCTCTCATGTACGTAGTACAGGGGTTATTTCATACAAGTTTAGAAATGTTTTCAACTGCCATTTCATAGTGAACTTTTAAGAAATAAAAAGAAAAAATTATTGATTAAGGGTAGTTGATTAAGCATTTGTGCTGACTTGCAATTACAATACTGTAACCTAGTTACTCAGTTAAAATTCATTACAATGTATAGCTTTTGTTGTTCTATTTTCGTCATAATGGCAAAATACACAGAACATGAATATGATAGTTTTTAAACATAGAAAATGTTTGTAATAGAGATAGAACTAAGAAAATTTTCTTCTTGAAAATAAATTATTGCTTAAAACCAGTGTTACATGCAAATACAAATAATGGGAAATAGAAGGCATAATTTAGTTAAGACAATGAAAACAGTACACACGCATGCATATATATATATATATATATATATATATATATATATATATATATATATATATATATATATATATCATGCTTTGCTCCCACTTATTCTTGTTCAGTTTTCACTTCTCCCAGTTCTGTCCAAAAAGAGAAGTCATTTCTCCCTAGAATTAAAGTCTAGCTTGAACCTGAATTATCTGTCACTTCCATTTGTTATTTACAGCTTCTTCTTAAAAATTGCTTGACCAATTTTGCATCATTTTACAAGGAGCTTTCCTGCATCAAGGGCTGTCACTTTGTTTGAGTTGGTGCTAATCCTTCATCCATTCTACCCATAATTTAGAAAAATAGAAAAAAATCAGGGTTCCCACACTACTGGGAAATCAGAAAAAAGTCGGAAGAAATGATAAAAAAAATTCCCGACCATTAAAAGTCTTTGAATTTCACAAGTATTGATGACACTTGGGAAAAAACCAGTAATTTTCAACCACCACTTGATGCCCGAAACAGTCATGTAATTGAGTCTTAACTAAACTGATCTTGAGTTAAATTTATCGAGTTCTAACCAGAATATTCGGAGGGTGCAATATGGATCATTTGGTTGCTTGCAATAAACATATATGCTGAGTCAATCCAAATGCTCAGTGGATAAGATTCGAATAGTAGACTTTTATGTTCAAAGTCAGCTCGATATCCGTATCTTTCCTTACATGGAAAGAATGCAAACCAGTCTAGCATCACAAGAGGTCAACATGGTGGTGGCAAAGCGTAGCCTAGCAGACTTTAAACGTTGTTTGATTGAGTGATGCATGCATGAAGTTGATATGAAAATTACTTATTTTCTCAGAAATTGTGACTATTAAAATCTTTATGTCTTTAATATGCTGAAAGACAAGATAAAACTACTTTGTTGGTGAAATGTGACCTGGTACTCGCAATTTGCATTGCTAGACACATGAGTACACAAATCTAACAACCCACATTTAAAAATGTTTTAGAGAAAAAAAATTAAATGAAAGCCATATACTGGTTGTAATAAAAATACAAAAATGAAGGAAAACAAAATTCTCCATATTTATATATTCCATGAACAACCACCTCTAGTGTTTTGTTGTATCACGTGACTACCACATTGACACGTGCTCTCTGCTTGACCAATCAAACTGGCCAGGTTGCTGGTTTTTACAAAAAGTATCTGACTTTCATTTAATATAATTGAATTTCTGTACAACAACATTATAAAGCAGTTTGTTGTTGATATCACATGACTATTGGACTTCCGATGTCGTCATTTGTGAGTTGTGAAGTCATGTGACTATTAATGCAAATGGCGAGTACTGGGTCAGGTTTCCTCTAAGCCATAGTTTCATCTTGTCTGTCAGCATATTAATGACATAACAATTATAATATCCCCGGCTGAGTCATACTAAAGACTTACAAAAATGTTACTAACAGCTGCAATGCTTGGCACTCAGCATTAAGAAGTTAGCATTAGGACTGGTTGGCCTGGTGTCAGGATAATGTGACTGGGTGGGACATAAAGCTACATGTCTGTGGCATGATGCCCCAGTGCTATACATCACTATAAACTGCCACACTGCAGACATCATAGCGTTATGACTGAAAAATTGTTAAAGCTACGTTAAAAGTCCAAATCACACACACACATGCAATTTTAATACTTGCCATTTCTGAGAAAATAAATCATTTTCTTTTTGATTTCATGCAGGTATGAGTCGATACAACATAAGTTTAAATTTTCTAGGCCCGCTGGTAAGCGACTACCATATGTTGCTACCGCACAGTAGCAGCGAATTCCAAATTTTCAATATGCAGTTGCAATGACCCCACACCCCAACCTAAAAGTACAAATATGAAAAATGGGGTGGGAATATTTGGAAGAAACTTGGATTAGAAAATGGAATGCTATACAGGAACAAAATACTGTAATATCACAAAAGTCAGTGTCACCTAGAGTTTGTGCCATATGCATTTGTGCATGCATGTGTGTGTGTTTTAATGCTTTTAATAGCAGTTACCAAATGTAGAGAAAATGTCATCATGCCTTTCTTGCTATGACTTCATTACTTCCTCATGAAATTTTAATTTTCAGGTGACAGTTTACTTGAATCTGAAGACTATGAGAAAAAGAAAAGAAAGAAATTGAAGGCAAACAAAATTGAGACTGGGGGTGAAAATGACTTGCATAGTAGTAAACTGTTTCCTCAAGCTCAGTCAAATACAGAAAAAGCAGCAAATGAAAGGAAAAAGAAACGGAAGAAAAAAAACAAGAATGAGGTGACAAAGGACAGTATAGAATTCAGCCAAGGTATCAGTCCTTTATCTGGTGTGCAGAAACATTTGAGTGCTTTAAGTGTGGACCTTGGATTAGATGAATTTAAAAGACAGTGCATTGAGAAACGTGAGAATCAGAAGTCTTCTGGAGAGGACAAATGTGACACTGGTCCAGAGATCATTGTATTTAGTAATCCAAGAAAGAAAAAGAAGCCAAATGCAAAAGAGGTATTGTGAAAACCCTGTGTATAATGTGTGTAGATCCACATCAGTATTGCATAACTGACTGTCAGATCAGGGTATATACAGTTTATTTTACTCATAATGCTTGTGAATAAACCCTGATCTGCCAGTACATTATGTAACACTCTACTTACCAATGCTGGGGTTAGTTTCCTTCATGTCATGTCTGGAACCATTTATGAACTACTTTAAATATAAAATCAGAGCGCTGAAGAATGGACAGTTTTCTCTCCGATATTGTGAATGTGTCAGAAGTCTATTGTAGAGATCCACATTCTCATTTAGCAAGTTTATAAAGCATTTACTTTCATGACTGTGAAAGTGCTTCTGGTGATGATGAGTAAGTCATTGAGTTTGGTACAAAATGTGCCCAAACCGTAACTGGTGGTTGATACGAATGAGGAAAATTTCAGCCTATAGTTCTTTGCTATGATAGATCTTCTTCTATGCTGGCTACAGTCGTCTGCTATGCAGACCTTGTTCTATGCTGTTTACAGAGAGTGCATGAACAAACAGGTAAAGAACAGACATTCTGTATTATACTTTCTTTTCCATACAAGACTTACATTTCTCATCAGAAAACTTACGTAAACATTCATTTGGAACTGTATTTGATTTTCATGGAAAATATTTGTCCAGTTTAGAACCTTGTAAAATATGACTATATATGCAGGAATAGTGCAGGGCAGTGTGTTATCAATTCTGGTACCCGTGTAAAAAATGGATGCAATGTTACTTATGTAGTTTTAAAAGCTCATATTGCAACTTTACATTAAGCGTATGACATCCCTACTTCAAGAAGCAGGTGTTATATTCGATTCATCCACTTTATAGATATGTCCATGTATCCATTAGGTATTCTATTTGATTCATCCACTTTATCTGTCCATTTATCCAGCATGTGTCATATTCGATTCTTTCACTTAATTGATCAGTTCATTTATCCATCAGGTATTATATTCAGTTCATCCACTTTATCAATCTGTCCATTTATCCATCAGGTGTTATACTTGATTCATTCACTTTATCGATCTTTCTGTTTATTCATCAGGTTTATATTTGATTCATCCACTGTATTGATCTGTCCATTGTATTGATCTGTCCATTCATCCATCTGGCATTATATATGATTCATCCACTTTATCGATCTGTCCATTTATCCATCAGGTATTATATTTAATCATCCACTTTATCTATCTATTCATTTATCCATCAGGTATTATATTGATTAAATTTATTCATCTGTTCATCCACTACTTTTGTTATAACTTTTCAGTCCTGTTTGGACAAGCTTGCAGTGTGGGTGCATCTTCTGATTGTGTGTTGCACACATACACTTACTTAATCTGACCAATCGGTAATGTCATTGGTTTGTTAAACAATGTTTAAAAGTCATGTCAGAAAATAATTTCTTATATTGTTGCACCTGTTGGCAAAAAAATTGCAATATGGGTGCATTTTAACATGAATGTGTTTAGCAGAAGAATGGGGTTAATCTTCTTTTCAGATTTTGTTTCTTTAAATTTCTTAATATTAGTGATTCATGCAACAAAAGTGGGCATATCTTGTAAGCAACTGCTCACTAAAAATGCCCTTGCCTATGAGGAATTTTACAGAAGGTGGGATATATAGAATACATAATGGCTTGTCAGTCCACTGTTGTGGCCAACATAACAAATTATGGTCCTATATTTGTTGAACATTATCCATTTGTCATCTGTCTTGTTTTCATTTACTATTTTCAACTTCCTCTCAGAAACTGCGGCATCCGATTCAACCAAATTCAGCAGGAAGCGTCCTGGCACCAAATTTATACAAACGGTTTCAATCTTCCATCAAATATAACCACCATTATTAAAAATAAAAATTCCTGTGACTGACTTGTCATAAAGTCTTTGAAGTGAATTTGACCACATTTGAAACAATGCATCCTGACATGAGTGTCTTTCATTTGTCATCCCCTGGTGGTTTTGTCATGTCTGGCATCCCATCTGTCAGTTCTCATGCCACATTGTCTTGAGTGGTAGCACCTTGGTTTGGTTATGTCTGGCTACCCATCTGTCAGTTCTCATGCCCCAGTGTCTGGAGTGGGGGCACCTTGGTTTGGTCATGTCTAGCTACCCATCTGTCAGTTCTCATGCCCCAGTGTCTGGAGTGAGGGCACCTTGGTTTGGTCATGTCTAGCTACCCATCTGTCAGTTCTCATGCCCCAGTGTCTGGAGTGAGGGCACCTTGGTTTGGTCATGTCTGGCTACCCATCTGTCAGTTCTCATGCCCCAGTGTCTGGAGTGGGGGCACCTTGGTTTGGTCATGTCTAGCTACCCATAGTCAGTTCTCATGTCCCAGTGTCTGGAGTGGGGGTACCTTGGTTTGGTCATGTCTGGCTACCCATCTGTCAGTTCTCATGCCCCAGTGTCTGGAGTGGGGGCAGCTTGGTTTGGTCATGTCTGTATGCCCATCCTGACTCTGCACAACTCAGTTTAAACAAATGACTACTTTATTTATATCCACATGTACATGACATGATTTGATTTTCTGGCCATTGTAACAATTGTTCCATTTTCTATACGTTTTTGGACTTATAACTAAAACTCTTCCAATAAAACCCTTATTATCACAACTGAGTAAAAACCAATTGAAGCCGATTGATAACATTTAATAGGCTTATTAGTATGTAGATAACTTGATTAGGTTTGCTTCAGTTTTGATTCTTTTGCTATTTTGTGATCTTATTTTGGACACAAACATTTTTATCACATTTTTGTAAATATTCCTCTAGATAGATGAATGATTTTATATGTAGATGACCTGGATAGAGTTTTAGATTATTGCATTAATGTGCAAGGTTTTGTGCATTTTTAACTTCTTGACATTTTATTGATAAAAACACTAAGCACTAAAAATGTTGAAACCACTTGAGGTAGATAGATCAAATTTAGCATGCATATTCATATTCAGGTTTTCATATGTAGATGGCTTACAAAGATCCAATACGAAAACTAGACACATCATGCAGAAAGCCCCCCCTCCCATCTTCCCTCATTTCTTACTGAGATATTTGGTGTGGTCAGAAATCATTGCTATTTGTTAATTCAACTTTGCTACTATAAAATAATATTATCTCTTGCTTGTATTTAGTTTATTTTAGCCCAGTTTCAAATTATGTTGTTTCCATGCATATACATTTATACAGTGTTCAATAGCTGTTTTATTCCATGCCTTAAATTGAGCATGTACACTTCTAATTACAGGTAGAAACTGTTCCTATTTAAATTTAAATTCATCTGAAAGCACATCTCATTTGATCCGCACATCTTAAACCAAGTGAATAACAATACTGTTAAATACTATCAATTACTTGAAGCACAAGCATTAATCACACACACACACACACACACACACACACACACTGACACACACACACATTTATTAAAGAACAGTGATAAAGTTCAGACTTCCCTAATTTTCAGACAAAACTACTGAGTAGTTAAGTTTTTTACTTTACACCAACATTTGTGACATAAATAATCCAGAAATTGCAGAATAACACCTCAAAGCCATGGATAATTAGGACTGATTTCTCGCACATTTTATCTTGAGCCACTTTACTCCCCTTCACATTAAATGTTACTGCAGCATGCTGATTGCAGTGAGCAAGGGGCCGTTGGTCATGTGTTTGGATAACATATGCAATGATGACATTGTCCAGATAATGTGATCATCAGAACATACTGTTGTTGAAACATTATGGATTTAAGTTAAAGATGATGTAGATTTGTTCCAAGTACCACATGGCTGTATTGGCTGCATTTGGGATTGAACTCTTGGATGGAAGAATGATATGAGAAACTAATCTTGATGTGTATTGGATTTGTGCTCATATTGGCATTAGTATTGTTTTAACCATAGTAGCTGCTGCTGTTTTTTGTCAGTATAGTTTTGTTGATTTGTATTCTTTATTTTAGTTAATTGTAATGGTTAGTCCATAAAATAAAATATCTTTAAAAATGAAAATTTTGAGGCAGATCTACAGATTTAAGTACCCATACAAATATCCTTTTTTTTTCAAACCGAGAAACTTTATAAAAATAAATGAGGTCACAGTAATTAGATTTGATTGCAGTTATTATGGCTCTCATTATTGAATGCAGTTATCATGACTCATTACTGAATGCAGTTATTATGGCTCTCATTATTAAATGCAGTTATTATGGCTTTCATTATTTTAAAAAACAACCTTTAAATAACTTCTCAAAAACTGCTGAACAGAATTTAAGCAAATTTGATGAAAGCATCCACGCTTGAATGACTTTCAACTTTATCCAAATGATGCTGATCTGTCATGAAGTATGGCCAACATTACCAAAAACATAACCGTGAATTTCCTTTGACTCTAGTATCCAGGTCCCTGATTCAGCTATCAGATGCCCAGATACATGTGTTCTGAGCCTTCAGATCCCAGGAACTTTGCATTTTTCCCTGTGCTTGTTTTGAGCATTCAATACAAATTATAGCACATAAAAGACTTTGTCCACACACTGACACCTTTTCAAGCTATGAAAACAAGATATTTAGCAATTGAACATTGAGGGGCTTGTACTGTTGTCTGCAGATGTTTTCTCTGAGTCCCTAAGATGTATGTCTGCTAGTGTAACATATTTTTTGAAGTTACAAGCATACAGACATTCATAATGTAGCAATCAATGAGACTTTGATTGGTTTGATAAAGAATGAAAACAGTAGTCAATAACAGGTCAAAATTAGATGAATATTTGAAAATTCTAGTACTAGGTTTGGAATCCTGTCATGATTGACATTCACTTTTGTATAAATGAAGATAACCTGTCATCAGATGATAGATATTACTCATTAAATCCCAAATAATCCTAGAATTTCTAACTCATGTCCTAAGGAATAAAGTTTTGAATAAATTATAGTGGTATTCCAAAATAAACCCAATGCTGAAAGTGTTGATGTGCCTCTGATAGCATGTAAAGTGGTGTGCCAAGAGTCCTTTGTTGAATCACTATAATATAATCCAAGAACATTATTTTAGAGCACTTTGCATTTCCAGAGAAGAATATTTTGAATTGAATAATTTCAGTCAAATCCAAATACAACAGCAGTACAACCTGATTCTGCTCAGATGCTAATGCATGAATAAGTAATTTCTAGATAAAAAAGGATCTTGTACAAAAATAATACTCCAAGACACAAAAGAAGAGTCATGATGTAGGACAAAAGTTCATTTCCAGAACAATCCAAGCTCTAATTAGACAAGGTCTGTTACTAAAATTATAATATAGAATGTCGTAAACATCAGGTAGACCTAGCATTTCATGGGGAATTTTCAATGTTCTGGAATCTGATTGAAATAAACATGTTGAATACAAAACCAAATTGAAAGATTCTGGTCAGGTAGAAAATGAACTTGGTTTTGGACAAGGTCAGCTATAAAAATACAAATTTATATAACCCATGGCATATAACAAAATGTTTTTTATATACAAACAATGCAAATTAAATATACATAACATACTAGCAGTGGCCAGTTGCTAAAGGTGATTAAAATTGTAAGACGGCAATTTCTGTCCATTTTAAAACAATATGTTTGGTAATTAAACCATTAACGTTATCTTGCAGTCTGCCAAGTTGCAATTTAGTCTTTATTGACTGTTAGAGTAATGTATTTGTGAGATTGAAGACACATCTACAGCATTGACAATTTATTTTGAGGGTGAATAAATGACATGGGGCTGAAATTATGCAGATAAACAATGTGTCATTTAAACAATGTTAATAATTTTTGACAAGATAAATAGTTCAGAAAAATGTGAATTATTATAATAAATGATTCTAGATAATGAGTGAACACTATAATTAAATGAGACCAACATCCATAATGAAAATATCATACTCCAGCACATTTTAAGTGGACCAGTTACTCCAACATTTGAATATTTCAAGAGTACTTGAGCACCTGCTAAAACATTTTTAGTATAGTAATGTAACTCTCCATGGAAAAAATGATACAACAATGCACATGAGAAAATTACCTTGGTAAATTTGTCAAAGTAAATAAGAATATCATAGTTTTGTAGTGTTACTAGTGCATTAAGTACTATCTACTATTATGGGATGTATCTAGATATTTATGAGACCCTGTCTGGGTTGCATTGTCAGTATTTAACATCATTTTTCAGAATTATAACCCCTGATAACTGATTTTTCAAGTGTCGTTTCCACATGACAGTTCCCTAATTATTATTGGATTTCAACCAGATTTGCCACACAGCTTGTGTTGATTAGACCTTGGCGGAGTTCCATTGCCAGCATTCTGTATGAATATTTAGCAGAGTTGTAGACCCTGATTGTCTGTCTGTTCATTGTTGTTTTTGCGCAGGAAACCAAATTTGGTATGAATTTTAATTTTCATGAGACCATGGCTTAGTTTGATTGTCAGTGTTCTAGGTTTAGTGGAGTTATAGCCCTTGATTATCACATGCACATCATTTTATTTACAAATAAGAACATCCTTAATTATTATTACAATCTAATCCATAGGAATCTCGATATTGATGAAGATAAGGAAAAGGGGTGGGGGACATTAATTTCTGGAATTTGCATATTTGTTGTCATGCAAGCTTGCCTCCTAAACCCCCAACTCATTTCATTTTTATATAAAGCAAGAAGAATCCCTACCTTCTAAGAATGAGGCAGATGATAATCCCGACTTTGACATGCTGCAGGCAAGATATGAGGTGCGAAAGTTTGGAATAAAAGGTTTCCAAGGCAACCAAAAGGATGAGGCCATGACTTTCCTGTTGATAAGTCTTGGAGCCAAGGTAACTGCACAAAGGTGGATTTTATTGTATGGTATACACACATATTATTTAAATTTTATGACATTGTTAATATTTTGTTGTCTCACTTGCAATAGAATGGTGAGACTAATTTAAATCCATATGTGTTGGTGTGGGATAGAAAAATCTCACCTGATGATCAGAATTTTTGTGTGGAATGAGGCTTTGCTGGTAGAGTGTGTCAATTTCCACCCTGTTAGGCAGAAGTATTTTTAACATGTGCTGCTTAAAGAAACTATGAGGATCTACCCACCCTATCAATCTTGGAAGGTCAAAGATTGATTGGGTGGTAGATCCTCATATAGTTTATGCAATGGATTTTTAGAATCTTTTTAAGGATTTTATGTCTTACCTTTTTCTGATATTTTCTTTATGTTTTACCGAATTTTTACATTTGTTTATTTTATTTTTTATCTTGTACATAATGTTGTCTAATGTTGTAAAGCGCATAGAGCTTCTAAAGATTAGGTGCTATACAAAGTCCTCATTATTGTTATTATACATTTATTTAGAAGGTTTCCACTTCCTAAATTTTTGCAATTCTATTTTACGTTATTCAGACTTAACAGCATTGCCACTTTTGTGCCGAGGTACCATAAAACACTGCTACATACATATGTATTTGTTTTTGACTCTTCTAGTCAGAAATCAGAAGAGCTTATGGGATGTCAGGTTGTTCATTATCCACTGTCAATCCTTCAGCACTAGTTCAGTATCACTACCTCTGCTAAACTACATGAATGATTGCTGAGAAACTTTACACAGTCATCACACGATCAAGTTGGTCTTCAATGAAAATGATGTTGCCAAGACATCCAATATGGCTGCCATGGTGTCCATCTTGAAAATCTTGTTATTGCCACTCTTACGGAATTGTTGGTTGTATTGCCATGTTTTTTTGCTGCAAAAGTTCTAAATAAATATTGTGCCGATCCAACATCCAGTATGGCCACCATGGTAGCCATCTTGAAAATCCTTTTTTTTTTTTGATACTCCTCCTGAAATGGGCAATTTTGAGACAGACAATTAAGAGTTGACAGTTTGGAAAAGGGAAAATTCAGAGACCGACAATTCAGAGATGGACATTTAGGAGAATGGACAATTCATTGAGGGGACATTTCAAAGATGGATGATAAACAGATCATGAGCAATGAATTCAGAGATGGAAAAGTTTAAAAATTGCAAAGTGAATTAACAAGACATGCTTATGAAAACACTTTAATGAATTGACTTTTTAGAAACATATTTGGGTAAAGCATATGAAATAAGAATCTTGTATGAAGCTGCAAATTTTTAGAAAAGTTACGTGACAACACATGACTGAATGCATATAATGTTAAAAGAATCAAATGAAATGTAATAATTTTAAGTTAACAGAACCTTATGTTTTGTGAACAAAGTGCTTTAAAAAAATTGCAAACAAGCTCAGTCATTACCAGGGCCTTCCATGGAAACATTTTTCTTTGCACCATGAAATTTATAAATTTGGAGCCACTTTTCAATCATAGGAGTCATTTTATGTCATGATGCAGCAACTTAAATATATGCGTATTATTATATTGGCCCTATTTTTAATCCGTATAAACATGACAATAGAACAGTTCCTACATGTTTTAGAACAGTTCTTACATGTTTTTATTACATTTCAAAGCACAAGAGTAATTATTAATAAATATAACAATACCATTATATACAGGTGAAGTTTAGTGTATAGCATATGAAAAGCAAGAATGAATAGAAATGTTTCTTTATAACTTATAATACTGCTTAATCTTCATGAACAATGTCACTGATACTTTATCAATGTCGGCCTCATTTTTTTCCTAGACCATTTTTTAAATGTGATCCTGTAATCAAATTCTCAACACTGCGTCCATCAATATAAGTTCTGATTAAATTTTTCAGAGTAGATATACCCATACAATTTCGTAAATTTTTTAAAATTAGATTCTGGTGACTGACCCCCCCTCACAGTCTGCAGTAGAAATAGCGGCAATCAGTTCATTTAGTCATATTTGTATTTTCCAAATGTTCTCAGAATTGTCTGTCTCCAAATTGTCCATTCCAGTTCCTTCTAGAGATTTATATATTTATAACCCAAGTTATATTGTCAGGCCAATAAAGTAATAGTTCCATACTTTACACATTATTGAATACTTTGTAATTGTAATTTTTTCTAACATAAGAATGCTGTGGCAGTGTGGGATTAGCCACTTAAGGTTTGATGCATGTTTGAACACTAATGTATAGGACTCCTTTTTATTTAATGCCATAATTACAGTTTTCCCAATTTTTCAACACTTTTTTAATATTTTAGACTTTTTTTACTTTGGCAGCATGTACGTTTTGCCAACACAAGTTTGTTTTTGATTCAAGATTCTGTATGCATTGTGTTGGGTAGGCAGGTGTGATAATGTGTAAGCAAGATATAGAGAGGATATTTGCTTTAAATGAGTGAATGATGTTTATATCGAGTGGGTGAAAAATTCAGTATATTAAGCTTTTCACCCATGAAATATGTTATTTACTTATATCAAGCAAATTTTCTTTTTATTTTGTGTTGAAACATCTTGGCTAGCATGGTTTACTGTATAACAGATTAAAGAAGTAGATTTCTTACTGGATTCCTCATGATGTCAGGTTTTACCATTTTTATTCTGCTGTGTTTTGTGATTATTCACAGAAAATTTAAACAGCAACAGAATTCTCCTTCCAAATTCAAACTAAAATAGTAAATTATGAGGAAAACAATTAACATCCTGTTGGGATTTAAACTCTAGTTTCTTTATTGGGAGGTGGCCATATTACCCTCTCAACTTTGTAAGCATCTAACAATAACTAAAGAGTTCTTGATTATAATGTTACCCGTGTCTACTGATTGCCTGTAAAAAAATATGAGATTTTTTTCACTCCAGTGAAATATTGAGATTACTTATCCAAAAGTCCAGTAATCAACCACCTGGTGTAAAATAAATCTCTATTTTTCCACCCAATAAACTGAACTTTCCTAAACAGACACTCATTTCTGGATCCCTTGTGTTGTATGCATATTTTTAAACCTCTGTATAGGCTAAACTGTTTATGTAAGACCAGGTGAATTGATCCCTTGTGTTGTATGCATCTTTTTAAACCTCTGTATAGGCTAAACTGTTCATGTAAGACCAAGTGAATTGATCCCATGTGTGCTATTTTAAGACTGGTTTCATTGTATTGCTTGGACTGCTTCCATTTACACTGTTGTCAACATAAATAAATTACATATTTTTTTATCGTCCACCTTGCTATTCTATTTTCTTTCTTTCTGTCTAGTACCAATGTCACAGAATAACATTCATTGTCAGGGTGGGAAGGGGATCTGGAGACATTTAGGCTGACTTTGGGTATATAAGTTGGTTTATATCAATAAGTTCAATTCTACCTTTGTTTTCCAGCCACCAAAGAACACCTACTATAACTATAAAGAGTTCCAACAAATGAGGAAAAAGAACATTCAGGAGGAGAGAGAGAAGAGAGACCTGGTAATTTATTTTTATATTTTTAAGTAATAACCCTTTCTTGGGGACTACAATTCATTTTAGTTGTCCTTAGCTCATTAGAACCTACCAAAGTCTTACTTCAAGGCTTTGAGAGGGAGGGAAAATTGGGGGATTCGGATCATTCCCAGCTGTGTCGATATGGATTACTGTTTATTTTTATTTTTATTTTTTTAATTTTTAACTTATGTACTGCTAAGGAAGGGAGTTTTCTTTATATCAGAGGAGGTACTATGTGTATGCACTCTGCATTTCAGAATTTTTCTTCATTCATTTTGTGCAGAGCAAAGCATTTTGGGTTGATTGGTTAGGAGGAAATTCAGAATGGCTGACTGGTG
This sequence comes from Sinohyriopsis cumingii, assembly GCA_028554795.2. Lineage (NCBI taxonomy): Eukaryota > Metazoa > Mollusca > Bivalvia > Unionida > Unionidae > Sinohyriopsis > Sinohyriopsis cumingii. The sequence goes on from CM068839.1 coordinate 37,655,675, forward strand.
ACTGTTTTGTATCTCTGCTGGTGGTATTCTTTCTCTCTATGCTCCAGCATAATTTATTCCTGATTTTCTCATATGATTCAAAGCAGTACATTACCAAATTTTTTAACGGCCACCGAACCAAACTGTCATCAAGGCTTAACCATCATGTTCAGTTGGCATACAGCGATTGATTTGGAGCTTAATATCACAGGATCAGAATCACGGTCAAATGCCTCTCAGGCAAAAAAGATAAACGGTACTTTGAAAATCTGAGTATATCAGATTAGATTTGGATTACAAAATATCTATTATTATCTGAAACTAGTTTTTCTACAGTGTTTATACTTTCAAAATTTGGAAAAGATGTGGCTTTATCATGGCTTTTTTGTCTTAATGGTATTAAAAATATATTCGTTGAGAGAGCTGGCACTAACTCCTTGACTGCTTTATTGAGATATGTCAAATGAATCCTACTATGCCTGTCTTGAAGTTCTGGTAGACCCAGGTCAGTTAACATTTTGATGATGCATCCTGCTTCTCTGGTTTTGTAGTCACTGGTTATAAAACTTGCTGTCTAGTGTAGAACCTTCTTGATTCTATCAACATCCTTAATGTAGTACTGAGACAACGCAACCATATTCTAACATGGATAGGCAGTTTGTCTACATGTCTGTGAACAGTGTCTGAGGCTTCTTGATATAAATGCTAGTGTAGTGTTTGCTTTCTTGGTAGATTTGATAACATGCGATTCCCACTTAAGTCCTCAGACAGTGTTACTCCAAGAGGGGGTTTTCACTGCCATGTTGTTGCATTTGATTTTTTAAGGTGTAGAAATAAGATGATTTTGTTGTTTTACTGGTCATACTCATGAGGTAACATTTAGTGGCATTGAAAGTCATACCCCAATCTGTCTCCCATTTTTCAAGGACTGTCAGATCACTCTGGAGGGTATGATGGTCACTCTGGTTTCATATTGTTCTGTAAAGGAGATGGTCATCTGCAGACAGCCTGACCTGAGATTTCACACAGTCTGGAAGATCATTAATATGGCATAGGAAAATGAGTGGTTCCAGCACCATTCTCTGAAGGACACCAGAGTCAGCAGTGATTGCTTCAGATGATTCTCCATCCACCATCACTTGCATGTCTTGCTTTGTCAAGAACATCTCGAGCCAACAGTGTAGTGGCCCAGTGATTCTATAGTTTTCAAACTTAAAACATTAATTTATGATGTGGCACAGTATCAAATGCTTTTGAAAAGTCTAGTATCACCAAATTGGTTTGTATTCTTTGTCATTGTTTGAAGTAGGTCATGCATTGTTGTGAGGAGTTGAGTTTCACAGAGTATCCCAATCTGAAGCTCACTTTAGTTAGACTATTATTTTTTTCCAAGTGATTAAGAAGATGCTTACAAATTATGTTTGAGAAGTTTACATGCGACTGATGTAATGGAAACTGGTCATTAATTTTCTGCAAGGTGTATGTCTCCTTTTTTGAACATGGGGGCTACATTTACGTTTAGCTGGTCATTTGGTAAACTTTCAGAGTCTACTAACAGTTGGTAAATAGCTTGCATTCCGGGGGCTAGTATGTGGGTGCAGTTGTTTAGGATTAAGTTGGCAATGTTGTCTGGTCCACTTGCTTTGGAGGTATTTATATTTTACAAAACTTTTTCAATGCCTTCTGTTCAAGATTTTTTCATTTTTGGCATTGTTGGAAATGTCTTTGGTAAAAACTGATTTAAACTGGTAAGCAAGTGTTTGAGCTTTTCCTTTGCTGTCATTTACTAAGAAACATTTTATGTGATGAACTGAATGCCTCTGCACACAAATAAGCAATATGATGAACTGATTGCCTGTGCACTCTAACAAGCAATATGATGAACTGATTGCCTTTGCACACAAATAAGCAATATGATGAATTGAGTGCCTCGGCACACAAATACGCAATATGATGAACTGAATGCCTTTGCACACAAATAAGCAATATGATGAACTGTTTGCCTCTGTACTCTAACAAGCAGAATGATGAACTGAATGCCTTTGCACACAAATAAGCAATATGATGAACTGAATGCCTCGGCACACAAATATGCAATATGATGAACAGATTGCCACTGCACACTAACAAGCAGTATGATGGAACTGATTGCCTCTGCTCACAAATAAGCAATATGATGAGAACTGATTGCCTTTGCACTCTAACAAGCAATATGATGAACTGAATGCCACTGCACACAAGTAAGCAGCATGATGAACTGAATGCCTCTGCACACAAATAACCAATATGATGAACAGATTGCCACTGCACACTAACAAGCAATATGATGCACTGAATGCCTCTGCACTCTAACAGGCAATATGAACTGAATGCCTTTGCACACAAATAAGCAAAATGATGAACTGATTGCCTTTGCACTCTAACACATTGTATGATGAACTGAATGCCTTTGCACACAAATAAGCAATATGATGAACTGATTGCCTCTGCACACTAACAAGCAATATGATGAACTGATTGCCACTGCATACAAACAAGCAGCATGATGAACTGAATGCCTCTGCACACTTACATGTAATATGATGAACTTAATGCCACTGCACACTAATAAGCAACATGATGAACTGAATGCCTCTGCACACAAATAAGCAATATGAGGAACTGAATGCCACTACACACTAACAAGCAATATGATAAACTGAATGCCTCTGCACACTAACAAGCAATATGATAAACTGAATGCCTTTGCACATTATTATGTAATACAATGAACTGAATGCCTCTGCACACAAATAAGCAATAAGATGGACTGAATGCCTCTGCACACAAATAACCAATATGATGAACAGATTGCCACTACACACTAATAAGCAACATCATAAACTGAATGCCTCTGCATTCAAACAAGCAGTATGATGAACTGAATGCCTCTGCACACTAACAAGCAGTATGATAAACTGAATGCCTCTGCACACAAATAAGCAATAAGATGGACTGAATGCCTCTGCACCAGTTCTGAACCATTGAATAGCTGCGCTAACACGAAATGCCATGCAAATCCTACATGCGGTAACTATTGTCTATGTAATATAGTTAAGCATACGTCGTTATGGGCTTTGGCTAATTGTATCTACTTAAATCTGGATACATGTTTTAGTTTTCTGCTGTTTTAAATGATACATTTTTCTTGTTATTTTGATTCATCCCGGTGGTAACTGGAGTGCCTTTATCCATGGAGCTGAAAATTTGTGGCTTTCCTCTCTTATGTTTCTGGATATCTCTTCAAATTTAAATGTTCCTTTTGAGTTATCTCTACACAAAGTTTCTTTAATCATCCTGTTATTTGTCATCATTTTTAAAAATAAAATCTAGTGGGTTACTAGATACAAGGTCAGCTTCACCAACACTTTCTTACTTAAAGTAGGCAGTGTTACCAGGATACAACATACACAAGTCGGCCTATGTTTTGTCACAAAATAGTTTCCTGTAAATGATTTTGACTGCAGTTTTTAGCACCAGTGACCTTTCTAGTCATCCTATTTAGAAGCCAAGAAGCCGAATTATTATTTTCTGTTGAAGCTTTAATGCTGCCTTCTACTTAATCCAAGTTATATTCTTCACTGCTTAGCACTCTTCAACAAAAATCTGCAAAAAATGTTAATTGTCTTGAGGACTACAATAGAATGCAAAATCAGACTGGCCATGTAGTGATACTCTTTAAAGACTCTCCATGAAATATTAGGTGCAGACTTGTATATTTAATAAGACTGCTGCAGTAGGACTGTCAGAGCATATCTGAAATATAACTCTAAACAGCATTCATGATGAAAAAGCATTTCTTTAAAACTTGCATCTTACAAAATAACCTCCACTGCATCTAGGATTTAGCATATTTTATGCTTTTGTTCCCTTTAATACAAAAAGGATGCATGTAATAACTGTCTTTTATCTCTGTTCAGGAAAGGAGACTTGGTTACAGAGTTGTAAACCCAAATAAAGGCAAAAAGAGGTAAGTGAAATTCAGTGCCACATCACCTTAAGTTTCTCAAGTCATTTCAGAAAACATTCTTCATGCAGCTTAATGCTGTCATTCACACAGAAAGTAATGAATTACCATCTAGATTTTTTTTAAAGGTAGAAGTATGCTTATAAATTGATTGCTTTATCGCAAGTATTACAAGATGAATCAATTGATCACTTTATTGCAGGCATTACAAGATGAATCAGTTGATCACTTTATGGCAGGCATTACAAGATGAATCAATTGATGATCACTTTATGGCAGGCATTACAAAATGAATCCTTTGATCACTTTATGGCAGGCATTACAAGATGAATCAATTGATGATCAGATTCACTCTATGGCAGGCATTACAAGATGAATCAATTGGACAATGCTTTAAACAAATTTGTTTACTGAAAACAATTACTTTCAAAAACATGTATATCCTTTCAGTTTTAATTAGTTGTCAGCAATGCTTTCTTACCCACATCACTTTGATGCAATAGATCTGTCACAAGATTGAGGTATTTTGTAAATTTGTTTATGTAACTCATTTTGAGAATAAAACCAACTCTGTATACCCCTTTACCTCATAGAGCATAGTGACAAAGTGCAACGCACTATAAATAGAACACCTGTTACCTAGTCGACAGCATACGCATAGGTCTGACTGTGAACTGTTAAGCAATGTAGTGTATGTTACGTTTAACAGCAGTTTTAACCATTTTACATTTTTGGTACACATCTATTATATGTGGAAAAATTTAAGAGTCAAGTCCGATTGTTATAGCCGTGTAATTATTTTTCACGGAAGAATTTTTTATGTGCTTTAAAATCGAGAGAGAACTCGTTCACCGTCATGTCAGTGAGGCCGCATGACCAACCGTAGCTGCCATTTCCCATACTCGAAATTTACACGTTTTTCGTCTGCGTCTACATCACTAAGTCATCTGAATTTGATAATCAATAAAAACTAATTGCTGCCTACATAAATATCAGAGCCTTTACCCAAGTTATTTAATCTTTCATAGTAGTGATTCTAATCGTGGAAACTTCCTAAGTACTGAATGAAATCCTGCCTGTGAACTGTTAAGCAATGTAGTGTATGTTACGTTTAACAGCAATTTTAGCCATTTTACATTTTTGGTACACATTATATGTGGAAAAATTTAAGAGTAAAATCCGATTATTATAGCTGTGTAATTATTTTTCACAGAAGAATTTTTTATGTGCTTCAAAATTGAGAGAGAACTCGTTCACCGTCATGTCAGTGAAGCCGCGTGACCAACCGTAGCTGCCATTTCCGATACTCGAAATTTACAAGGTTTTCGTCTGCGTCTACATCACTAAGTCATCTGAATTTGATAATTTATAAAAACTAATTGTTGCCTACATCAATATCAGAGCCTTTACCCAAGTTATTGAATCTTTCATAGTTGTTATTCTAATCTTGAAAACTATGTACGTACTGAATGAAATCCGTGACCGCCATTTTGGAGAGTGGAGATTACGACCCAGTTACTTTAAATAGCATATATCAGCCAGTGCATACATAGCGACCACGTGATCTGACGTAATTGTCATTCACAGAAATAAATGTAGTATCTAATGGGGGGGTTTCCCCGAAGGTGGCGCTACGAAAACCAGCAAAAAATGGCTGATGTTTACAGCAGGCGTCAAAAGGCGCTTCCATGCGAATGGAGTAAAGGCGTCCAAAGACACTTGCATGAGGTAAAGGGATACTTTATACATATTGTGCCAAAATACAAAGTTAATGATGAGCTCTGTTTTAAGCATTTTGACCAGTCGGTGAATTTTCAAATTTTTTAAAGTTGTTCATTTAGAATATTTTGGCAAAGTATTTTTAACAAATATCAGGATATAAGAAAGACACGATAGTGCAAACATCTTGTTCAAGGAAAAACTCAATGTTAAGATCATATTTTTAAAATGGCATGTTAAAATTGTGTCAATAGTGACATATAGTTTGGCAGTAACCTTTTTGCCCCGTTAACCCTTTACTGCTCATCTATTTGGAGACTGAACTGCTCAATTTACACAGAATTTATCCATCAAGTCAATAAATTGGCACCCTGTTTGAACTTTTGTTTTGTGCAGTAATATTTTCTTTTTAGTGCAAATACTTTTGTTGACACTGGATGGGTATTGTGTATATTTTATATCTGCTTGCAGTGGATGAAATGGTTCATTATCATGGCAACCAAATCCTGCCTAGAAAATGTAAAAATCAGGACAAAATTAATTTTTCAGTCTTCGTATATATACTGAGTTTTCTGCATGCCATATCAGTCATGCTTAGAATATTTTCAATTTACGATCAGCGAAGGTTTTGTAATCATTTGGCTTAGATTGTAAAATTTCCACATAATATAGGCATAACGGGTGATGTTTTCAGTGACAAGTCAAGATGTCATGGAAGTTTGGGCTGTATATTCTGTTTATCTTGATTATACTCAAATGCCCTTAAATATTCAAAATATTACAAAGAATTGTAGTCCAACATTAAATTTATTGCAATTTATACCAAATAACTTGGTTACCATGGCAACAGTTAAAAATGCAGCCAATAATATTACAGTATGGAAGCTGACTTTACATCATTGCCTATGTTCCAAGTTCACAAGTAGTTGAAAGAAAGCCGACAATTAATAATTTGTAAAAATCAGAGAACAAAAAGTGTGTAATCAGTCTTGTGCATATTTATTGACATGTATATACAAGTATCTACTTGAGTACTGCATTATTTTGATCCAGACAAGTGGAATATACAAGGACGACGACTGATGAGAAACCATTCTCTTAATAATCAACATTTTTGTACACCCACTGCAAAGTGGAAAGTATTATGTTATGATGTTCATCTGTTAACAATTTGGTTTCCAGTACCTCTAGTGCCTATGATCTGTAGTTACTAGACTTGTGTGTATGCTTGCATTCAGAGTAAGAAAAAACTCGATCCATTTCTGGCACAGAGGCTGAAATGTCAGTGTCACCAAGCAAAAGAAGAAAGGTTTTTGTACATTAATTTGAGTTCTCCACCATCTACAGTTACCAAACTTTGCAGATAGTTGGTACGTGGGTAAAATGATTTATACACAGAAACTCAACATTTGCCGTTACCGAACTTTATGGACATTATGCACTTGGGTTCAGGAAAAACTTGTAAATTTGGGGGCCAATAGTCATAGAAAGAAGAAAAATAGTTTCTGCACAATAACTTGAGTTCTACATGACATCAACGGTTACCAAACTTTGTGAAAAGCTTGCATGTGGAGTAAGGATAAACTTGTTTGGTTTTGTGGTCAAAGGTCAAAGTCACAGACTAAAAGAAAAATGTAGTCTGAACAATAACTTTAGTTCTCCATCATCTCTCGGCCAAACTTTATGGGTTTTGCACGAGGAGTGGGGAAGAACCCAATTAATCTTGGAGTCAATGCCACAGTGGCTGAAAGAATAAAAATGGTTTTGCACAACAATACCATCTCTACATCACATCCTTCAAACGTGTGGCATTTGGGTTAAGGAAGAAGCCCATTTCAATACATGGCAGACTAAGAAACAAGAGGGGCACATTATGTTTATGAGACTCTTGTCATGTAATTAAAAAAAAAAAAAACTTGTGGGTAGCAGAAGTTCTCTGGGTCCATGGGTGGCTGAGTGGTCCTAGACACTTGCCTAACATATTGCTAGCACATTTCACTTCTGTCCATGCAAATGAGTCTTAGCTCAACCAACATGGATATGCAAGAAAACTTGCCAGTAGTTTCCTGTGGGTTGTTAGTGCTGCCAAGTTTTACCAGCATATTATGCTGAAAAATGTCCTTAAACCATGCAACAATAAATATTCCACTATATATGGGGAAAACTGAACTTTTAGATTTGTGGACTACTGCTTTTTCTGGATACATTTGCAAATGATTTTACTCTGGAAATGGTGCACAATTTCAAAATTTAATTTCCTGTCAGTTACAAAGAATTTTAAAACTAATGAAAGAAAATTACCCTTCATTTCTGAAGTCAATAGAATTTTAGTAAGAACTTTAGGGCCATGTAACAGTTGTATCAAAAGTATGTCAACTTAGGCTTTGGCCTCCATTCCAAATAATTGCAAACATGTTTAAAACACTAGAATGCATACCGCTTTTGCATCTTTCCAAAGCCTCATTTCTTGTTATACTGTACCTACTCCAGTTGTCTTGGAAACAAACTTTAGTAAAATAAGCTTCACCTAAAAAAATCCAATATTGAAAATCCAATTTTATATGCCGCCATGAGCACTAAAATCACAAAAATTAGACATTTAATGTATTTGTTCACTACTGGCAGAAGCCATGGTGGCTCAGTTGTTACAGGTGTTGGACTTTGTAATCCAAGGGTCCGATTTTATACCAGCCAACTCAGATTGGTCATATCATTTTGTCCTTTAAATTGTATAACCAACCAACATCACTATGGTCAGACATCCTTTACACTGATGTTTTGTACACGTTCTTTTATTTTTATTTTTTAAATTTGGTAGTGTTTTAAATATTTACTCTTCTTTCCAGGTTTTTTTTGGGTCAATGTTTCTTTCATTTCTGATTTTTGAAGTTGGCACAATAGAAAATTTCAGATGCATCCTAAACCCCCTCGTGTATACTTGTCTTATTCACAATATGCATTATTATTTCAGACCAAAAGCATCAGATGATATTGGAATAGTTGATGGCCAAGTCGGAAGATACAAAAATGGCATTCAGTATGTGAGAAAAGAAGACCTAACAGGAATCAAGAAACTGAAACAGAAACAGAAATAAATATCAATTATTTTGTTGGGTTTTCTCGTTCCTCTTGTATGAACACATTTAGATTCTCATAAAATTGCAATCCAGATTCAGTCGACATACAACAACAGTTCTTTGTATATGTGCTGTTGAAACCAAAGTTGAGGAGAAGAACAGTCAGCGACTACAACTCCTCTGAATGATGCTATGGAATGCTGGAAATGTTTAAAGTTTTCATCAATATAAGGAGTGCATGCCAGCGTGATTAAAAACAAAAAAAGTCCCCCATAAGGTTGTGCTACCAAAACTAAAGTTCGGAGAATAGGCATTGAAGAGCGATAAATCCTGAAAATGATGATGTATCAGGTTCTTGTTACAACTCTATGGTCTTGAACTAAGTAACAGAAAGAAGCAAAACCAACAAGTTATTAATAAATAATTTATTTCTCAAAGTTACAAAGTGAAAATTTAAGTGAACTTGCAGTACTGTATCGACTGCATATCTTGGGACATGATAAATTAAACATTTTCCTGTCCCAGAACTTACAGGGAAAGTTTCATCACTTAGGTCACATGTACCAAGACTTGAGAAACAAAACAAATCTGTGTTGAATTTGTGCACCTCTTCCCCCTCTGCATGTATTAACGAAATAAAATGACTCGAGAAACAAAACAAATTGATATTTTGGTAATAAATTGAAAGAAACTAACTTTGTATTAATATTTATTCCATTTTTTATGGACATTTATTAAAGACAAAAATATATCCACAAATTTCATATATGTAACGTATGCATCCATACTGTAAAATGTATTGCTTGTCAGATAACACGTGAAACATTGTTCATTCACGTAAATATGTACCAGACAGTGCTGGATCCAACAAAATCACAAATGAGAGAGAAATATCAACCAATTACATTAAGGACATGGTGCTAAACAGTCCTGCTTTTATTATATCCAGTTAGCTATACGACAGCTCGCAAATAAAAAATTATTGCCTTATATACTCGCTTATAAGCCGAACAATTTAGGAAAAAATAAAGGTCTGGAAGAAGTGGGGTCGGTTTATTTGTGGATCAACAATAATTTTGTCCCCCGTGACCTAAGACGTATTTGCATGTGAAAAATAATTCTCAATGTCCCAACACTTACTCAACTGTATTTTGCATGTGCATATTTTCTGATTTCTCCATTACGAAATCAAATATAGGTTAAAAAAGACTTGATAATTCACAGTCCAGTTCAAGTTTACCCTGGAGACCAGTCTGTACTATAATGTGTGGTACTTGTACAGTGCAAATCGTACCTAAAGTCACTTTAATCTGGTGTGCATCTTATGATGTTGTCTCAGACTTTGGGTCAGCTTATATGTGTATCATGCACTTTTTAGTGTTTATACCTGTTCAGTTGGGTGGGGTCAGGTGGCGGGATGGCTTATTATGGGTTTATATGCGAGTAAATACAGTATTTGAATATATATTCGCTGTGAGTGCAAATGACAGTTTTTATGGTAGCATGGGTTACAGAAAGTATTACTAAAGCAAGTTAATGTTGAATATACTATTCACCCTGCAGACATCAATGCCAGTTTGTATTAATTATGATTACAGATGGCAAACAACTTTTATAGTCCACCAAGTTTCCCCACCCTCCCACAAGTCAATGGATTGATGCATTGTCCACTCCAAAACCACTATCCTGCCCTTCCTTGGACTTTTCATGACAATATTCTTGCTGGAATGTGACCAGCATGGATTATAAATCCATTTAAGGTTGCTTGGTGAAGGAGGTTCCAAAACCTCTCCAGAGACAAATCACCCAGGAACTTCATGCACCCCTGTAGGACTGGGAATACTATCCCCATTTCAAGACTGTCCACATGGAGGAAGGATTATTGTTGGGTACCCTGAAGAACTTTCCTACAGGTTCTTTGCCCTGCCCTGAGATGGGGTTCAGGTGTGTGCATGGGATTCCATTTTAGATTTCCCCCCATCAACCCAAGTTAATGGTGCAAGTCTGGTCCATGAGACATCTCACCTGCTAGGGGGTCCCTACATGGTTTCCAGTTCACTAAAGAAACTGGAGATGGCACAAATAAAGTCTTGTTTGGGGAATCAGGTCCCTCACAGGTTCAAAGTCCCTAGAAGAGATTTCATGGCAAGCCGTTTCCAGACTTTTGAAAAGAGACCTCGCTGGGACTGATGGAGGAGTATCTACTGCACAAGAACCCCCCCTTAGGGAAGGACCCACAAAGATTTCTTCAGCTACCCCATTGGGCAACTGATGGGCAGGAGAGGTTTAAAATAGGATTGCTGCTTGTACTGGGACCGCACGAGTTTGAAGAATTTGACCGAGGGCACCTGGGGTGGTCAGGCTGACCCTGCTTTCTGGCCAGTTTCAGATGAAAGGACCTATGTTGTTGATCCTAGAGTCCATATACGGTACAACACCTCCAAAATGGGACTAAATGCGTAGCAAGGTTTCAATTGTGTTTGTGCAAGACCTTGCAAGTATTCAGGGCTGAATTCTTGAGAAGGTGGAACAACCCTTCTGACAAGTGCTTTCAGCGTGTTGAAGCCCAGTATGAGAAGCTATGGTAACCACCGACCTAGCCTTGGCTAGCCTCATTTTTACTGGAGGGGTGACTGCCGCTATGTTGCCTAGCCTACTCTTGACCAAAGTTTTAGTTTTCCAATTTGATTTCTTCTGTTTCATGTGGTGATAGCAATTAACCTCTCCCACATGATGGATTTAAATCGATACATTTCCAATTAATATAATTATTGCCTTTCCTCCTTTCATTAAACCCCAAGAATCTGAATATTGTTCTGTACATTTGTTAGTTTTCTTCTCCACACTTACAGTCTATGCACAATTGTATTTTGCACTTGACCTTGTCCAAGATCAAGTTCATAGTACCCAACTAGAGACACAAATGTCTATTTTGTAAACACAAAATATAAAGTTCATATTTCTCAAGGAGTGTTTGTTAAACATTAGGATCATTATCAACAAACAGTAAACATACTTTTCTGGGTCTGGGTTTAGGCTACTGGGATCTCTCCAAAAACCTGTTGTACCAGATGTTTTCTATGTTACAGTTTTAGTAAACAAAATTTGTTAAAAATAATCTTGTTTACGTCCAAAATTGTTCATTCTTGCAACATCAGAATCATTTGTAGTATTCAGTTTTTATTTTTGTGAATTTTATTCAAATTATTCTCTAAAATTTCAGTGCTCAAGAATATTCTTGGAAAGAATCGTCAATTTGGAACTGTAGTGAATTCAGTCAAGAACATCTTGGATCACTGCAGGGTTTTCTCAATCATATAAAGTCATTCAGAAACACCTCAATTCAAGGCCTTGAAAGTCATCAATATAAAGAAAAATGTGATGAAAATTTTACTTTCGAGTCATTTATTTCAGGTTATGTGATATGACTGGAAGTAAGGGTAGATTTTCTGTCATATGCTGTCAATTCCACTAATGTCATAATTCACATGAAGTAATCAGACATCATGCATAGAACCCCTTTCACATGGCATCATAACACTTTCACTTCACCAGGTTTAATTGGCACATTGGATCCTGGAAAAGACATTCTGTTGCAGTTTCAACCATGCATCAAAGAAATTTTACAAATGCACATTTAATACTGGCTGGATGATTAAGCTTGGCGAATACTAGGTGATGATAGTGACGTCAATATATATTTAAAGCCACAAGACACATCAGAATATTGGAGCTGGAAAAGTGTTAAAAAGGAATTTTAGCCGATACATCTAGACAGTCTGAAATTGAGCTTCGAATTAAGTAGGTTGTTTGTATGCTTAGAACCAGAACTGACATAAATTGGAAAGCTTGAAAATATACACACCATATAATAAATACTTTTCAAACACTAGAGATGCAGCTTTAGTAGGTCTGATCACCAACACCATGTAGTATAATCTTCTGGGCTGTTCATTAGACATTTCTTAGTACAAATCTATGAACTTATAAACGTGGATAAGCTCCATATTCTTGAGGATTGTTTTCTAGTATTGTCTCAATGTTTTTTTATGACTCAATTTTCAAGAACCAGTGCAACTGAAACAGTGAATGGTAATACAAATTTATATTCTTCGATTCATCTGGATTTGCTTTTATCAGAGAGTAAATCAATGCGAGGTGAATTCTAATGTACAATCAGGTACAATTTAGCACCAAATTATCCTAGATAGGAAAAACCTAGGGATACATTTTCATCATGTTTATTAACGTTATGAAGTGTAGGAATATTGCACGTTTATTTAGTTTCAGGTACAATAAAAAGTAACGACATTTGCAACACATTTACAGATTCCCTTTGTTGGTGAGAAACTGCTGATGTTTGGAAATTTTGACTACATGCTCTTGTTAGATTTCAAATTTGGTGTAATATCTTCAGGTTTGTGAACGACTCTCAACATGTGATAATGCGACCCTGGCAAATCCCAAAAAAGTAATAGCTGTTCTTAAAAATGCATTATTCAATTACATGAGCATAATGTAGTCTTGTAAGGATTCAGATAAATTTAATAATCTGAAAATAACATTAGGAAGTAAATACATGTATTTGATCAAATAGCCATCTAAACAAGCAGTCCATGGCATTAATGGTCTTGAAAATCCACTACAGTATTATCAAACAGATGGCAGTCTGGCATACTAGTCAATAAGGCATCGATTCAAGAAAGTGAAACTTAAGCAGATTATGTTAGTGACGAATCTTTTTTGGAGCCAAAATAACTAAAAAAAACATTACCTGTGAGCTGTGAAATAGAAAATAAACGGGAGGATCCGTTTCCAAACTTGTCCCATCTGGTCAAGTTAGCCACCATCAGCAGGAGCATCTCGTCACAGAATACCGATTATACACAGGTGAAGAACAGATTTAGCTCAAAAAAATTGACAGAGGTAATGGTTTTTAGAGATTTTGATTTCAGTAGGAATCAAGAAAGGAAAGAAAGAACAATGGATATTGAAGTGACAAGTAAATAGTGAACTATGGCAGTTTCCTCTAGCCTTTTGTAACAAGTGGGAGGCGTGACTAGATAAAATTAAGTTTCAGCTGGAGAAGAAAGTCTAGTACCCGGTAGCTAAATAGCAATGGTTAATATCTGGATCTAGTTACATGGACTTAAAAAAATAACATTTCCCTTACACATTTCTGTATTGTTTCTTGTATTTAAATTGGCAACTGAAACAGAATACTTGATACCATGAGCGTCATTGATAACTTAAAACTTTTAATTGGAAAGTCTTTCGAATTTCAGTTCTCTGGTTCTGCATGAATCCTGTTAATGTTATTGATTGGAATACTTTTCACATCATCCAAATTCAGGCCACTGTTACATTAGTACATGTAGCTGTGGATGGTTGGGTTTATGGTGGTTTTGAATTCTCTTTTAGATTTTTATCTATGTTAGGGTGGGGTGGCAATTCTAGTTACATGGAACTTTTTTTTTTTTTTTGAGGTTCAAGAGATGCGATTACAAGGTTATCTCCATGATGAGCAGAACATTAAAAATTTAAGTACCATATTTACCACGTTTTCGGACACTGTATTTGTCGTTTTTTTTAATATAATATTTAAATGCCTTCCAAGTTTTCAGACGTTGCTCCGCTATTTCTTCTACAAGTTATGTTTTTGGATCTAGGAAGATCTGCTACTTCTTTTTAATGTAAAATTCAGTGTTTGCCATTAATTTAACCGATACAAAGTTTGCTTCATTGGGTCGCCAATTATTTAATGTGATCATGAACTTCCATTAACTAATATCATTTTAAATTCTTAATCATTATGTATGTATGTATGCAGATAGATCGATATATATGTATTTTTATACCAAGCTATACACAATAAGAAACCGTATCAAAGAATGAAAAGAAATATGATTTAATGCTGTAATATATTTAAATATACTATTCAATTTCAAGTAGCTTGTCCATAGCCTTTCTTAGGTCCTCGGGCAAAAAGCCCGCAAATTCTGTATCACTATCGTCATCCATATTGTTTAATCATTTGTCATTTCTGATCAGTGTGTTTTCACTTCCGCTCAGATTGACACCGATGCCACACACCTTGAAAGATTTCATTATCATTGTGCGCTTTTCCTTCAACGTGACTATGGAATGTACAACTCGGTCCGTTGCTGCTTTCATCAGACGATTTTAATGCAATCGTAGCATCCCTGATGTAATCTGTCCAGCTGCAGTGGAGGTAGCTCTTGACAGGTTTATTGATGCTCACATCAAGAGGTTGCAACCTGGATGTGCAGCCTCCTTGTATTATTGCAGCACAACATTTCCACGCCGCCGTTTCTTCACATCATCAGTGATTTGAGCCTGGAACGAGTCCATAACTAAGTGATCGCTCTCTTCTGGTGAATGGCAAATAAATTTCTTCAATCCAAAGCAGCATTAGCGTTTCATCCAGCCATGCTTTCTCTTGAACTGTGATAATCCATTCTTTTGATCTAGATGTCTCTTTCCCTAGAAAATAATCTTCGGAGGTAATATGTCGCCAGAACCTGCAACTGCAAAAATGACAGTAATGTCTCTCTTCTCCACTCCAGTTGTACAAATCAGAACGCTTTTCATTCCATCTATGTCCACCGTTTACCCTGGCACATGATCAAAGTACATTGGCGTCTTGTCCATGTTATTAACCCTTTAAGCCCCGATCCCGTCTGTACGCGTGATCCGGTTTCTGCATTCAATGGCCGATCCCGCCTGTAGTCGTGATTTTTTTACTGCATTCAATGGCCGATCCCGTCTCCAAGCGTGATGAATGTGTGTTAGATTCAACGTCTCTGATTGGTTAGAAATGGGTTTATTCCAAGAACTAACAACTATTTAACCAATCAGAAATGATTTTACTTTCATTTGCGGAAATTTGAATTGTTCAGAAGCTAAGGGCTCCTGTTTTGAAAGCGGTTTAACTACACGTGTTCTGTTCATGAAAAATCGTAAATGACGGCGGACGCAAGAGTGATTTTTGATGAGAGCAAAAATGAAGAGTTTCTCGGGTTTGATCTTGAAAATACTGAGCAAGCTGACGAAAGATATGTTCGGCAGTTGGACATTTTGTGAGATTTCGATTCGGACAGCGATGATGATAGAGTTCTTGCGGATAAACGTTGCACATAATTTTGTAAATTCTGTATAAATAAGTCGTGAAAGACTTGGACAAATAGGGAAAAAAAATACATCACTGTGTAGACAAATTCATTTGCAATAAATGGTGAAACTTTCTTAGATTTTAATTGGATATAAGCAGAGAAATTAAGGTAAGAGTGAATGCATGTGCACGATGTTTACAAAATTTTTCAAACAGGTAAAACTCGGGGGGCACACGCAGCTAGACACAGCTTAGCGCTGCTGGGGCATAGCAGCAGTGATACTGATAACGGGTCTGGGGCTGAATGAGTTAATAAACTTGTCAAATTCGTCCTCACATCTATCCATGAAAACTTGTGGAACCAAGTAATCTTTTCTTCCAAATCCTTAGGTAAACTTTGGGCAATCGAGGTCCTGCTTCTGAGCACAAACCCATGTCTTTTCATGAAACTCTCTCCCCACGAGTCACTGGCATGGAATTTCTCTCCAGAAATTCTGTGGAGAAGAGCTCCTTGGCATATATACATATTCCCTCAACACTGACTTGAATTTTTAAGTCATGCTGAGTGAGCACCCATTGAGCTATCTTATCCATAGCTTGTCCATATGAAATGGGTCGTCCACACCTAGGCAAATGTCCGTTCAAGTTCAGATCTGCATAAAGTAAATTTTCATCCATGTACTCACCATGGATTTCAGAATCTTGAACTGTAGGCCCGATTCCCAGAAGTTTTGCATTGTTAACGATACATTGCTTTTGCTTCAATACATAATGTTTATAGTGACCATGTACAGAACCAGATGGAGCACTCTCAGGTTCAAGATAATCAGACTCGTCATCTAGAGCAGCTTACTTCGTAGGTGGTTCTTTTTGTGCTGCATCCTCACAATCATTAAATCAAGGTTGCTTCTGTGGACAGCCTACTGGCCTCTTTGGAGACGATTTTGGCAAGTGAGAGTGCTTCCTTGCTTGTTGCAAAACGTATGATAAACTTGTCCATCAAAATTATTCCAGTACTAACAATATCACGTTTCACAATGACAGCTATCCAGTATATAAACTTTTGACAGTCACCGTGGTGGGTATTTTATTTATACTTCACATTTTAATAGCTTGATTCAGCTAACAAAAATATGATTGTTGTCTGTGTAGACGTTGTTACGCACAGAACTACTTCATACAGGTGTGACAGTTCTGACTTTGATTAGAAACCATGAGCCCTGCTTAACATCTTTAAACAATACATCAGTCGGTATGGATTAATAAAATTCATTGGCACTGTAGTAACAAAACAAACCCCTTATCCCTGAGGGATTATTTACCAAGGTTTAAACATAGTTATTGTCTACAAGTAATAAACCTCTTTGTAGACGATAAATATTGATTGTGGGTGCTAAATGTTAGGTACATTGTGTGCTCTTTTAATGAAATCCAGATGGCTGCCTTTATATCCAAACACACTTGTCAAAGAAATTCCACAGGTTAACAATCTTTGAGCAGTCAGCTAGTTGAAGAAGAAAAAAAGAAGAGAGAACCACAATAGATCACCTTTATAATAAAAAACAAACAAACATAATAATCAATCCGACTCGTACATTGCAACTTTGTTATTTTTACCCTTCTTAGGCATGCATATAACACTCGGCCCATATGGAGCCTCTCACCCTTGGTGTTCCAAGATCAGCCATCTTACATGTATGGGTATTTCTACTCTCCATACTAAAATGTTTGTCATGAATATCTTATGAATTATAATTCCAAACATCTTTTTATTTAGTTTGTATTAATATCTTAATTACACTGAAATAAAGCTTGCGCATGTTTGTGATGTACATTTTAACACATCAACCCCGGGCGACGAGTGTACTCGTTTACACCCTTGATCTCCCGCGAGCCTTGCTAAAGTGGCCGAGTTTGCATAGCTTGTCTCCCGAGCGCCGAGTTTAAGAGGCAGTATTTAGCAAGGCCTTTCTCCCGCATGACGAGTTAACTCGGCGCAAACCATTGGCTGATTTAAAGCCATTTCCTACCAATGCAGACAGTTTAACCAATCAAATTTTAGCTTACATAGATAGAGCGCACATTGCTGAACAGCGGGAAATTTTTTTCACTTTGATATCAGTCGATTTAGTGAAAATATTTCGATTTTAAATTGATGCACATTGATGAGAATCAGCCTCTAGGAGCACACTTTTACTTGACGGATTCTGATGGAGAATTTTCTGGATTTTAATCAGACGAGATTGATGGCGACATCGAAAAAGCTACTGAAAATAACAGTGGTAGTGACGAAAATGAGAATGTTGAAGAAGAAAATGAAAGTAGAGCTGATCGATGATCTTAAATGATAAAACACACATTGACAAGATGCTATACAAAGGACCAGCAACGGATTTAGATCCTGATGCAAATGCATTTGATTTTGTGGAGCTTCTTTTTCTTTTGAATAATTGTTAAATAAATGTTTGGGAAATATACGTTGTTAACATGAGTGTTCATATTTCAAGGTTTGTTAAGTGTTTTGTTAGTTTTAAAAATTTCAGTGAGAGTTCTTTGGAAGGAAGGTAAGTAAAGAGCAAGTAAAATATGCCCATTTGTGTACAGTATTCACAGGACGTTTAGTTTACAAGAGACAAGTGGAATTTTTGTGTACATAAAATATAAACATTTAATGTGTTGATGGTGTTAATAATTCCTTCTGAATTCATAATGGATTTTATGGATTATTCACGGCAAGAGAAGCAAATTGGCAAGTACATCATTTGTTTTCACCATCATGCATTAGTTTTATTTCTGCATGTAGCATGAAATTTATACCATTATGTATGTAAGTTTATCGAGAACTGCCGTGCCAAATTTCAGCTGAATTAAATGAATACAAATAAAATAACAATTTTATTGCAAGTAGCCCCTTCTATAAATATCTCCAATCCAATTGCCGTCGGCTAGTCTCAAGGATACAGGCACTGGAAAGGCCAACACTGCTCTAGGTCATCTCTGCAAGTATGTTTCAGGGGGCTACCTAGCCGTTTGGCTCAGGGGTTAATGTGTTAATGATCACTGATCAGCAGAGGGTTAACGTGGATAGCATGATTACCAACATAGTGGTTTGGAAATGCGCATACGATCATAGCTCTAATACATGTATGGCTGTGTTTTCTGGTGGATGGGCACGTATCAAATAGACAATATAGGCAAGTTATGCCTTTTTTTTTATTCATTATCCTTTCCATGGTGTTCAACAAAATACTCGTTTTACTTCATGGCAGCACATCATGTGAGCTAACAGTAACTTCATTAACGGGGTGGGGGGGGTGGAGAGAGAACAAAAAGAGGAAAATAAATCTTTTCTTCACCATTATGTTTTCAGACACCTAATTAAAGAATTTAAGATGTATTTGGACGACAAAAAAAAGTAATTATTTGTTGCAGTCTGGAAACGTACAAATGTCAAGAGTTTCTAAATAAACTTAAAACAAAAGTCAATAAATAATTAAACCACCAAAACCTGGTACTGCAAGGAAATCAGTATGCTTTCTCGACTGCTAGGCTAGCCTACTGGGGAAGAAAAAAAATGTGGAGTCGAGGTAGAGCTGTTTGGTTTTTGCTTCAAACAGGTTTCCTTCAGTTGTTTAGGCTTCCAAGGTCAAAATAAAATTTTATATTACTGTTATTGAACAAAATTTGGTGCTCAGCATTAGGACTACTAAATGGAATTAAAGAACATTTTAGATTATAAAACATTTTCTAAATCTAAAGATGCTTCTCTTTCAAGACTCTCCAAAACATCCAAGTCAGATAAGATGATCATGTAGAAAACCACAACATGTATCACGTGAAACGATTTTGATTATATTCCTATAAACTGGCACGTAAAGTCATTTCAATGTACAGAATAATTATTTTTTTCTGCTGACCTGCTTTATGTTGCAAAGTGGAACAACATAATTAGTTTTGATTCCTTTCAAACTTTTGATTCTAAAGAATTCTCTCTCTCTCTCTCTCTATATATATATGCATCTTTTAGGAAGCAAATATTTCCTATTACACTATATATATAAAAAAAACTATAAACGCAAATAATTTGAATCATGTTTTGTAATGAAAAGAGTTTAACCCTGAATTTATATGTGCCGATAAAATCCAGAACAGGATTTTTCAAACAACTTGATCTCCTTAAGATGATCTAATCATTTAAAAAACAAAAGATCTTCAGAATTATATACTGTTGTATAAACAAGGACTGAATTTTCTGTAAAGAAGCCTTCTTGTAATACATTAAACCAGTCCCCAAACCTATATTGATACAGGGCCTAGTATCATTTTTTATAATATAACGGATGACAATTTCTCATTTCAGCTCCGAGATTTAAAAATCTGGACCACATATTTGTCTTAAAAAGAATAGCAATCCATTTTCTAATCCCGTCTTCCTCAAATGATTCCCACCAAATTTTTCATATTTGGTCATTTGGGTGTGGGGTCATTGCAAATGCATATAGATAATTTGGAATTTGTTGCCACCGTGCGGTTGCAACATATGGTATTTGCTTACCAGCAGGACTAGAAAATTTAAGTGTATGTTATATCGCCTTATACCTGTATGAAATCAGTAGGAAAGTATTATAATTGTTATGTCTTTATCCACCGACGGACTAGAAGAAACTACAGCGAACATGAAACCTGACCCTGTACTCGCCATTTGCATTATTAGTCACACGACTTCAGAAATCTCAAACAAGGACATCGGAAGCCCAATAGTCACATGCTATCGACAACAAACTCCTTTTTTAATGGAGTTGTACAGAAATTCAATTACATTAAATGAAAGTCCGATACTTTTTTGTAAAAACCAACAATCTAGCCAGTCTGATTTATCAAGCAGACAGCATACGTCAAAGTGGTAGTCACGTGATACAACAAAACTCCAGTTGTTCTTCTTGGAATATATAACTATAGAAAAATTTGTTTTATTTCATTTTCACATTTTAGTACAATTAGTACTCGACTTTCATTTAACCCTTTACCTCATAGAGCATAGTGACAAAGTGCAGCACACTATAAATAGAACACCTGTTACCTAGCAGATGGCATCCGCATAGGCATGCCTCTGAATTGTTAAGCAATGTAGTGGTGTTACGTTTAACCCTTTACCTCATAGAGCATAGTGACAAAGTGCAGCTCGCTATACATAGAACACAGGTTACCTAGTCGACCGCATACGCATAGCTTGCCTGTGAACTAATAAGCAATGTAGTGTATGTTACGTTTAACAGCAATTTTAACCATTTTACATTTTTGGTACACATCTATTACATGTGGAACAATTTAAGAGTAAAGTCCGATTGTTATAGCTGTGTAATTATTTATCACGGAAGAATTTGTTATGTGCTTTAAAATCTGGAGAGAATTCGTTCACCGTCATGTCAGTGAGGCCGTGTGACCAACCGTAGTGCTGCCATTTCTCATACTCGAAATTTACAAGTTTTTCATCTGTGTCTACATCACTAAGTCATCTAAATTTGATAATTTATAAAAACTAATTGCAGCCTATATCAATATCAGAGCCTTTACCTAGGTTATTGAATCTTTCATAGTTGTGATTCTAATCATGAAAACTTCGTAAGTACTGAATGAAATCCGCGACCGCCATTTTGGAGAGTGGAGATTACGACCCAGTTACTTTAAATAGCAGATATCGACCAGTACATAAACAGTGACCACATGATCTGACGTAATTGTCATTCACAGAAATGAATGCAGTATCTAATAAGGGGTTTTCCCCGAAGGTGGCGCTACGAAAACCGGCTTAAAATGGCTGATGTTTACAGCAGACGTCAAAAGGCGCTTCTATGGGACTTTTGTAGAAGCGTCAAAAGTCGCTTTCATGCGACTTTTGTAGAGGCGTCCAAAGACGGTTGTATCAGGTAAAGGGTTAACAGCAGTTTTAACCATTTTACGTTTTAGGTAGACATCTATTATATGTGGAAAAATTGAAGAGTAAAGTCTGATTGTTATAGCTGTGTAATTATTTTTCACAAAAGAATATTTTATGTGCTATAAAATCGAGAGAGAACTCAGTCACCTTCATGTCAGTGAGGCCGCGTGACCGACCGTAGCTGCCATTTCCCATACTTGAAATTTACACGTTTTTCGTCTGCGTCTACAACATTAAGTCATCTGAATTTGATAATCAATAAAAACTAATTGCTGCTTACATAAATATCATATCCTTTACCAAGGTTATTGAATCTTTCGTGGTTGTGATTCTACTCGTGAAAACTTCGTAAGTACTGAATGAAATCCTGCCTGTGAACTGTTAAGCAATGTAGTGTTGTTACGTTTAACATTAATTTTAACCATTTTACATTTTTGGTACACATATATGTGGAAAAATTTAAAAGTAATGTCCAATTGTTATAGCTGTGTAATTATTTTCCACAGAAGAATTTTTTTTATGTGCTTTAAAATCTTGAGAGAACTCGTTCACCATCATGTCTGTGAGGCCGCGTGACCAACCATAGCTGCCATTTCCGATACTCGAAATTTACAATGTTTTTGTGTGCGTCTACATCACCAAGTCATCTGAATTTGACAATTTATAAAAACTAATTGCTGCCTACATCAATATCAGAGACTTTACCTAATTTATTGAATCTTTCGTGGTTGTTATTCTAATCGTGAAAACTTCGTATGTACTGAATGAAATCTGCGGCTGCCATTTTGGAGAGTGGAGATTACGACCCAGTTACTTTAAATAGCCGATATCGACCAGTGCATGAATAGCGACCACGTGATCTGACGTAATTGTCATTCACAGAAATGAATGTAGTATGTAATGGGGGGGTTTCCCCCGAAGGTGGCGCTACGAAAACTAGCTCAAAATGGCTTATGTTTACCACAGGCGTCAAAAGGCGCTTCTATGCGAATCTTGTAGAGGCGTCAAAAGGCGCTTCCATGCGAATGGAATAGAGGCGTCCAAAGACGCTTGTACGAGGTAAAGGGTTAATATTTCACATTTTTTTCTTCTTCTCTGTAACAGTTGAAAATGGGGGTTGTTAGATTCGTGTACTTGTGCAAATCACGAGTAGCAGGTCACATTTCATCAACGCTTTAGTTTTATCTTGTCCTTCAGCAGATTAAAAGACAAAAAGATTATAATGGTCACAATTTCTGAGAAAATGGGTAATTTACCTAACGATTTCATGCATGTATCACTTGATCTAACAACATTTTAAGTTTGCTTGGCCATCCGGTAAATGGGTACACTTTGCCACCACCATGTTGGCCTCTTCTGATGCTAGACCGGTTTTCATACCTTTCATGCAAGGAAAGATAAGGATATCCAGCTGACTTTGAAAATAAAAGTCTACTAGATGAATCTAATCCACCGAGTGTTTGGATTTACTCAGCATAGATGTTTATATCAAGCACCCAAGTGAGCAATAATGCACCCTCCGAATATTCTGCTTAGAACTAGATAAATTTAACTTACGATCTGTTCAGTTACGACTCAATTATGTGATTGGTTTGGGCATCAAGTGCTGGCGGATAATTCAAGTTTTTCCAGACTTTCATCAATATTTGTGAAATTCAATGACTTTTCAGTTGGGAATTTTTTTATAATCATTTCTCCCAACTTTTTTGCCGATAGCATGGAAACCCTGGGTTAACCAGGTATCAGGATAATGTGACTGGTTGGAACTTACGCCCATGCTAGACATTACTATAAGCTAGCACACTGCATACATCATAACAAATTGTTAAAGCTATGTTAGAAATCCAATACACACACTCATCCTGCTGCTCTACAAAGGAAAGGACAAATCAAGCATAGTGTAATCTTGTGAGCAAAATAAACCGAGCTAAAAACAGGAGTGTATGAATGTGTAAAAAAAAAAAATAATTCATTACTGTAATGGTTTCAAAATCTAATAGAGTCCTCTATACAATAAAAATAAACCTTCACATCTACTTTCCACCACATTTGTGATTCTGGTTGTCATCACCATATTTTGATGCAATGTAAGCAACTATCTACTTTCATGTGAAACTGTTTGGACAAACCCCAACAGGATAGGTCACATCATTTTTCTCGTCACCGACTCTCTGCCATTGAATGCGCACGTGTGCTTGCATCATGATTGGTAAGTGATATTGTTTTGTCTTGATGTGCACTATTGCAATTTCATTAAACTTCTGGGGTTCAAAAGTTGTACTTGAAGCAATGTGCTCACAATATTATAGGTTAGACACAAAAGATTTATGCCACATTTGAGATGGTCATAAAAAAAATGGGACAAATTATGCAGTCTTACTCAAATCTATTCCTTTCAGTCTTACTTAAATCCATTCCTTTGAGTCTTACTTAAGTCCATTCCTTTCAGTCTTATTTAAATCCATTCCATTCAGTCTTATTTAAATCCATTCCTTTCAGTCTTATTTAAATCCATACCTTTCAGTCTTACTCAAATCTATTCCTTTCAGTCTTACTTAAAACCATTCCTTTCAGTCTTATTTAAATCCATAACTTTCAGTCTTACTCAAATCCATTCCTTTCAGTCTTACTCAAATCTATTCCTTTCAGTCTTACATAAAACCATTCCTTTCAGTCTTATTTAAAATCATTCCTTTGAGTCTTATTTAAATCCATTCCTTTGAGTCTTATTTAAATCCATAACTTTCAGTCTTACTCAAATCCATTCCTTTCAGTCTTACTCAAATCCATTCCTTTCAGTCTTATTCAGACCCGTTCCTTTGAGTCTTACTCAAATCTATTCCTTTCAGTCTTACTCAAATCCATTCCTTTCAGTCTTACTCAAATCCATTCCTTTCAGTCTTACTCAGATCCATTCCTATCTTACTATACTCCTACTCCATACTCCACGTCGTCTGTCAGTCGCGCTCTCATAGTTAACCCGTTCCCCGTCAATATTGTTGTGTTGCGTTGGCGGGGGCGCCAACGCAACCCAACAATATCACGGGGACGGGTACTCGCTCGCGCTCATTCCGTCCTCCGTTTCGTTGGCGTTGCGTCGTATAGTAAGATAGCCACAATTGTGATCTGGCACCGGCATACGGATTACGGATTACGGTATAAACTAGCTTAGATTTTATACCTATCCAACTGAGCCGGTGTCTCATTGTGCCTATCTTACTATACGCGCTATATATAATAATAACAAAACAATATATCTCTCAAATGTCCAATGATCATAATGGGGTATATCTTTGACATAAGCTGGTCATGTTTATTGCTGAATTGTTTGTACCAATTCTGCATTGATACTGTAGTAAAGTACAGAAACTCTATGCAATTCTATTCCACTTACCTAATTTGTGATCTGACAGTGTTGTAAGGGACATGGGCTCTGTGGTTACTGATGGCGTTTTCACATTTGGGTTTGGATCTATCTCCCTCATCTTTCTCTCATAAGGATAGCATGGTTGGGCATTTAGATCTGTAAATAATTATGTACATTAAAAAAATCTAAACTGTTATAGCTTCGGTCCTATGTGAAACACCAGTTTAGATAGGCTACTGTTTTATTTAGGTTCTACTAATGTTGAATATACTTAAGTTATAGCTTTACTGTGTGTTTTACTGTGTTCAATTATTAACTATAATGATTGGGTTAAATTGTATTAAGGGTTGGATCATGTTGTTGAGCTTTTTTAATATCTTCATGACAAGTATATATTTCAAGACTGATCAAAACTGGATCAGAAAGAAGGCCTTCAGAGTGGCAACAAGCAATTGTTGACGATAAACAAAGGATGACACAGAATGCACAATAGACATGGGGCCATATCATTAGATCTCTGCCAGGTGAGCTAAAAAACACAACAGAATATGACAAACTTTGACAGAAAGTGTAAAAATGATGCTGATCTGACATCAAATGAGGCTACTAAACAGAAAAACCCTGGATGATTTCTTTTAAAAAATGGCTAACAGAATATCACCCAATTCACAGAAATTATTCTGGCATGAAGGGTTTTCAAGTTTCTACAAAAAAGACATTGATATGCTGACAAATCTGACTGCATCAACTAAAATAAGAAATATATATTTAAGCAACTTCTAAAACTGCTTAACTAAATCTGATAGGAAGCATCTTGAAGTGAGGGGCTTTTAAACTGATTACAACAGATGATCTGACATCAGTTATAGCCTCCATTACTTAAGTAGCAAAAAGCTCAAAACTTATTTTGAAGACCCTCCCCCCCCCAGCTCAAATGAATTTAGCAAAACTGACAGAAAGCATCATGACATGATGGCTTTACAATTTTTAAAAAATATTTTGACCTACAACCAAATCTGGGGCCCCATGTAGCAGTGGTCTAATGACATTAGTAATGTGCTGGATCAATGCCATCTTCTATCTGTGTAGATTCAAGTCTTGGGCTTGGCCAATGTGAGTATGTAAGAAAACTTTTCTTTCCAGAGGTTTTCCTGGGTTCTTCCTCCACCAGTTAAAATGGCCACCACATATGGCCAATCTTGTACTGAAAAATGGCATTTAACTCCATAGCAAAAAAAATAATAGTCATCACATTTGGGCTGCCAGTGAATGCTTTTATGTTCCGAATACAATATCCACTTTTCGTTGTATAAATAATACATGAATTTATGATTCCTGTTGAACTTTTCACACATGAAGCTTGAAGAAATGAATGAGATCAAATGCAAATTATTACTCAGTAGGTTTAAAGGTCGATTTCTAACAAGGGTAAACAAAAATGCTAATATTTCACCCAGCAAATGCAATAGGAAAGGTATTGTACTCTGACAGCTGCCACCCAGTTTTGATAGTAACCTAATTTTTGGCTAACTGTCTGTTGCAAAACAACAAATTAAAAAGCATCAAGGGTGTAAGAAATGTACAAAATAAAGTCATCTCATTCATCAATTTATAATTTCTACAGACCTGGCAACCCTAGCAAGACCTTTTCAGTAAGGCAGTCAATTTTTTTTCCATAAGCTGGATCAGTTTTCAGTAAGGTGTAAAAAATATATCATGTTCTGCTATTGTAAAGGTGGAAAACATACACTTAAAAGTCAGAAGGTATGATTCAAGACTGATGCAGCGATGGTAAATGTTGTATTCAACTCAAAATTTTGTAAAGTTTACTTAAACCTTAATTAGGACAATCACAGTTTCACAAACTGCAAATCCAAACCCTATGGAGCTCAATCACCTTTTCATATCTCTCAACTTGACATAATCCCTACCAAGAAAATAAACTTCACTGGGGCAGTGGTTATGGCAATCATCTTTCCGCCATGTGACATACTCAAATAAACACATGATGTCCGCTAAACGTAAATGTTGCCATTATTACCTTTCATTTGTGTAACAAAAACAAGCAAAAGCTTGATCATGCAGATGCTTTCATCACAAAATATGTGTATTTTAAAGTGTCTGAGATACTGTGGTAAAGTTAGTATGGTTCAATCCACTGAATCTAATATGAAACCTGGATCTGAATCGAACATGGACAAATCAGTATCAGGATTCTACTATAATCGTTTTTCTGTAATCCTTGCTTTTATTCTGTAAGTCTGTATTTTTCGTGTCTTTCTTTTTCTTACACTATTTGGCTTGAAGACTGAGTAAAATTAATGTTTTAAATTACTACTTCAAACATGGTATGTTCTGACCAATTACAAATACTTTCCTAATTTTCCTAGCATTTTCCCCCATACTGGTAGGTGATCATTAGTCTTTGTTTCCTTCAGAAAAAGTTAAACTAGCAAATGTAAATTGATGATGTTTGATGCATTGCAGATGCTAGTTTCAGTGTCAAATGAGCCCAAAAATTCCAATATTGAGCAACCCTAGAATACCACACAGATTATGATTTTTATGTCTATACATCTTTGGCAGAAAAGTTGCTTCTTATTACTTGTAATTCCAATTCTGGTATTTGGAAACAAAACTTAAAGAAAATTTTAATGCTCCACAAAAACATAAATTGACAATTAAAATCGGTATACAACTGAAAATTCAAATTTACAATGATACATTTAAAAAGTTTAAAGTGTTGATGAATTAAATAGTTTAAATCACACCACAATATCATCAGGTTACAAAGCAATGTACCTAGGGAAGTTACAAAGCAATGTACCTAGGGAAGTTACAAAGCATGGTAACTCAGGCTATAACAGAAAGTTACAAAGCACTGTAACTCATGTTAGAACAGAAGGTTACAAAGCACTGTAACTCATAACAGGATGTTACAAAGTAATGTAACTTGGGCTATAACAGGATGGTAAAAAGCTCTGTAACTCTGGCTAACAGGAATTATTAAGTTTCTTTGGGCTGCTTTAAGTCCAATGTCATACAGCTTCAAACGGAACAAACATTGTGTGACTTAAATTTAATGTCTTTTGAACCAGCAAAAATTTGTGTACTTTGGACAAGGTAAGTTCATTTCTTGATTACATTCGAGCAGCCATTTTGATCAGGTGTTTGCTTTTGACAGTGCATTGTTTCCTATTATCACATATAAACAAATTTCAGTCATAGTAAATAAGTAACATAAAGGGGTGCTGATATTATTGCCACTGCTTGCTGCAGCTGCACACAATTTCACCTTATAGCTGTCACTCTTTCAGAACTACTGGTACTTAATAACTTAAGAGCTGAACCACATTGTTTCCTCACTTACCTCCATAATCTTAATTTAGTTTTATTTACTATACAGCTTAATGTTGTTCTTCTGTGTTTTGTCTTCAATAATTACAAATCTTTATTCAAACAGTGAATCGGCAACAGACTATACTGGTATCTAACTTAGTGGTGTTACAACTATATCCATCATGGCAATGCCTCAAACCCGTACTAAAGATGCTAATGCTTTAAATTAATTGGCCAGAATTTGAAATTGATGCTACTGCAATAAAATTTTGGTATACATGCAGATTTCCATTCACTTAGCACATTCATTCAAGGCACAATGAAAATCAGAGTTCATTCTCCTTTAGTCTGTCTTTCAAACAGCTACTCAGGCAAGACAGTGCTCCTTATTTGTAACTATTTCTAGGAGCATCAAAGTGACTTGTCCTACAATTGATAGTCCCATCTTTGGATCCACAAACCTGCATTATAGGAGAAGCAGCAGTGTCCTGAGGGATGTACAGTAAAGAACTATGTATTACCTCTGGCCAGGTTTCTTTGGATGTGTTCCACAACAGAACTGCAATGAACACCTTTTGGCTTGTATACACAGAAGACTCCATTAAGCATCCGATACAATGTTGGGCCCCAAGTCATGGTCAATCTTACTCCTTGCTGAAAAGGAATACATCAAAATCTATTCATTTAATATCACATATGACATTCAAAGGTGATCAAAATTCTCAGTTTTTAGTGAATTGTCCAAAATGCCAATAGTTTTTAGTGAACTGTCCTAAAATACTGATTAATGAATAATACAATCTCAGTAGTCCTAGTTTTTGTGAATTTGGTTGGTTGATTGGTGTTCTAGGGCAAAGCACCACAAGTCAGGTGATTTAGCACCAAGGCAATTGTACTGAATGAGATACAAAAAGGTTATTTTCATAACTGACTGTCCCTAATTCCCTAACTGCAGTTATGATAATAAGGGAGACAACAAAACATGGGCTAATTTTAGGACACATACCCTACCTATTAGGTTTATTGGATTTAAAGCTAGGTTTGTGGCAAAAAATGTGTAGCATATATGTTAATTATCATAATCTATTTCGTGTCACAGAATCTATTAACAGTAACTTAACATCAGATGTTTTGCTTCATTATTAACTCCTAACTATGACCATGACATTGATAATAAGTACAGTGCTATTTGAGAATTGACTGAAATATTCCTGTTTTAGTATACTAAGAATAACAGACATGTCATACTTGTCCAATGTTTTAGTATCCTTAGAATAATGGACATGTCATACTTAGCCATATTTTGGTATGCCGAGAATAAAGGACATGTCATACTTATCCATAAATGTATTTTGGTATACCAAGAATAAAGGACATGTTTAAAATAAAATTCAAGTCACTGTACTTCAATAATCTAAACATATTTAATTGTCTGCAGGGAATCCTTCAACAGTATCTTAAGAACATCACCAAAGCATATAATCCAGTGAACTCAGCAAACCACAATTTAATACTCTGTTCCTTAGTTCATGGGATTTTAAATATAATTTTTGTGCTTTTTTTCATTTAATATTTGTGTGTGTATATGAATATGTGTGCCAATGATACACGACATTGCTAAGTCTACAGTTTTTGTCTGAACTGAATGATTTACAGGATAAATATTTTATTCTCTAAATTAAAATTTCCAGTTACCTTATGTAAGTATTTTATATTACTTATATCAGTAAGTATATAACGTATGTAAGTAGACAAATTATTCTGAAATGTACAACATGACTTATCTGGGTCACACACATTACCCCCCCCCCCCCCACTTCTTGGCACAACAAAATAATGACATATGCCGAGTTTCAAATATAAAACAGTCTCAATGGTTGGCATGTATGACGAGTTTATGAGAGATTATGAATGGGTGGCATGTATGATGAGTTTATGAGAGATTATGAATGGTTGGCATGTATGATGAGTTTATGAGAGATTATGAATGGTTGGCATGTATGATGAGTTTATGAAAGATTATGAATGGTTGGCATGTATGATGAGTTTATGAGAGATTATGAATGGTTGGCATGTATGATGAGTTTATGAGAGATTATGAATGGTTGGCATGTATGATGAGTTTATGAGAGATTATGAATGGTTGGCATGGTTGATGATTTTATGGCAGATTATGAATGGTTGGCATGTATGATGATTTTATGGCTGATTATGAATGGTTGGCATGTATGATGATTTTATGGCAGATTATGAATGGTTGGCATGTATGATGATTTTATGGCAGATTATGAATGGTTGGCATGGACGATGATTTTATGGCAGATTATGAATGGTTGGCATGGATGATGATTTTATGACAGATTATGAATTGTTGGCATGTATGATGATTTTATGGCAGATTATGAATGGTTGGCATGGATGATGATTTTATGGCAGATTATCTAATGGTGTTAGATTTCTTGATAATTTTCTGAGCATGGTGATTCAGTTTGATAATGTAAAAAGCTGACATACATTTGAGACTCTGAATGGGTGACAAGTAGATTCAGGAACACATACGTACGAATCAAATATGATAGCTATGTAAATATCTTGTTTAATAATTTACAGCCATTATAAACTACAATTTATATTAACATGTGTTCAGCCTTTGTGATGCGAAATGGAATTTTAGCATATGGAATGGAACTATATCTAAAATTATTATTCTACTTATTAATAACATCAGATTCAGTCTGAAATAATTGACAGTATTATTTGTTAAACGATTTAATTTTGAAAACTGATACTTTCACAGACACAATTTCATTTCATATGCTATAATTCAATTTGCTTTACAAACTTACATTTTTAACAATATTACAAAACACTTGAAATAAAGATTTTTCAACTTATCCTTATATTGTGAACGCTTCATTTTGCATGCCAATTTTCTAGTTTGCAACTCAAATTAATATGCAACAGCACTGAAACGAAAGACTGCTTTTAACTATCATAATTATGATAGAGAGGGTCCTATGTCAGAAAGGGGCATTGGGGTAATCTAAGGTATTTTTGTCACTGTATGATTTTATCTTTTAGATGATTGTTTTTTTTTTCTTAACATCAAGCTCGCGTCGAGCACCTGTGGTCAAACATAAATTTTTAAGCAATATGACAACAAAATCTATTAAAATATCTCGAATATAATTATAGCAAACCAGATATTTATATTTATGTTATTAGCTTGAAATGTATTCAACAAAAATAATATTTTTATGATGTCATGTCGTAAAATAAATCCATTGCGCATTTAAGATTTACCAGTTATTTAAGCATGAGAAATAAAGCTTTACCAACTAGGTAAGAAGGCAATTACACTGCATTGATTGATTAAAAAAGAAGACCTTTCTAGTTTATAAAATTGATCTATTTATCGTTCAGCGTGTACATCACAACATCATTACATCAAAGACGATGAGGAGTCTTCAGTCTTCTGTACCTCGTCTTATTTTTTGTATAGCGACGGATCCTACTAAACACCGCAAGACGCACAAAGATAGGCGAAGACGGCAAATAGACATAATAAACAAATAATGGTGGAAAATACTGAATGTTGGTTCCAGCTTTATAAACTATAAATGTTTATATTGTCCAAATATAGCTTGTTTTTCTAAATGTCTAATTGCACTCACAATCATACTGATTTATTGTAAATATTCAGAAATGTCTTTTGTCAACAAAAATTAAATCTTATTATTATTTGTAAGATAATTTTTTAAAATCTCATTTAAAAATGATTCAGTAAATCCGTGTCATTCATTCCTATGAATGAAACAAAATGCTTTGGTTTACATGTTTTTACGCAATGGATATTGATCTTCATCCACATGAGATTCAGTGATGTTTGTTTTATCTTCTTGCTGTTTTGTCTCATTATACATGTGAGAAGATGTTTTGATCTGGCAATAGCATTTTATCTTCCCTTTTGCCATGACCTTCAGGTTTTCCAAACCATTTTCAGCAGCCTACAATATGGTTCTTTACGTTAACTCAGTATAATGTGGAATAGTGATCCCAGTATAACCAAAATGTTACCTCAAAACGTTACCTCCAAATGTTCATAGATACGCATGATTAATCTTTAAGCATAATAAGTCATTTTATAAATGTATGTTCTGCTCTAATACACTGTAAATTTTTTACTTTATAAAAACACAATGGATAATGTAACAAAAATAAAGAGGAAAAATCCTAATAACAGATTAATAAACTTATTCTATTGCATAGTCAATATTTCAAACTTTCCTTATTCAGCTATCATCAGGGTCGTCATTTCAACTTTGTTTTTGTTGTTGGGGGAAAACTTGATTCGGGAGGGAGGGAAAAAACTTGATTCGGTGAGGGGGGGGGGGACTTGATGGGCTTGTTAATTTTCATATATAGGCAACATAAATTTTACATTTTACAGCACATGCAAATGGGGGAGGCATTTGTCTCCCCCCCATCCCTCCCATGATGTCCCTGGCCATAATGTTAACTGATTTAAAGTAAGTGCATGTCTACACAGCTACTTTTCATCGTAACATGCATTGATGATAGTCAATCAGTTTACCATAGCAATTCATTACCATATACCATACATTGATATCAACGGTAAATATTTTACAGTATTATAAGTTTAAAAACATATGTATCCTTGTACTACCGCTATATTAAAAGTATCAAATAGATTAAGATATTAAAAGAGAATGTTCTACACATAGACAATGCAGATATTTTCTATACATATTTTTAATTTCTAATTCTTATATATTTATTCATATAAATATAAATATTTTACAATATTGTAAGGATTTGCCTGTCTATTTCTTGATTAACATTTACCATAGTTAAATATATTTTTAGAAATTGACACAAGGGCATTTCATTGTTGAAAAAGAGAAAAAGTTAAATAACAATTAAAACTGAAGACTATTCAACTTACATTTGTCAAAATATTTAATTTTATAAAGAAAGAGTGATCAAAGCAGTCAATTAAAAAAAAA
The DNA here is from genome assembly GCA_028554795.2 of Sinohyriopsis cumingii. Classification (NCBI taxonomy): domain Eukaryota; kingdom Metazoa; phylum Mollusca; class Bivalvia; order Unionida; family Unionidae; genus Sinohyriopsis; species Sinohyriopsis cumingii. The sequence goes on from CM068839.1 coordinate 37,689,259, forward strand.
ATTCTTATGTATTTATTTATATAAATTTGAGTCAACAGTAAATATTTTTCAGTATTGTAAGTATAAAATGTATATGTACTGTCTTTGTCTTATTCCTTTTCTCAACACTTATCATTATTAAATATTTTAAAAAGTTACATGATCAGTTAGAAAACGGGAAAGTATAAGTAACTTCCATATGTGAAATATTTATTTATTATAAAGAAAACAATGATCAACACATATACAAGCAAACATATAATTCTTATATGTTTATTTATATAATTTTTTATCAAAAGTAAATAATTTCCAGTATTGTAAATATTTAATATCTCCACAACATCTTTGCGCGCTTATCATTTTCCAGTAATTACTATATGTACATATAAAATATGTATTCACGAGGAATATTCTGCATCAGTTTTCAAAGAGATAAATATTCCACAAATAATGATGAGAAGATTTGATTGTTTTGAGAAAATGCATTACTGAATATTTAACTTAAAAATTCATCAAAATGTTGTGTGGAAATATGTATCTAAAAAAGAAGAAACAGCAGCACAGATATAATTCCTATCTATTTTTTATTAGAATTTTATATCAACCGTAAATATTTTCCATTATTGTCAGTTTAAAAGTCTATATGCCGTTTTCACTATGCGTTGCACTGTCTTTGTAGTTTTTGTAGGTCCGTACTTGACTGGTGTACATCGATATATTTTTTCGCGAACTCTTTAACTCATAGATGGAACGAAATAGACGACCAGTCAAATGACAGGGATTTTATGCAAATACAGGACAAAATATAAAAGGAATATATTTTACAATATATTCTAATATGCTATAAATGTGAGTACATACATTTGAAAAATTAAACATACAAGTGATATATCTATTTATATAAAAGAAAATTTTACTTACGTTTAAAAATTGCTTTTGTACAATATTTCTTTTTCGTTACTTTGGAGACTGTGTGCTTTATATTTATAAAATGGATGCGCCCATGTAGACGTACACGAAACTTATTTGCTAACCAGGTGAACTGTTGTAATATGTAAAAACAAAAACAGAAACAAGGATAATTTAAAATTGGATGTGAATGTTTTCGACTTGGTCAATTGATTAATTTTTTTTAATCAAAGGTATCGTGGTCATGACGGTCGATTGATCGAAAATAATATTAAATTTTAGATTGCCTCCTTAGGTTATGCATATCAAGTGTGAAGAAAAAAAAACTTTGATATATTCCGATAGATTAAAATCTAAATTTGGTTTTTGGTGTAGTCTTTTTTCTATATATTTCATGGTTCGTAGGAAGTTTCAGTTCATAGATATATTCATAAATCGCGTGTACTGCACACACGTGTAACGAGTTTTTAGACTATCCTCCATTACGTCTCTCTGATTACACATAGAGGAGGAGTGTCACACATCAGACTTTGTAAAATTCTTTTAAAAAGAGCTAAGACTAAATATTCCTTTCATTGACTTTTTTTTCAGGACTTCGTTTTACACGGGAATGAATTTCCTCACAAACCAGAACTTAGTCCAGGTTTTTCTGGCTCATATAGATCAAATCGTGGCACTTCTGGAAGTACTACGAGTAAAACATCGTTATTTCCCCTTCTTTACCTGTCCCTACTGGGAACTCTGAATGCCCACAATGGATTTGGCTCCTTTAGGATGACTTCACATGCACCCTCAACAGTTTGTCCTTTTTACGAGGTGAAAATCACACACACACATTCTGTATTGGCTCTGAATCATCTAGTACCAGACTTTCATAACAATTTGCGTTGGTGGATTAATTGGGACAGATTCTAGACAGGGTGGACCCTACTCCTACATGTAAGACATAGCACATGTTGATTTTCTTTAGGTGCTATGTCTAACTATCCAAATAATGGCCTTGTATAGCATGTTCTGATGTCAGAGACATTGGAATGAGTAATCAAAGTTTCAGGAACATCAAACACACTTGGCAGCCTATATCGACACTCTTCCACTAATTTATGTGTAATTAATATACATGCTGTGCTGTCTTTATCCTGGTCGAATGAAAATATGATACAGTAAAACCTGTTATGAGAGACTGCCCCTTCTGCCAACCAAAAGCGGTCTCTCAAGACAGGTGGTCTCTCATAAGAGGTGTGTGAAAATGGACTGGTTTTCAGGGTCAGTAGTTAGCATTGTTGAAAAATAAATAATACCCGTACTCACTGTACATGTATCATATCCTTTATTCATAAATCTTGTTACATATTGCAAGCATTCCTCTCAAAATATCTTTATATAATAAAGATATACATCTATCAAACAACGAGAATTAAATTTATGTTTCAACATCACATTAATATGTACAAAAAATGAACAGTTAGATATGATGTATATATCTTATTCTATACACTTATTCACTTATTTTTTAAGAAATCCATTATACTTCTTTGTTGACATGTTTTACTCAGCTGTTTGGTCTGAACATGTATCTCCATTTCTGAGCAAAGAAGCAAAATTTTGGGATCACCATGTTGTAAAGCATATTCTTTAATCTCTTTTAAATGTTCTATGACTGTAGAATGTGAAATAACCTGAGGCAGAATTTCACCAACAGATGACTCATTGTCACTATCACTGTCTGCAGTTGGAGAAGACTGTAAACTGTCCATCGTGCCGTGGCATATTTCCTCTGTGCTTGTGCACCTTTCTGCCATTCATTTCTAATGGACTCCTTGTCTTTGATTACATTTTGAACTTGCGTTTTACCGACGCTTAAGCTTTCTACTATTTGTGAGCTGTCTCCCCTTTTTCATTTCTTTCAATGACATTAATTCTTTCTTCCAGTGTTAAAATTTTTCTTTTTTTCAGCGGAGGTCTGCCATTGTTATTAGTGTTGACATTATAAAGACTATCAGTTTTGATCAGGTTTTGGGGAAATGTGGAATAAATATATATTATGTACCAATGAATGAAACCAAAAGACATAATAAACTCATCCAGAAACAATACATTTATTCTGATACGAAGTTTAAATCAACATTGTTATAGCTCGATAAACAAAGGTTGCGACCATCTGCACCCAGGTAAACAGATGGTGGCTTGGTGAAACACTAACAAAAGAAATAAAAAATTATATAAAAAAAATCCGGAAATGATTCTCACTTACTAGTATTAAAGACAATGAGCTCATTCACCCTCCAGGCATTATGGATTAACTGGAAAGACAAACGATGTACTCATACCTACACTGAAGCCCTTTCAAATGATTTCTAACTGGGACATAAGGACTACCGTCGTTTTGTGAGTTTTCATAAAGATAAAGAAAAAATACAAACCTCTAAATTGACTGCGTATATCCATCATTATTCCCTTTGATGTTACTCTTACTGGCTATTCACATGACTTCAGCACTACAATGGCGGTTAGTGACGTACTTTAGTATGGTTTACTGCAATTTACAAATGACACCGTACGCTGGAGTTGTAAATTTCACAAAACTGGTACTGTAGCAAGACAAATTCTTTTTAAATACTTTATTAGAGTAATCTTTACTATTTATGCAGTCTTTGTTACAAATGATTAAATGATGGTTAGAGGTGTTTATCTCGATATATGGTTGTTCAACTATAGTGTTATTTAATGTGCACTTTGTTTGCATACTACATTGATCCTGAGCTCTAGTGTTCACAAAGGATTAAGTTAAGGTCAGTGGTGTCAATCTGTTTTTGTTTTTTTTGTGATGCGGTCGTTCATAGCAGTGTCAAAATGCATATTTTGCCAAGAAATCATGGTCGCTGGTTGCGTTCAGCAGGTGGTCGTTTATAACAGAGCGTTTATATAGTAAAATCGATCCGTGCATTACAATTGTGGCCGGAAATGACAGGTGGTCGCTCATAGCAGAGGTTGCTCACGACAGGTTTTACTGTACTAGCAAATGGACACATTTTCAGTTCTGTTGACATACATTTGAATTTGTTGCAGTGGTGCGACAGTAGTTGAGGTATGCTCAAATAAGTACATGTTGGGGATAAGTGTCTTGAACGAAATGAACCGTTGCTTACAGTTCCAATAGGCATAATATATATATGTATTAATTTCATTAGAGAATAATATTTCAACTTAACCCGATTTCAGCATACCCGGCTTTCATCGCTTTCCAGCCAACTGAAATGTAGGCCAACGAAACTTGAAAATAGGTCCATTTCTTTTGTGAGAATTTGAATTTATTAGAGAAAAGACATCAGAGTAAGTAAAGTCTGATTAAAACATTATGACTTTACTTTGTAGAAAAGCGTCGTTATTTTAGTTGTCATTTGTTTGAAATATTTCTGAAAATTTGACTTTTGTAACAATGTTAATTGACATCAAAACACGTTACACAGTGTTGTTTGTAAGACTTTGACGCCTTCAACATACAACATAAATATCAGCGTCTGGTCTTACATGTAGGATTAGGTGGACCTATGCATGCGTCTGACCTCTGCGTGACTCCTGTTTGTTTGCTGACTCATCAGATTCGAGTTGGGGTTATTGTTTATAGTTGGAGGGTGTAATTCTTCAGGGTTATTGGACTCTGGATGATTGTAACCTCCACATCAACAACCTAGAAATGAATGCTGGATGTCAAGCATTGCAACGTTGCATCAGCAAGTAACTTGATGTGTCATGGACGTCCATCTTATTGTATCTCCAACATCAGGGAGACACACATGCCCCTTCTCTTGTATGGAGATCTGGAACCACCTTTGTTGGGCTACCTTGATGAAATCACCCTCTAAATTGACCACATTCTAGGGAATAAGAATATTTTAGCATACAATCTCTCCAGGTGAGGCAAAACAGTCCTCACAGAATGGACTCAACACTTCTCTATAACAGTCACTTTTCTCATGATGGGAAAAAGTTCAGTTGGACTTGTTTGCCACCTGACTGAAAAGTCGACTAACATTTTACCTCTCTCCATTCTTGGACCAGAGAGCATGGGCAGTGGATGCATTCAGCTTCTTGTGGTATCATAGGTTCTTGTATGCCTTTCCACTTTCTGATGGCTACGTCATTTTTTGCAAAAAATCAGAACTTCCACTGATCATATCATTCTGACAGTCCCATTGTGGCCTTGAAAATCATGGTTTAGCGATCTTCTAGATCTGTTGATAGATGAACCCAGGACGCTTCCCAACAGATGGGATTTTCTGTCACAACACAGGGGCTCTCTCCTACACAACATCTCACACCTTCTCCGCCTTCATGCTAGATTTATATCTAGCAATCTGTCCACCAGAACAAGTTTTCAGGCCAGGTTGACAGTTCCTTCATTCAAGTCAGGAAAGCTTTGACATCCAAGGTCTTTGATGCCATATGGAGAATCGTATGTGATTGGTACCATGATAATCCTGTTGATTCTATTGGTTTAACTTTCATTGATGATGTACTTTTGAGAACAAATGATGTTCAATATCAGCAACTAAGGATTAAAGGGCTGTAATTCCAATACACTTAGATAGTCTTTATCAAAAACCCTAATAAAACTATGGAATTGTGTTACCACTTTACGTGGAATATGAAGTTTATCAGTGAATATTCAAAATTTGACTTAAGATGTGGTACAAAGTCCAAGACTTTATCCTTCTTATCTGATGAAGCTCTAAAATTCTGAAATATCATCTAGCAAACTGTCATGGAATAATCATCATAAATATTGTCTGACTCCCCTTTCTTGGCTTCACTGTCATATGCAGATGCCTATTGTGAGACTGAACTTGAGCTTTGAAAGTATAATTTGTAAATCTGTTCAAGGTTGCAACTGAATACATGTCAGTTCTGCAGCAAGATAAAAAAAACCAGCCTCTATTTTGCCACTGTACCACATTGCCAGCTCAATCAAAGAGTTGTCGTGTGGGTAAACATGGAATTCAGGTCAATTGTTTACTGGAAGAGGCAAACCTTTTTGCTTGGCATTGTAAAAGCACATGTATTTGCAGATGAGTCCAAAGGATTGTCAACATGAAAACAAAATCAATTCTGCCTTTACAAGCACCAGCAGAAAACTTGTATATGGTAAATGGGTACCCTATGGCTCATGTTATTACCTGGGTTATTATCAGCATGTTGGTACCCAAGTACCCTAATACCCATTGGCATCTTTATTACCATGAGAGCTATCAAAACAAACCACTTTTAGACCTCTGTGTGAGTGGGTCATTCTAGTCATTCCAGCATTGACCAAGACAAGTACAGATTACTGAGTTTGGAACAACTCCCTTGTATTTCAGCTACCAGGTCAAATAACGATACAGTCCAGATCGATCAGAGCTAATTATCCCGAATTTGAAAGAAACCTGCTTGCTGTTTCTTCATTTGTGTGATTCTTTAAACACTAGTATTTTGTATTTGCGAAAAATATAAGAAGTGAATATACAAAGTCAAAAGTCAAGTTTTGAATGATATTTTTATTTCAGAAAGATCATACCATGAATAAGACAAACAAGAAGTCCTCACTGCAGTCTGCAGTTTTGAAAAAACTTGAGGAATATGGTAATAACTATTTGTTTTGTCACATACCATTCTGGTTCATTAGAATATTATCATAAATAACAATCAGCCATGTCCCTGAATAACAGATGAATAGAATCTTGTACATGTACTCATATTCACACAGTTTTCGTATCTGGTGAATAGGATCTTATACATGTACATGTACCTATTCACATAGTCTTTATGTCAGATGAATAGAATCTTATACATGTACATGTACCTATTCATAAAGTCTTTATGTTAGGTAAATAGAATCTTATACATGTACACATGTTCACACAGTTTTCATATCTGGTGAATAGAATCTTATACATGTACATGTACCTATTCACATAGTCTTTATGTCAGATGAATAGAATCTTATACATGTACATGTACCTATTCATAAAGTCTTTATGTTAGGTAAATAGAATCTTATACATGTACTCATATTCACACAGTTTTCGTATCTGGTGAATAGGATCTTATACATGTACATGTACCTATTCACATAGTCTTTATGTCAGATGAATAGAATCTTATACATGTACATGTACCTATCCATATAGTCTTTATGTCAGATGAATAGAATCTTATACATGTACATGTACCTATTCGCATAGTCTTTATGTCAGATGAATAGAATCTTATACGTGTACTCATGCTCATATTTAAAGAAGCAGCTAATATTATATAGTCTAATTATTATTCAACAACTTTCATAGATTACAAATGTAGTGAATAGTCATGAAGAAAAAAATTCTTCAAATTTTAAAAGCTTTTAGAAAGGACAAGTCTGTTTATAGCATGGTCCTTTTTGTATTATTCAGGGGTCACACTACCAGGTGAAGTGGATAACTAAGTTGCCTAAAAAAATGTAAACTTTTGCCTTCTGTTAGGAAAGTGAAAACGACTTTGCCTGTGATTTTGAAGAGAAATGTTGAATGACTGAGATGCTCTATCACCTTGGCCAGGTTAATTTCAGTGTTATGCTCAAATTTAAATGTAGACTTCAAGCCATTAAATAGTTGGTGTTGATATCAATTGTACCAACAAACAAACTCTTGCACATTCACAGGCATGTGTTTTGATAGCTAATTGACCATTAACCCTTTCCTAAGTAAGATAGCAACTATTACTGCCCGATTTCTGCAATTATCCTTTGATGATAAATATTAAAAAGCTTGTTTCGAAACTTAAACTTACATAAATAGCAATTTATGCTTTAAGAATAGAATCGGTAACATGAGTATTTTAGCTGCCATGTGTAATTAAAATTAAAAATCAGTTTGGAAACGTAAGTGAACCTGTCATGGAGAATTAATTGCAGACAACGCTGGGACTTGGAAGTACTGCTTTAATAGATTGTCTCTTTTCACAAACCGTTGGGCAAATATATCAGGAAAATACCCAATTTAATGAAACGATATTCTGAATATTATATTACTGAAGATTTAGCTTTAAAGCTTTTGTGTAGGCCAGAAACATACGGGACAATACTATGTTGTGGAATTTGAGAGATGTCAAGGTTGTATTCTGAGTTAACTGATTTTTTACAAAAAATATGTAGGAAAAAAACAATGGCTAAGTAAATACTATTTAACCAATGCCTGATGTTAAATCAAGTATGTAGACAAATAATAAAAACTTTATGTTTGCAATCATATCAATGGACTATTGTATTAAAGCTATAAAGTGAGTGGTTACATTAAGAAAAACCCTCTTTCTAAAAAACAGATGCACTTGCATGTTGGCTGTGTTAATTCGGTTGAAGAAAGGTTTTAGTTCATTCATATAATGACTTTAATTCTTTATTGTGTTGTCTATGAACAGTTAGGGTAAAGTTTTATCGGCAATAAAGAAATTAGGGTAAACAGTGTGCATTTGCTCTCATGTACGTAGTACAGGGGTTATTTCATACAAGTTTAGAAATGTTTTCAACTGCCATTTCATAGTGAACTTTTAAGAAATAAAAAGAAAAAATTATTGATTAAGGGTAGTTGATTAAGCATTTGTGCTGACTTGCAATTACAATACTGTAACCTAGTTACTCAGTTAAAATTCATTACAATGTATAGCTTTTGTTGTTCTATTTTCGTCATAATGGCAAAATACACAGAACATGAATATGATAGTTTTTAAACATAGAAAATGTTTGTAATAGAGATAGAACTAAGAAAATTTTCTTCTTGAAAATAAATTATTGCTTAAAACCAGTGTTACATGCAAATACAAATAATGGGAAATAGAAGGCATAATTTAGTTAAGACAATGAAAACAGTACACACGCATGCATATATATATATATATATATATATATATATATATATATATATATATATCATGCTTTGCTCCCACTTATTCTTGTTCAGTTTTCACTTCTCCCAGTTCTGTCCAAAAAGAGAAGTCATTTCTCCCTAGAATTAAAGTCTAGCTTGAACCTGAATTATCTGTCACTTCCATTTGTTATTTACAGCTTCTTCTTAAAAATTGCTTGACCAATTTTGCATCATTTTACAAGGAGCTTTCCTGCATCAAGGGCTGTCACTTTGTTTGAGTTGGTGCTAATCCTTCATCCATTCTACCCATAATTTAGAAAAATAGAAAAAAATCAGGGTTCCCACACTACTGGGAAATCAGAAAAAAGTCGGAAGAAATGATAAAAAAAATTCCCGACCATTAAAAGTCTTTGAATTTCACAAGTATTGATGACACTTGGGAAAAAACCAGTAATTTTCAACCACCACTTGATGCCCGAAACAGTCATGTAATTGAGTCTTAACTAAACTGATCTTGAGTTAAATTTATCGAGTTCTAACCAGAATATTCGGAGGGTGCAATATGGATCATTTGGTTGCTTGCAATAAACATATATGCTGAGTCAATCCAAATGCTCAGTGGATAAGATTCGAATAGTAGACTTTTATGTTCAAAGTCAGCTCGATATCCGTATCTTTCCTTACATGGAAAGAATGCAAACCAGTCTAGCATCACAAGAGGTCAACATGGTGGTGGCAAAGCGTAGCCTAGCAGACTTTAAACGTTGTTTGATTGAGTGATGCATGCATGAAGTTGATATGAAAATTACTTATTTTCTCAGAAATTGTGACTATTAAAATCTTTATGTCTTTAATATGCTGAAAGACAAGATAAAACTACTTTGTTGGTGAAATGTGACCTGGTACTCGCAATTTGCATTGCTAGACACATGAGTACACAAATCTAACAACCCACATTTAAAAATGTTTTAGAGAAAAAAAATTAAATGAAAGCCATATACTGGTTGTAATAAAAATACAAAAATGAAGGAAAACAAAATTCTCCATATTTATATATTCCATGAACAACCACCTCTAGTGTTTTGTTGTATCACGTGACTACCACATTGACACGTGCTCTCTGCTTGACCAATCAAACTGGCCAGGTTGCTGGTTTTTACAAAAAGTATCTGACTTTCATTTAATATAATTGAATTTCTGTACAACAACATTATAAAGCAGTTTGTTGTTGATATCACATGACTATTGGACTTCCGATGTCGTCATTTGTGAGTTGTGAAGTCATGTGACTATTAATGCAAATGGCGAGTACTGGGTCAGGTTTCCTCTAAGCCATAGTTTCATCTTGTCTGTCAGCATATTAATGACATAACAATTATAATATCCCCGGCTGAGTCATACTAAAGACTTACAAAAATGTTACTAACAGCTGCAATGCTTGGCACTCAGCATTAAGAAGTTAGCATTAGGACTGGTTGGCCTGGTGTCAGGATAATGTGACTGGGTGGGACATAAAGCTACATGTCTGTGGCATGATGCCCCAGTGCTATACATCACTATAAACTGCCACACTGCAGACATCATAGCGTTATGACTGAAAAATTGTTAAAGCTACGTTAAAAGTCCAAATCACACACACACATGCAATTTTAATACTTGCCATTTCTGAGAAAATAAATCATTTTCTTTTTGATTTCATGCAGGTATGAGTCGATACAACATAAGTTTAAATTTTCTAGGCCCGCTGGTAAGCGACTACCATATGTTGCTACCGCACAGTAGCAGCGAATTCCAAATTTTCAATATGCAGTTGCAATGACCCCACACCCCAACCTAAAAGTACAAATATGAAAAATGGGGTGGGAATATTTGGAAGAAACTTGGATTAGAAAATGGAATGCTATACAGGAACAAAATACTGTAATATCACAAAAGTCAGTGTCACCTAGAGTTTGTGCCATATGCATTTGTGCATGCATGTGTGTGTGTTTTAATGCTTTTAATAGCAGTTACCAAATGTAGAGAAAATGTCATCATGCCTTTCTTGCTATGACTTCATTACTTCCTCATGAAATTTTAATTTTCAGGTGACAGTTTACTTGAATCTGAAGACTATGAGAAAAAGAAAAGAAAGAAATTGAAGGCAAACAAAATTGAGACTGGGGGTGAAAATGACTTGCATAGTAGTAAACTGTTTCCTCAAGCTCAGTCAAATACAGAAAAAGCAGCAAATGAAAGGAAAAAGAAACGGAAGAAAAAAAACAAGAATGAGGTGACAAAGGACAGTATAGAATTCAGCCAAGGTATCAGTCCTTTATCTGGTGTGCAGAAACATTTGAGTGCTTTAAGTGTGGACCTTGGATTAGATGAATTTAAAAGACAGTGCATTGAGAAACGTGAGAATCAGAAGTCTTCTGGAGAGGACAAATGTGACACTGGTCCAGAGATCATTGTATTTAGTAATCCAAGAAAGAAAAAGAAGCCAAATGCAAAAGAGGTATTGTGAAAACCCTGTGTATAATGTGTGTAGATCCACATCAGTATTGCATAACTGACTGTCAGATCAGGGTATATACAGTTTATTTTACTCATAATGCTTGTGAATAAACCCTGATCTGCCAGTACATTATGTAACACTCTACTTACCAATGCTGGGGTTAGTTTCCTTCATGTCATGTCTGGAACCATTTATGAACTACTTTAAATATAAAATCAGAGCGCTGAAGAATGGACAGTTTTCTCTCCGATATTGTGAATGTGTCAGAAGTCTATTGTAGAGATCCACATTCTCATTTAGCAAGTTTATAAAGCATTTACTTTCATGACTGTGAAAGTGCTTCTGGTGATGATGAGTAAGTCATTGAGTTTGGTACAAAATGTGCCCAAACCGTAACTGGTGGTTGATACGAATGAGGAAAATTTCAGCCTATAGTTCTTTGCTATGATAGATCTTCTTCTATGCTGGCTACAGTCGTCTGCTATGCAGACCTTGTTCTATGCTGTTTACAGAGAGTGCATGAACAAACAGGTAAAGAACAGACATTCTGTATTATACTTTCTTTTCCATACAAGACTTACATTTCTCATCAGAAAACTTACGTAAACATTCATTTGGAACTGTATTTGATTTTCATGGAAAATATTTGTCCAGTTTAGAACCTTGTAAAATATGACTATATATGCAGGAATAGTGCAGGGCAGTGTGTTATCAATTCTGGTACCCGTGTAAAAAATGGATGCAATGTTACTTATGTAGTTTTAAAAGCTCATATTGCAACTTTACATTAAGCGTATGACATCCCTACTTCAAGAAGCAGGTGTTATATTCGATTCATCCACTTTATAGATATGTCCATGTATCCATCAGGTATTCTATTTGATTCATCCACTTTATCTGTCCATTTATCCAGCATGTGTCATATTCGATTCTTTCACTTAATTGATCAGTTCATTTATCCATCAGGTATTATATTCAGTTCATCCACTTTATCAATCTGTCCATTTATCCATCAGGTGTTATACTTGATTCATTCACTTTATCGATCTTTCTGTTTATTCATCAGGTTTATATTTGATTCATCCACTGTATTGATCTGTCCATTGTATTGATCTGTCCATTCATCCATCTGGCATTATATATGATTCATCCACTTTATCGATCTGTCCATTTATCCATCAGGTATTATATTTAATCATCCACTTTATCTATCTATTCATTTATCCATCAGGTATTATATTGATTAAATTTATTCATCTGTTCATCCACTACTTTTGTTATAACTTTTCAGTCCTGTTTGGACAAGCTTGCAGTGTGGGTGCATCTTCTGATTGTGTGTTGCACACATACACTTACTTAATCTGACCAATCGGTAATGTCATTGGTTTGTTAAACAATGTTTAAAAGTCATGTCAGAAAATAATTTCTTATATTGTTGCACCTGTTGGCAAAAAAATTGCAATATGGGTGCATTTTAACATGAATGTGTTTAGCAGAAGAATGGGGTTAATCTTCTTTTCAGATTTTGTTTCTTTAAATTTCTTAATATTAGTGATTCATGCAACAAAAGTGGGCATATCTTGTAAGCAACTGCTCACTAAAAATGCCCTTGCCTATGAGGAATTTTACAGAAGGTGGGATATATAGAATACATAATGGCTTGTCAGTCCACTGTTGTGGCCAACATAACAAATTATGGTCCTATATTTGTTGAACATTATCCATTTGTCATCTGTCTTGTTTTCATTTACTATTTTCAACTTCCTCTCAGAAACTGCGGCATCCGATTCAACCAAATTCAGCAGGAAGCGTCCTGGCACCAAATTTATACAAACGGTTTCAATCTTCCATCAAATATAACCACCATTATTAAAAATAAAAATTCCTGTGACTGACTTGTCATAAAGTCTTTGAAGTGAATTTGACCACATTTGAAACAATGCATCCTGACATGAGTGTCTTTCATTTGTCATCCCCTGGTGGTTTTGTCATGTCTGGCATCCCATCTGTCAGTTCTCATGCCACATTGTCTTGAGTGGTAGCACCTTGGTTTGGTTATGTCTGGCTACCCATCTGTCAGTTCTCATGCCCCAGTGTCTGGAGTGGGGGCACCTTGGTTTGGTCATGTCTAGCTACCCATCTGTCAGTTCTCATGCCCCAGTGTCTGGAGTGAGGGCACCTTGGTTTGGTCATGTCTAGCTACCCATCTGTCAGTTCTCATGCCCCAGTGTCTGGAGTGAGGGCACCTTGGTTTGGTCATGTCTGGCTACCCATCTGTCAGTTCTCATGCCCCAGTGTCTGGAGTGGGGGCACCTTGGTTTGGTCATGTCTAGCTACCCATAGTCAGTTCTCATGTCCCAGTGTCTGGAGTGGGGGTACCTTGGTTTGGTCATGTCTGGCTACCCATCTGTCAGTTCTCATGCCCCAGTGTCTGGAGTGGGGGCAGCTTGGTTTGGTCATGTCTGTATGCCCATCCTGACTCTGCACAACTCAGTTTAAACAAATGACTACTTTATTTATATCCACATGTACATGACATGATTTGATTTTCTGGCCATTGTAACAATTGTTCCATTTTCTATACGTTTTTGGACTTATAACTAAAACTCTTCCAATAAAACCCTTATTATCACAACTGAGTAAAAACCAATTGAAGCCGATTGATAACATTTAATAGGCTTATTAGTATGTAGATAACTTGATTAGGTTTGCTTCAGTTTTGATTCTTTTGCTATTTTGTGATCTTATTTTGGACACAAACATTTTTATCACATTTTTGTAAATATTCCTCTAGATAGATGAATGATTTTATATGTAGATGACCTGGATAGAGTTTTAGATTATTGCATTAATGTGCAAGGTTTTGTGCATTTTTAACTTCTTGACATTTTATTGATAAAAACACTAAGCACTAAAAATGTTGAAACCACTTGAGGTAGATAGATCAAATTTAGCATGCATATTCATATTCAGGTTTTCATATGTAGATGGCTTACAAAGATCCAATACGAAAACTAGACACATCATGCAGAAAGCCCCCCCTCCCATCTTCCCTCATTTCTTACTGAGATATTTGGTGTGGTCAGAAATCATTGCTATTTGTTAATTCAACTTTGCTACTATAAAATAATATTATCTCTTGCTTGTATTTAGTTTATTTTAGCCCAGTTTCAAATTATGTTGTTTCCATGCATATACATTTATACAGTGTTCAATAGCTGTTTTATTCCATGCCTTAAATTGAGCATGTACACTTCTAATTACAGGTAGAAACTGTTCCTATTTAAATTTAAATTCATCTGAAAGCACATCTCATTTGATCCGCACATCTTAAACCAAGTGAATAACAATACTGTTAAATACTATCAATTACTTGAAGCACAAGCATTAATCACACACACACACACACACACACACACACACACTGACACACACACACATTTATTAAAGAACAGTGATAAAGTTCAGACTTCCCTAATTTTCAGACAAAACTACTGAGTAGTTAAGTTTTTTACTTTACACCAACATTTGTGACATAAATAATCCAGAAATTGCAGAATAACACCTCAAAGCCATGGATAATTAGGACTGATTTCTCGCACATTTTATCTTGAGCCACTTTACTCCCCTTCACATTAAATGTTACTGCAGCATGCTGATTGCAGTGAGCAAGGGGCCGTTGGTCATGTGTTTGGATAACATATGCAATGATGACATTGTCCAGATAATGTGATCATCAGAACATACTGTTGTTGAAACATTATGGATTTAAGTTAAAGATGATGTAGATTTGTTCCAAGTACCACATGGCTGTATTGGCTGCATTTGGGATTGAACTCTTGGATGGAAGAATGATATGAGAAACTAATCTTGATGTGTATTGGATTTGTGCTCATATTGGCATTAGTATTGTTTTAACCATAGTAGCTGCTGCTGTTTTTTGTCAGTATAGTTTTGTTGATTTGTATTCTTTATTTTAGTTAATTGTAATGGTTAGTCCATAAAATAAAATATCTTTAAAAATGAAAATTTTGAGGCAGATCTACAGATTTAAGTACCCATACAAATATCCTTTTTTTTTCAAACCGAGAAACTTTATAAAAATAAATGAGGTCACAGTAATTAGATTTGATTGCAGTTATTATGGCTCTCATTATTGAATGCAGTTATCATGACTCATTACTGAATGCAGTTATTATGGCTCTCATTATTAAATGCAGTTATTATGGCTTTCATTATTTTAAAAAACAACCTTTAAATAACTTCTCAAAAACTGCTGAACAGAATTTAAGCAAATTTGATGAAAGCATCCACGCTTGAATGACTTTCAACTTTATCCAAATGATGCTGATCTGTCATGAAGTATGGCCAACATTACCAAAAACATAACCGTGAATTTCCTTTGACTCTAGTATCCAGGTCCCTGATTCAGCTATCAGATGCCCAGATACATGTGTTCTGAGCCTTCAGATCCCAGGAACTTTGCATTTTTCCCTGTGCTTGTTTTGAGCATTCAATACAAATTATAGCACATAAAAGACTTTGTCCACACACTGACACCTTTTCAAGCTATGAAAACAAGATATTTAGCAATTGAACATTGAGGGGCTTGTACTGTTGTCTGCAGATGTTTTCTCTGAGTCCCTAAGATGTATGTCTGCTAGTGTAACATATTTTTTGAAGTTACAAGCATACAGACATTCATAATGTAGCAATCAATGAGACTTTGATTGGTTTGATAAAGAATGAAAACAGTAGTCAATAACAGGTCAAAATTAGATGAATATTTGAAAATTCTAGTACTAGGTTTGGAATCCTGTCATGATTGACATTCACTTTTGTATAAATGAAGATAACCTGTCATCAGATGATAGATATTACTCATTAAATCCCAAATAATCCTAGAATTTCTAACTCATGTCCTAAGGAATAAAGTTTTGAATAAATTATAGTGGTATTCCAAAATAAACCCAATGCTGAAAGTGTTGATGTGCCTCTGATAGCATGTAAAGTGGTGTGCCAAGAGTCCTTTGTTGAATCACTATAATATAATCCAAGAACATTATTTTAGAGCACTTTGCATTTCCAGAGAAGAATATTTTGAATTGAATAATTTCAGTCAAATCCAAATACAACAGCAGTACAACCTGATTCTGCTCAGATGCTAATGCATGAATAAGTAATTTCTAGATAAAAAAGGATCTTGTACAAAAATAATACTCCAAGACACAAAAGAAGAGTCATGATGTAGGACAAAAGTTCATTTCCAGAACAATCCAAGCTCTAATTAGACAAGGTCTGTTACTAAAATTATAATATAGAATGTCGTAAACATCAGGTAGACCTAGCATTTCATGGGGAATTTTCAATGTTCTGGAATCTGATTGAAATAAACATGTTGAATACAAAACCAAATTGAAAGATTCTGGTCAGGTAGAAAATGAACTTGGTTTTGGACAAGGTCAGCTATAAAAATACAAATTTATATAACCCATGGCATATAACAAAATGTTTTTTATATACAAACAATGCAAATTAAATATACATAACATACTAGCAGTGGCCAGTTGCTAAAGGTGATTAAAATTGTAAGACGGCAATTTCTGTCCATTTTAAAACAATATGTTTGGTAATTAAACCATTAACGTTATCTTGCAGTCTGCCAAGTTGCAATTTAGTCTTTATTGACTGTTAGAGTAATGTATTTGTGAGATTGAAGACACATCTACAGCATTGACAATTTATTTTGAGGGTGAATAAATGACATGGGGCTGAAATTATGCAGATAAACAATGTGTCATTTAAACAATGTTAATAATTTTTGACAAGATAAATAGTTCAGAAAAATGTGAATTATTATAATAAATGATTCTAGATAATGAGTGAACACTATAATTAAATGAGACCAACATCCATAATGAAAATATCATACTCCAGCACATTTTAAGTGGACCAGTTACTCCAACATTTGAATATTTCAAGAGTACTTGAGCACCTGCTAAAACATTTTTAGTATAGTAATGTAACTCTCCATGGAAAAAATGATACAACAATGCACATGAGAAAATTACCTTGGTAAATTTGTCAAAGTAAATAAGAATATCATAGTTTTGTAGTGTTACTAGTGCATTAAGTACTATCTACTATTATGGGATGTATCTAGATATTTATGAGACCCTGTCTGGGTTGCATTGTCAGTATTTAACATCATTTTTCAGAATTATAACCCCTGATAACTGATTTTTCAAGTGTCGTTTCCACATGACAGTTCCCTAATTATTATTGGATTTCAACCAGATTTGCCACACAGCTTGTGTTGATTAGACCTTGGCGGAGTTCCATTGCCAGCATTCTGTATGAATATTTAGCAGAGTTGTAGACCCTGATTGTCTGTCTGTTCATTGTTGTTTTTGCGCAGGAAACCAAATTTGGTATGAATTTTAATTTTCATGAGACCATGGCTTAGTTTGATTGTCAGTGTTCTAGGTTTAGTGGAGTTATAGCCCTTGATTATCACATGCACATCATTTTATTTACAAATAAGAACATCCTTAATTATTATTACAATCTAATCCATAGGAATCTCGATATTGATGAAGATAAGGAAAAGGGGTGGGGGACATTAATTTCTGGAATTTGCATATTTGTTGTCATGCAAGCTTGCCTCCTAAACCCCCAACTCATTTCATTTTTATATAAAGCAAGAAGAATCCCTACCTTCTAAGAATGAGGCAGATGATAATCCCGACTTTGACATGCTGCAGGCAAGATATGAGGTGCGAAAGTTTGGAATAAAAGGTTTCCAAGGCAACCAAAAGGATGAGGCCATGACTTTCCTGTTGATAAGTCTTGGAGCCAAGGTAACTGCACAAAGGTGGATTTTATTGTATGGTATACACACATATTATTTAAATTTTATGACATTGTTAATATTTTGTTGTCTCACTTGCAATAGAATGGTGAGACTAATTTAAATCCATATGTGTTGGTGTGGGATAGAAAAATCTCACCTGATGATCAGAATTTTTGTGTGGAATGAGGCTTTGCTGGTAGAGTGTGTCAATTTCCACCCTGTTAGGCAGAAGTATTTTTAACATGTGCTGCTTAAAGAAACTATGAGGATCTACCCACCCTATCAATCTTGGAAGGTCAAAGATTGATTGGGTGGTAGATCCTCATATAGTTTATGCAATGGATTTTTAGAATCTTTTTAAGGATTTTATGTCTTACCTTTTTCTGATATTTTCTTTATGTTTTACCGAATTTTTACATTTGTTTATTTTATTTTTTATCTTGTACATAATGTTGTCTAATGTTGTAAAGCGCATAGAGCTTCTAAAGATTAGGTGCTATACAAAGTCCTCATTATTGTTATTATACATTTATTTAGAAGGTTTCCACTTCCTAAATTTTTGCAATTCTATTTTACGTTATTCAGACTTAACAGCATTGCCACTTTTGTGCCGAGGTACCATAAAACACTGCTACATACATATGTATTTGTTTTTGACTCTTCTAGTCAGAAATCAGAAGAGCTTATGGGATGTCAGGTTGTTCATTATCCACTGTCAATCCTTCAGCACTAGTTCAGTATCACTACCTCTGCTAAACTACATGAATGATTGCTGAGAAACTTTACACAGTCATCACACGATCAAGTTGGTCTTCAATGAAAATGATGTTGCCAAGACATCCAATATGGCTGCCATGGTGTCCATCTTGAAAATCTTGTTATTGCCACTCTTACGGAATTGTTGGTTGTATTGCCATGTTTTTTTGCTGCAAAAGTTCTAAATAAATATTGTGCCGATCCAACATCCAGTATGGCCACCATGGTAGCCATCTTGAAAATCCTTTTTTTTTTTTGATACTCCTCCTGAAATGGGCAATTTTGAGACAGACAATTAAGAGTTGACAGTTTGGAAAAGGGAAAATTCAGAGACCGACAATTCAGAGATGGACATTTAGGAGAATGGACAATTCATTGAGGGGACATTTCAAAGATGGATGATAAACAGATCATGAGCAATGAATTCAGAGATGGAAAAGTTTAAAAATTGCAAAGTGAATTAACAAGACATGCTTATGAAAACACTTTAATGAATTGACTTTTTAGAAACATATTTGGGTAAAGCATATGAAATAAGAATCTTGTATGAAGCTGCAAATTTTTAGAAAAGTTACGTGACAACACATGACTGAATGCATATAATGTTAAAAGAATCAAATGAAATGTAATAATTTTAAGTTAACAGAACCTTATGTTTTGTGAACAAAGTGCTTTAAAAAAATTGCAAACAAGCTCAGTCATTACCAGGGCCTTCCATGGAAACATTTTTCTTTGCACCATGAAATTTATAAATTTGGAGCCACTTTTCAATCATAGGAGTCATTTTATGTCATGATGCAGCAACTTAAATATATGCGTATTATTATATTGGCCCTATTTTTAATCCGTATAAACATGACAATAGAACAGTTCCTACATGTTTTAGAACAGTTCTTACATGTTTTTATTACATTTCAAAGCACAAGAGTAATTATTAATAAATATAACAATACCATTATATACAGGTGAAGTTTAGTGTATAGCATATGAAAAGCAAGAATGAATAGAAATGTTTCTTTATAACTTATAATACTGCTTAATCTTCATGAACAATGTCACTGATACTTTATCAATGTCGGCCTCATTTTTTTCCTAGACCATTTTTTAAATGTGATCCTGTAATCAAATTCTCAACACTGCGTCCATCAATATAAGTTCTGATTAAATTTTTCAGAGTAGATATACCCATACAATTTCGTAAATTTTTTAAAATTAGATTCTGGTGACTGACCCCCCCTCACAGTCTGCAGTAGAAATAGCGGCAATCAGTTCATTTAGTCATATTTGTATTTTCCAAATGTTCTCAGAATTGTCTGTCTCCAAATTGTCCATTCCAGTTCCTTCTAGAGATTTATATATTTATAACCCAAGTTATATTGTCAGGCCAATAAAGTAATAGTTCCATACTTTACACATTATTGAATACTTTGTAATTGTAATTTTTTCTAACATAAGAATGCTGTGGCAGTGTGGGATTAGCCACTTAAGGTTTGATGCATGTTTGAACACTAATGTATAGGACTCCTTTTTATTTAATGCCATAATTACAGTTTTCCCAATTTTTCAACACTTTTTTAATATTTTAGACTTTTTTTACTTTGGCAGCATGTACGTTTTGCCAACACAAGTTTGTTTTTGATTCAAGATTCTGTATGCATTGTGTTGGGTAGGCAGGTGTGATAATGTGTAAGCAAGATATAGAGAGGATATTTGCTTTAAATGAGTGAATGATGTTTATATCGAGTGGGTGAAAAATTCAGTATATTAAGCTTTTCACCCATGAAATATGTTATTTACTTATATCAAGCAAATTTTCTTTTTATTTTGTGTTGAAACATCTTGGCTAGCATGGTTTACTGTATAACAGATTAAAGAAGTAGATTTCTTACTGGATTCCTCATGATGTCAGGTTTTACCATTTTTATTCTGCTGTGTTTTGTGATTATTCACAGAAAATTTAAACAGCAACAGAATTCTCCTTCCAAATTCAAACTAAAATAGTAAATTATGAGGAAAACAATTAACATCCTGTTGGGATTTAAACTCTAGTTTCTTTATTGGGAGGTGGCCATATTACCCTCTCAACTTTGTAAGCATCTAACAATAACTAAAGAGTTCTTGATTATAATGTTACCCGTGTCTACTGATTGCCTGTAAAAAAATATGAGATTTTTTTCACTCCAGTGAAATATTGAGATTACTTATCCAAAAGTCCAGTAATCAACCACCTGGTGTAAAATAAATCTCTATTTTTCCACCCAATAAACTGAACTTTCCTAAACAGACACTCATTTCTGGATCCCTTGTGTTGTATGCATATTTTTAAACCTCTGTATAGGCTAAACTGTTTATGTAAGACCAGGTGAATTGATCCCTTGTGTTGTATGCATCTTTTTAAACCTCTGTATAGGCTAAACTGTTCATGTAAGACCAAGTGAATTGATCCCATGTGTGCTATTTTAAGACTGGTTTCATTGTATTGCTTGGACTGCTTCCATTTACACTGTTGTCAACATAAATAAATTACATATTTTTTTATCGTCCACCTTGCTATTCTATTTTCTTTCTTTCTGTCTAGTACCAATGTCACAGAATAACATTCATTGTCAGGGTGGGAAGGGGATCTGGAGACATTTAGGCTGACTTTGGGTATATAAGTTGGTTTATATCAATAAGTTCAATTCTACCTTTGTTTTCCAGCCACCAAAGAACACCTACTATAACTATAAAGAGTTCCAACAAATGAGGAAAAAGAACATTCAGGAGGAGAGAGAGAAGAGAGACCTGGTAATTTATTTTTATATTTTTAAGTAATAACCCTTTCTTGGGGACTACAATTCATTTTAGTTGTCCTTAGCTCATTAGAACCTACCAAAGTCTTACTTCAAGGCTTTGAGAGGGAGGGAAAATTGGGGGATTCGGATCATTCCCAGCTGTGTCGATATGGATTACTGTTTATTTTTATTTTTATTTTTTTAATTTTTAACTTATGTACTGCTAAGGAAGGGAGTTTTCTTTATATCAGAGGAGGTACTATGTGTATGCACTCTGCATTTCAGAATTTTTCTTCATTCATTTTGTGCAGAGCAAAGCATTTTGGGTTGATTGGTTAGGAGGAAATTCAGAATGGCTGACTGGTGACTGTTTTGTATCTCTGCTGGTGGTATTCTTTCTCTCTATGCTCCAGCATAATTTATTCCTGATTTTCTCGTATGATTCAAAGCAGTACATTACCAAATTTTTTAACGGCCACCGAACCAAACTGTCATCAAGGCTTAACCATCATGTTCAGTTGGCATACAGCGATTGATTTGGAGCTTAATATCACAGGATCAGAATCACGGTCAAATGCCTCTCAGGCAAAAAAGATAAACGGTACTTTGAAAATCTGAGTATATCAGATTAGATTTGGATTACAAAATATCTATTATTATCTGAAACTAGTTTTTCTACAGTGTTTATACTTTCAAAATTTGGAAAAGATGTGGCTTTATCATGGCTTTTTTGTCTTAATGGTATTAAAAATATATTCGTTGAGAGAGCTGGCACTAACTCCTTGACTGCTTTATTGAGATATGTCAAATGAATCCTACTATGCCTGTCTTGAAGTTCTGGTAGACCCAGGTCAGTTAACATTTTGATGATGCATCCTGCTTCTCTGGTTTTGTAGTCACTGGTTATAAAACTTGCTGTCTAGTGTAGAACCTTCTTGATTCTATCAACATCCTTAATGTAGTACTGAGACAACGCAACCATATTCTAACATGGATAGGCAGTTTGTCTACATGTCTGTGAACAGTGTCTGAGGCTTCTTGATATAAATGCTAGTGTAGTGTTTGCTTTCTTGGTAGATTTGATAACATGCGATTCCCACTTAAGTCCTCAGACAGTGTTACTCCAAGAGGGGGTTTTCACTGCCATGTTGTTGCATTTGATTTTTTAAGGTGTAGAAATAAGATGATTTTGTTGTTTTACTGGTCATACTCATGAGGTAACATTTAGTGGCATTGAAAGTCATACCCCAATCTGTCTCCCATTTTTCAAGGACTGTCAGATCACTCTGGAGGGTATGATGGTCACTCTGGTTTCATATTGTTCTGTAAAGGAGATGGTCATCTGCAGACAGCCTGACCTGAGATTTCACACAGTCTGGAAGATCATTAATATGGCATAGGAAAATGAGTGGTTCCAGCACCATTCTCTGAAGGACACCAGAGTCAGCAGTGATTGCTTCAGATGATTCTCCATCCACCATCACTTGCATGTCTTGCTTTGTCAAGAACATCTCGAGCCAACAGTGTAGTGGCCCAGTGATTCTATAGTTTTCAAACTTAAAACATTAATTTATGATGTGGCACAGTATCAAATGCTTTTGAAAAGTCTAGTATCACCAAATTGGTTTGTATTCTTTGTCATTGTTTGAAGTAGGTCATGCATTGTTGTGAGGAGTTGAGTTTCACAGAGTATCCCAATCTGAAGCTCACTTTAGTTAGACTATTATTTTTTTCCAAGTGATTAAGAAGATGCTTACAAATTATGTTTGAGAAGTTTACATGCGACTGATGTAATGGAAACTGGTCATTAATTTTCTGCAAGGTGTATGTCTCCTTTTTTGAACATGGGGGCTACATTTACGTTTAGCTGGTCATTTGGTAAACTTTCAGAGTCTACTAACAGTTGGTAAATAGCTTGCATTCCGGGGGCTAGTATGTGGGTGCAGTTGTTTAGGATTAAGTTGGCAATGTTGTCTGGTCCACTTGCTTTGGAGGTATTTATATTTTACAAAACTTTTTCAATGCCTTCTGTTCAAGATTTTTTCATTTTTGGCATTGTTGGAAATGTCTTTGGTAAAAACTGATTTAAACTGGTAAGCAAGTGTTTGAGCTTTTCCTTTGCTGTCATTTACTAAGAAACATTTTATGTGATGAACTGAATGCCTCTGCACACAAATAAGCAATATGATGAACTGATTGCCTGTGCACTCTAACAAGCAATATGATGAACTGATTGCCTTTGCACACAAATAAGCAATATGATGAATTGAGTGCCTCGGCACACAAATACGCAATATGATGAACTGAATGCCTTTGCACACAAATAAGCAATATGATGAACTGTTTGCCTCTGTACTCTAACAAGCAGAATGATGAACTGAATGCCTTTGCACACAAATAAGCAATATGATGAACTGAATGCCTCGGCACACAAATATGCAATATGATGAACAGATTGCCACTGCACACTAACAAGCAGTATGATGGAACTGATTGCCTCTGCTCACAAATAAGCAATATGATGAGAACTGATTGCCTTTGCACTCTAACAAGCAATATGATGAACTGAATGCCACTGCACACAAGTAAGCAGCATGATGAACTGAATGCCTCTGCACACAAATAACCAATATGATGAACAGATTGCCACTGCACACTAACAAGCAATATGATGCACTGAATGCCTCTGCACTCTAACAGGCAATATGAACTGAATGCCTTTGCACACAAATAAGCAAAATGATGAACTGATTGCCTTTGCACTCTAACACATTGTATGATGAACTGAATGCCTTTGCACACAAATAAGCAATATGATGAACTGATTGCCTCTGCACACTAACAAGCAATATGATGAACTGATTGCCACTGCATACAAACAAGCAGCATGATGAACTGAATGCCTCTGCACACTTACATGTAATATGATGAACTTAATGCCACTGCACACTAATAAGCAACATGATGAACTGAATGCCTCTGCACACAAATAAGCAATATGAGGAACTGAATGCCACTACACACTAACAAGCAATATGATAAACTGAATGCCTCTGCACACTAACAAGCAATATGATAAACTGAATGCCTTTGCACATTATTATGTAATACAATGAACTGAATGCCTCTGCACACAAATAAGCAATAAGATGGACTGAATGCCTCTGCACACAAATAACCAATATGATGAACAGATTGCCACTACACACTAATAAGCAACATCATAAACTGAATGCCTCTGCATTCAAACAAGCAGTATGATGAACTGAATGCCTCTGCACACTAACAAGCAGTATGATAAACTGAATGCCTCTGCACACAAATAAGCAATAAGATGGACTGAATGCCTCTGCACCAGTTCTGAACCATTGAATAGCTGCGCTAACACGAAATGCCATGCAAATCCTACATGCGGTAACTATTGTCTATGTAATATAGTTAAGCATACGTCGTTATGGGCTTTGGCTAATTGTATCTACTTAAATCTGGATACATGTTTTAGTTTTCTGCTGTTTTAAATGATACATTTTTCTTGTTATTTTGATTCATCCCGGTGGTAACTGGAGTGCCTTTATCCATGGAGCTGAAAATTTGTGGCTTTCCTCTCTTATGTTTCTGGATATCTCTTCAAATTTAAATGTTCCTTTTGAGTTATCTCTACACAAAGTTTCTTTAATCATCCTGTTATTTGTCATCATTTTTAAAAATAAAATCTAGTGGGTTACTAGATACAAGGTCAGCTTCACCAACACTTTCTTACTTAAAGTAGGCAGTGTTACCAGGATACAACATACACAAGTCGGCCTATGTTTTGTCACAAAATAGTTTCCTGTAAATGATTTTGACTGCAGTTTTTAGCACCAGTGACCTTTCTAGTCATCCTATTTAGAAGCCAAGAAGCCGAATTATTATTTTCTGTTGAAGCTTTAATGCTGCCTTCTACTTAATCCAAGTTATATTCTTCACTGCTTAGCACTCTTCAACAAAAATCTGCAAAAAATGTTAATTGTCTTGAGGACTACAATAGAATGCAAAATCAGACTGGCCATGTAGTGATACTCTTTAAAGACTCTCCATGAAATATTAGGTGCAGACTTGTATATTTAATAAGACTGCTGCAGTAGGACTGTCAGAGCATATCTGAAATATAACTCTAAACAGCATTCATGATGAAAAAGCATTTCTTTAAAACTTGCATCTTACAAAATAACCTCCACTGCATCTAGGATTTAGCATATTTTATGCTTTTGTTCCCTTTAATACAAAAAGGATGCATGTAATAACTGTCTTTTATCTCTGTTCAGGAAAGGAGACTTGGTTACAGAGTTGTAAACCCAAATAAAGGCAAAAAGAGGTAAGTGAAATTCAGTGCCACATCACCTTAAGTTTCTCAAGTCATTTCAGAAAACATTCTTCATGCAGCTTAATGCTGTCATTCACACAGAAAGTAATGAATTACCATCTAGATTTTTTTTAAAGGTAGAAGTATGCTTATAAATTGATTGCTTTATCGCAAGTATTACAAGATGAATCAATTGATCACTTTATTGCAGGCATTACAAGATGAATCAGTTGATCACTTTATGGCAGGCATTACAAGATGAATCAATTGATGATCACTTTATGGCAGGCATTACAAAATGAATCCTTTGATCACTTTATGGCAGGCATTACAAGATGAATCAATTGATGATCAGATTCACTCTATGGCAGGCATTACAAGATGAATCAATTGGACAATGCTTTAAACAAATTTGTTTACTGAAAACAATTACTTTCAAAAACATGTATATCCTTTCAGTTTTAATTAGTTGTCAGCAATGCTTTCTTACCCACATCACTTTGATGCAATAGATCTGTCACAAGATTGAGGTATTTTGTAAATTTGTTTATGTAACTCATTTTGAGAATAAAACCAACTCTGTATACCCCTTTACCTCATAGAGCATAGTGACAAAGTGCAACGCACTATAAATAGAACACCTGTTACCTAGTCGACAGCATACGCATAGGTCTGACTGTGAACTGTTAAGCAATGTAGTGTATGTTACGTTTAACAGCAGTTTTAACCATTTTACATTTTTGGTACACATCTATTATATGTGGAAAAATTTAAGAGTCAAGTCCGATTGTTATAGCCGTGTAATTATTTTTCACGGAAGAATTTTTTATGTGCTTTAAAATCGAGAGAGAACTCGTTCACCGTCATGTCAGTGAGGCCGCATGACCAACCGTAGCTGCCATTTCCCATACTCGAAATTTACACGTTTTTCGTCTGCGTCTACATCACTAAGTCATCTGAATTTGATAATCAATAAAAACTAATTGCTGCCTACATAAATATCAGAGCCTTTACCCAAGTTATTTAATCTTTCATAGTAGTGATTCTAATCGTGGAAACTTCCTAAGTACTGAATGAAATCCTGCCTGTGAACTGTTAAGCAATGTAGTGTATGTTACGTTTAACAGCAATTTTAGCCATTTTACATTTTTGGTACACATTATATGTGGAAAAATTTAAGAGTAAAATCCGATTATTATAGCTGTGTAATTATTTTTCACAGAAGAATTTTTTATGTGCTTCAAAATTGAGAGAGAACTCGTTCACCGTCATGTCAGTGAAGCCGCGTGACCAACCGTAGCTGCCATTTCCGATACTCGAAATTTACAAGGTTTTCGTCTGCGTCTACATCACTAAGTCATCTGAATTTGATAATTTATAAAAACTAATTGTTGCCTACATCAATATCAGAGCCTTTACCCAAGTTATTGAATCTTTCATAGTTGTTATTCTAATCTTGAAAACTATGTACGTACTGAATGAAATCCGTGACCGCCATTTTGGAGAGTGGAGATTACGACCCAGTTACTTTAAATAGCATATATCAGCCAGTGCATACATAGCGACCACGTGATCTGACGTAATTGTCATTCACAGAAATAAATGTAGTATCTAATGGGGGGGTTTCCCCGAAGGTGGCGCTACGAAAACCAGCAAAAAATGGCTGATGTTTACAGCAGGCGTCAAAAGGCGCTTCCATGCGAATGGAGTAAAGGCGTCCAAAGACACTTGCATGAGGTAAAGGGATACTTTATACATATTGTGCCAAAATACAAAGTTAATGATGAGCTCTGTTTTAAGCATTTTGACCAGTCGGTGAATTTTCAAATTTTTTAAAGTTGTTCATTTAGAATATTTTGGCAAAGTATTTTTAACAAATATCAGGATATAAGAAAGACACGATAGTGCAAACATCTTGTTCAAGGAAAAACTCAATGTTAAGATCATATTTTTAAAATGGCATGTTAAAATTGTGTCAATAGTGACATATAGTTTGGCAGTAACCTTTTTGCCCCGTTAACCCTTTACTGCTCATCTATTTGGAGACTGAACTGCTCAATTTACACAGAATTTATCCATCAAGTCAATAAATTGGCACCCTGTTTGAACTTTTGTTTTGTGCAGTAATATTTTCTTTTTAGTGCAAATACTTTTGTTGACACTGGATGGGTATTGTGTATATTTTATATCTGCTTGCAGTGGATGAAATGGTTCATTATCATGGCAACCAAATCCTGCCTAGAAAATGTAAAAATCAGGACAAAATTAATTTTTCAGTCTTCGTATATATACTGAGTTTTCTGCATGCCATATCAGTCATGCTTAGAATATTTTCAATTTACGATCAGCGAAGGTTTTGTAATCATTTGGCTTAGATTGTAAAATTTCCACATAATATAGGCATAACGGGTGATGTTTTCAGTGACAAGTCAAGATGTCATGGAAGTTTGGGCTGTATATTCTGTTTATCTTGATTATACTCAAATGCCCTTAAATATTCAAAATATTACAAAGAATTGTAGTCCAACATTAAATTTATTGCAATTTATACCAAATAACTTGGTTACCATGGCAACAGTTAAAAATGCAGCCAATAATATTACAGTATGGAAGCTGACTTTACATCATTGCCTATGTTCCAAGTTCACAAGTAGTTGAAAGAAAGCCGACAATTAATAATTTGTAAAAATCAGAGAACAAAAAGTGTGTAATCAGTCTTGTGCATATTTATTGACATGTATATACAAGTATCTACTTGAGTACTGCATTATTTTGATCCAGACAAGTGGAATATACAAGGACGACGACTGATGAGAAACCATTCTCTTAATAATCAACATTTTTGTACACCCACTGCAAAGTGGAAAGTATTATGTTATGATGTTCATCTGTTAACAATTTGGTTTCCAGTACCTCTAGTGCCTATGATCTGTAGTTACTAGACTTGTGTGTATGCTTGCATTCAGAGTAAGAAAAAACTCGATCCATTTCTGGCACAGAGGCTGAAATGTCAGTGTCACCAAGCAAAAGAAGAAAGGTTTTTGTACATTAATTTGAGTTCTCCACCATCTACAGTTACCAAACTTTGCAGATAGTTGGTACGTGGGTAAAATGATTTATACACAGAAACTCAACATTTGCCGTTACCGAACTTTATGGACATTATGCACTTGGGTTCAGGAAAAACTTGTAAATTTGGGGGCCAATAGTCATAGAAAGAAGAAAAATAGTTTCTGCACAATAACTTGAGTTCTACATGACATCAACGGTTACCAAACTTTGTGAAAAGCTTGCATGTGGAGTAAGGATAAACTTGTTTGGTTTTGTGGTCAAAGGTCAAAGTCACAGACTAAAAGAAAAATGTAGTCTGAACAATAACTTTAGTTCTCCATCATCTCTCGGCCAAACTTTATGGGTTTTGCACGAGGAGTGGGGAAGAACCCAATTAATCTTGGAGTCAATGCCACAGTGGCTGAAAGAATAAAAATGGTTTTGCACAACAATACCATCTCTACATCACATCCTTCAAACGTGTGGCATTTGGGTTAAGGAAGAAGCCCATTTCAATACATGGCAGACTAAGAAACAAGAGGGGCACATTATGTTTATGAGACTCTTGTCATGTAATTAAAAAAAAAAAAAACTTGTGGGTAGCAGAAGTTCTCTGGGTCCATGGGTGGCTGAGTGGTCCTAGACACTTGCCTAACATATTGCTAGCACATTTCACTTCTGTCCATGCAAATGAGTCTTAGCTCAACCAACATGGATATGCAAGAAAACTTGCCAGTAGTTTCCTGTGGGTTGTTAGTGCTGCCAAGTTTTACCAGCATATTATGCTGAAAAATGTCCTTAAACCATGCAACAATAAATATTCCACTATATATGGGGAAAACTGAACTTTTAGATTTGTGGACTACTGCTTTTTCTGGATACATTTGCAAATGATTTTACTCTGGAAATGGTGCACAATTTCAAAATTTAATTTCCTGTCAGTTACAAAGAATTTTAAAACTAATGAAAGAAAATTACCCTTCATTTCTGAAGTCAATAGAATTTTAGTAAGAACTTTAGGGCCATGTAACAGTTGTATCAAAAGTATGTCAACTTAGGCTTTGGCCTCCATTCCAAATAATTGCAAACATGTTTAAAACACTAGAATGCATACCGCTTTTGCATCTTTCCAAAGCCTCATTTCTTGTTATACTGTACCTACTCCAGTTGTCTTGGAAACAAACTTTAGTAAAATAAGCTTCACCTAAAAAAATCCAATATTGAAAATCCAATTTTATATGCCGCCATGAGCACTAAAATCACAAAAATTAGACATTTAATGTATTTGTTCACTACTGGCAGAAGCCATGGTGGCTCAGTTGTTACAGGTGTTGGACTTTGTAATCCAAGGGTCCGATTTTATACCAGCCAACTCAGATTGGTCATATCATTTTGTCCTTTAAATTGTATAACCAACCAACATCACTATGGTCAGACATCCTTTACACTGATGTTTTGTACACGTTCTTTTATTTTTATTTTTTAAATTTGGTAGTGTTTTAAATATTTACTCTTCTTTCCAGGTTTTTTTTGGGTCAATGTTTCTTTCATTTCTGATTTTTGAAGTTGGCACAATAGAAAATTTCAGATGCATCCTAAACCCCCTCGTGTATACTTGTCTTATTCACAATATGCATTATTATTTCAGACCAAAAGCATCAGATGATATTGGAATAGTTGATGGCCAAGTCGGAAGATACAAAAATGGCATTCAGTATGTGAGAAAAGAAGACCTAACAGGAATCAAGAAACTGAAACAGAAACAGAAATAAATATCAATTATTTTGTTGGGTTTTCTCGTTCCTCTTGTATGAACACATTTAGATTCTCATAAAATTGCAATCCAGATTCAGTCGACATACAACAACAGTTCTTTGTATATGTGCTGTTGAAACCAAAGTTGAGGAGAAGAACAGTCAGCGACTACAACTCCTCTGAATGATGCTATGGAATGCTGGAAATGTTTAAAGTTTTCATCAATATAAGGAGTGCATGCCAGCGTGATTAAAAACAAAAAAAGTCCCCCATAAGGTTGTGCTACCAAAACTAAAGTTCGGAGAATAGGCATTGAAGAGCGATAAATCCTGAAAATGATGATGTATCAGGTTCTTGTTACAACTCTATGGTCTTGAACTAAGTAACAGAAAGAAGCAAAACCAACAAGTTATTAATAAATAATTTATTTCTCAAAGTTACAAAGTGAAAATTTAAGTGAACTTGCAGTACTGTATCGACTGCATATCTTGGGACATGATAAATTAAACATTTTCCTGTCCCAGAACTTACAGGGAAAGTTTCATCACTTAGGTCACATGTACCAAGACTTGAGAAACAAAACAAATCTGTGTTGAATTTGTGCACCTCTTCCCCCTCTGCATGTATTAACGAAATAAAATGACTCGAGAAACAAAACAAATTGATATTTTGGTAATAAATTGAAAGAAACTAACTTTGTATTAATATTTATTCCATTTTTTATGGACATTTATTAAAGACAAAAATATATCCACAAATTTCATATATGTAACGTATGCATCCATACTGTAAAATGTATTGCTTGTCAGATAACACGTGAAACATTGTTCATTCACGTAAATATGTACCAGACAGTGCTGGATCCAACAAAATCACAAATGAGAGAGAAATATCAACCAATTACATTAAGGACATGGTGCTAAACAGTCCTGCTTTTATTATATCCAGTTAGCTATACGACAGCTCGCAAATAAAAAATTATTGCCTTATATACTCGCTTATAAGCCGAACAATTTAGGAAAAAATAAAGGTCTGGAAGAAGTGGGGTCGGTTTATTTGTGGATCAACAATAATTTTGTCCCCCGTGACCTAAGACGTATTTGCATGTGAAAAATAATTCTCAATGTCCCAACACTTACTCAACTGTATTTTGCATGTGCATATTTTCTGATTTCTCCATTACGAAATCAAATATAGGTTAAAAAAGACTTGATAATTCACAGTCCAGTTCAAGTTTACCCTGGAGACCAGTCTGTACTATAATGTGTGGTACTTGTACAGTGCAAATCGTACCTAAAGTCACTTTAATCTGGTGTGCATCTTATGATGTTGTCTCAGACTTTGGGTCAGCTTATATGTGTATCATGCACTTTTTAGTGTTTATACCTGTTCAGTTGGGTGGGGTCAGGTGGCGGGATGGCTTATTATGGGTTTATATGCGAGTAAATACAGTATTTGAATATATATTCGCTGTGAGTGCAAATGACAGTTTTTATGGTAGCATGGGTTACAGAAAGTATTACTAAAGCAAGTTAATGTTGAATATACTATTCACCCTGCAGACATCAATGCCAGTTTGTATTAATTATGATTACAGATGGCAAACAACTTTTATAGTCCACCAAGTTTCCCCACCCTCCCACAAGTCAATGGATTGATGCATTGTCCACTCCAAAACCACTATCCTGCCCTTCCTTGGACTTTTCATGACAATATTCTTGCTGGAATGTGACCAGCATGGATTATAAATCCATTTAAGGTTGCTTGGTGAAGGAGGTTCCAAAACCTCTCCAGAGACAAATCACCCAGGAACTTCATGCACCCCTGTAGGACTGGGAATACTATCCCCATTTCAAGACTGTCCACATGGAGGAAGGATTATTGTTGGGTACCCTGAAGAACTTTCCTACAGGTTCTTTGCCCTGCCCTGAGATGGGGTTCAGGTGTGTGCATGGGATTCCATTTTAGATTTCCCCCCATCAACCCAAGTTAATGGTGCAAGTCTGGTCCATGAGACATCTCACCTGCTAGGGGGTCCCTACATGGTTTCCAGTTCACTAAAGAAACTGGAGATGGCACAAATAAAGTCTTGTTTGGGGAATCAGGTCCCTCACAGGTTCAAAGTCCCTAGAAGAGATTTCATGGCAAGCCGTTTCCAGACTTTTGAAAAGAGACCTCGCTGGGACTGATGGAGGAGTATCTACTGCACAAGAACCCCCCCTTAGGGAAGGACCCACAAAGATTTCTTCAGCTACCCCATTGGGCAACTGATGGGCAGGAGAGGTTTAAAATAGGATTGCTGCTTGTACTGGGACCGCACGAGTTTGAAGAATTTGACCGAGGGCACCTGGGGTGGTCAGGCTGACCCTGCTTTCTGGCCAGTTTCAGATGAAAGGACCTATGTTGTTGATCCTAGAGTCCATATACGGTACAACACCTCCAAAATGGGACTAAATGCGTAGCAAGGTTTCAATTGTGTTTGTGCAAGACCTTGCAAGTATTCAGGGCTGAATTCTTGAGAAGGTGGAACAACCCTTCTGACAAGTGCTTTCAGCGTGTTGAAGCCCAGTATGAGAAGCTATGGTAACCACCGACCTAGCCTTGGCTAGCCTCATTTTTACTGGAGGGGTGACTGCCGCTATGTTGCCTAGCCTACTCTTGACCAAAGTTTTAGTTTTCCAATTTGATTTCTTCTGTTTCATGTGGTGATAGCAATTAACCTCTCCCACATGATGGATTTAAATCGATACATTTCCAATTAATATAATTATTGCCTTTCCTCCTTTCATTAAACCCCAAGAATCTGAATATTGTTCTGTACATTTGTTAGTTTTCTTCTCCACACTTACAGTCTATGCACAATTGTATTTTGCACTTGACCTTGTCCAAGATCAAGTTCATAGTACCCAACTAGAGACACAAATGTCTATTTTGTAAACACAAAATATAAAGTTCATATTTCTCAAGGAGTGTTTGTTAAACATTAGGATCATTATCAACAAACAGTAAACATACTTTTCTGGGTCTGGGTTTAGGCTACTGGGATCTCTCCAAAAACCTGTTGTACCAGATGTTTTCTATGTTACAGTTTTAGTAAACAAAATTTGTTAAAAATAATCTTGTTTACGTCCAAAATTGTTCATTCTTGCAACATCAGAATCATTTGTAGTATTCAGTTTTTATTTTTGTGAATTTTATTCAAATTATTCTCTAAAATTTCAGTGCTCAAGAATATTCTTGGAAAGAATCGTCAATTTGGAACTGTAGTGAATTCAGTCAAGAACATCTTGGATCACTGCAGGGTTTTCTCAATCATATAAAGTCATTCAGAAACACCTCAATTCAAGGCCTTGAAAGTCATCAATATAAAGAAAAATGTGATGAAAATTTTACTTTCGAGTCATTTATTTCAGGTTATGTGATATGACTGGAAGTAAGGGTAGATTTTCTGTCATATGCTGTCAATTCCACTAATGTCATAATTCACATGAAGTAATCAGACATCATGCATAGAACCCCTTTCACATGGCATCATAACACTTTCACTTCACCAGGTTTAATTGGCACATTGGATCCTGGAAAAGACATTCTGTTGCAGTTTCAACCATGCATCAAAGAAATTTTACAAATGCACATTTAATACTGGCTGGATGATTAAGCTTGGCGAATACTAGGTGATGATAGTGACGTCAATATATATTTAAAGCCACAAGACACATCAGAATATTGGAGCTGGAAAAGTGTTAAAAAGGAATTTTAGCCGATACATCTAGACAGTCTGAAATTGAGCTTCGAATTAAGTAGGTTGTTTGTATGCTTAGAACCAGAACTGACATAAATTGGAAAGCTTGAAAATATACACACCATATAATAAATACTTTTCAAACACTAGAGATGCAGCTTTAGTAGGTCTGATCACCAACACCATGTAGTATAATCTTCTGGGCTGTTCATTAGACATTTCTTAGTACAAATCTATGAACTTATAAACGTGGATAAGCTCCATATTCTTGAGGATTGTTTTCTAGTATTGTCTCAATGTTTTTTTATGACTCAATTTTCAAGAACCAGTGCAACTGAAACAGTGAATGGTAATACAAATTTATATTCTTCGATTCATCTGGATTTGCTTTTATCAGAGAGTAAATCAATGCGAGGTGAATTCTAATGTACAATCAGGTACAATTTAGCACCAAATTATCCTAGATAGGAAAAACCTAGGGATACATTTTCATCATGTTTATTAACGTTATGAAGTGTAGGAATATTGCACGTTTATTTAGTTTCAGGTACAATAAAAAGTAACGACATTTGCAACACATTTACAGATTCCCTTTGTTGGTGAGAAACTGCTGATGTTTGGAAATTTTGACTACATGCTCTTGTTAGATTTCAAATTTGGTGTAATATCTTCAGGTTTGTGAACGACTCTCAACATGTGATAATGCGACCCTGGCAAATCCCAAAAAAGTAATAGCTGTTCTTAAAAATGCATTATTCAATTACATGAGCATAATGTAGTCTTGTAAGGATTCAGATAAATTTAATAATCTGAAAATAACATTAGGAAGTAAATACATGTATTTGATCAAATAGCCATCTAAACAAGCAGTCCATGGCATTAATGGTCTTGAAAATCCACTACAGTATTATCAAACAGATGGCAGTCTGGCATACTAGTCAATAAGGCATCGATTCAAGAAAGTGAAACTTAAGCAGATTATGTTAGTGACGAATCTTTTTTGGAGCCAAAATAACTAAAAAAAACATTACCTGTGAGCTGTGAAATAGAAAATAAACGGGAGGATCCGTTTCCAAACTTGTCCCATCTGGTCAAGTTAGCCACCATCAGCAGGAGCATCTCGTCACAGAATACCGATTATACACAGGTGAAGAACAGATTTAGCTCAAAAAAATTGACAGAGGTAATGGTTTTTAGAGATTTTGATTTCAGTAGGAATCAAGAAAGGAAAGAAAGAACAATGGATATTGAAGTGACAAGTAAATAGTGAACTATGGCAGTTTCCTCTAGCCTTTTGTAACAAGTGGGAGGCGTGACTAGATAAAATTCAGTTTCAGCTGGAGAAGAAAGTCTAGTACCCGGTAGCTAAATAGCAATGGTTAATATCTGGATCTAGTTACATGGACTTAAAAAAATAACATTTCCCTTACACATTTCTGTATTGTTTCTTGTATTTAAATTGGCAACTGAAACAGAATACTTGATACCATGAGCGTCATTGATAACTTAAAACTTTTAATTGGAAAGTCTTTCGAATTTCAGTTCTCTGGTTCTGCATGAATCCTGTTAATGTTATTGATTGGAATACTTTTCACATCATCCAAATTCAGGCCACTGTTACATTAGTACATGTAGCTGTGGATGGTTGGGTTTATGGTGGTTTTGAATTCTCTTTTAGATTTTTATCTATGTTAGGGTGGGGTGGCAATTCTAGTTACATGGAACTTTTTTTTTTTTTTTGAGGTTCAAGAGATGCGATTACAAGGTTATCTCCATGATGAGCAGAACATTAAAAATTTAAGTACCATATTTACCACGTTTTCGGACACTGTATTTGTCGTTTTTTTTAATATAATATTTAAATGCCTTCCAAGTTTTCAGACGTTGCTCCGCTATTTCTTCTACAAGTTATGTTTTTGGATCTAGGAAGATCTGCTACTTCTTTTTAATGTAAAATTCAGTGTTTGCCATTAATTTAACCGATACAAAGTTTGCTTCATTGGGTCGCCAATTATTTAATGTGATCATGAACTTCCATTAACTAATATCATTTTAAATTCTTAATCATTATGTATGTATGTATGCAGATAGATCGATATATATGTATTTTTATACCAAGCTATACACAATAAGAAACCGTATCAAAGAATGAAAAGAAATATGATTTAATGCTGTAATATATTTAAATATACTATTCAATTTCAAGTAGCTTGTCCATAGCCTTTCTTAGGTCCTCGGGCAAAAAGCCCGCAAATTCTGTATCACTATCGTCATCCATATTGTTTAATCATTTGTCATTTCTGATCAGTGTGTTTTCACTTCCGCTCAGATTGACACCGATGCCACACACCTTGAAAGATTTCATTATCATTGTGCGCTTTTCCTTCAACGTGACTATGGAATGTACAACTCGGTCCGTTGCTGCTTTCATCAGACGATTTTAATGCAATCGTAGCATCCCTGATGTAATCTGTCCAGCTGCAGTGGAGGTAGCTCTTGACAGGTTTATTGATGCTCACATCAAGAGGTTGCAACCTGGATGTGCAGCCTCCTTGTATTATTGCAGCACAACATTTCCACGCCGCCGTTTCTTCACATCATCAGTGATTTGAGCCTGGAACGAGTCCATAACTAAGTGATCGCTCTCTTCTGGTGAATGGCAAATAAATTTCTTCAATCCAAAGCAGCATTAGCGTTTCATCCAGCCATGCTTTCTCTTGAACTGTGATAATCCATTCTTTTGATCTAGATGTCTCTTTCCCTAGAAAATAATCTTCGGAGGTAATATGTCGCCAGAACCTGCAACTGCAAAAATGACAGTAATGTCTCTCTTCTCCACTCCAGTTGTACAAATCAGAACGCTTTTCATTCCATCTATGTCCACCGTTTACCCTGGCACATGATCAAAGTACATTGGCGTCTTGTCCATGTTATTAACCCTTTAAGCCCCGATCCCGTCTGTACGCGTGATCCGGTTTCTGCATTCAATGGCCGATCCCGCCTGTAGTCGTGATTTTTTTACTGCATTCAATGGCCGATCCCGTCTCCAAGCGTGATGAATGTGTGTTAGATTCAACGTCTCTGATTGGTTAGAAATGGGTTTATTCCAAGAACTAACAACTATTTAACCAATCAGAAATGATTTTACTTTCATTTGCGGAAATTTGAATTGTTCAGAAGCTAAGGGCTCCTGTTTTGAAAGCGGTTTAACTACACGTGTTCTGTTCATGAAAAATCGTAAATGACGGCGGACGCAAGAGTGATTTTTGATGAGAGCAAAAATGAAGAGTTTCTCGGGTTTGATCTTGAAAATACTGAGCAAGCTGACGAAAGATATGTTCGGCAGTTGGACATTTTGTGAGATTTCGATTCGGACAGCGATGATGATAGAGTTCTTGCGGATAAACGTTGCACATAATTTTGTAAATTCTGTATAAATAAGTCGTGAAAGACTTGGACAAATAGGGAAAAAAAATACATCACTGTGTAGACAAATTCATTTGCAATAAATGGTGAAACTTTCTTAGATTTTAATTGGATATAAGCAGAGAAATTAAGGTAAGAGTGAATGCATGTGCACGATGTTTACAAAATTTTTCAAACAGGTAAAACTCGGGGGGCACACGCAGCTAGACACAGCTTAGCGCTGCTGGGGCATAGCAGCAGTGATACTGATAACGGGTCTGGGGCTGAATGAGTTAATAAACTTGTCAAATTCGTCCTCACATCTATCCATGAAAACTTGTGGAACCAAGTAATCTTTTCTTCCAAATCCTTAGGTAAACTTTGGGCAATCGAGGTCCTGCTTCTGAGCACAAACCCATGTCTTTTCATGAAACTCTCTCCCCACGAGTCACTGGCATGGAATTTCTCTCCAGAAATTCTGTGGAGAAGAGCTCCTTGGCATATATACATATTCCCTCAACACTGACTTGAATTTTTAAGTCATGCTGAGTGAGCACCCATTGAGCTATCTTATCCATAGCTTGTCCATATGAAATGGGTCGTCCACACCTAGGCAAATGTCCGTTCAAGTTCAGATCTGCATAAAGTAAATTTTCATCCATGTACTCACCATGGATTTCAGAATCTTGAACTGTAGGCCCGATTCCCAGAAGTTTTGCATTGTTAACGATACATTGCTTTTGCTTCAATACATAATGTTTATAGTGACCATGTACAGAACCAGATGGAGCACTCTCAGGTTCAAGATAATCAGACTCGTCATCTAGAGCAGCTTACTTCGTAGGTGGTTCTTTTTGTGCTGCATCCTCACAATCATTAAATCAAGGTTGCTTCTGTGGACAGCCTACTGGCCTCTTTGGAGACGATTTTGGCAAGTGAGAGTGCTTCCTTGCTTGTTGCAAAACGTATGATAAACTTGTCCATCAAAATTATTCCAGTACTAACAATATCACGTTTCACAATGACAGCTATCCAGTATATAAACTTTTGACAGTCACCGTGGTGGGTATTTTATTTATACTTCACATTTTAATAGCTTGATTCAGCTAACAAAAATATGATTGTTGTCTGTGTAGACGTTGTTACGCACAGAACTACTTCATACAGGTGTGACAGTTCTGACTTTGATTAGAAACCATGAGCCCTGCTTAACATCTTTAAACAATACATCAGTCGGTATGGATTAATAAAATTCATTGGCACTGTAGTAACAAAACAAACCCCTTATCCCTGAGGGATTATTTACCAAGGTTTAAACATAGTTATTGTCTACAAGTAATAAACCTCTTTGTAGACGATAAATATTGATTGTGGGTGCTAAATGTTAGGTACATTGTGTGCTCTTTTAATGAAATCCAGATGGCTGCCTTTATATCCAAACACACTTGTCAAAGAAATTCCACAGGTTAACAATCTTTGAGCAGTCAGCTAGTTGAAGAAGAAAAAAAGAAGAGAGAACCACAATAGATCACCTTTATAATAAAAAACAAACAAACATAATAATCAATCCGACTCGTACATTGCAACTTTGTTATTTTTACCCTTCTTAGGCATGCATATAACACTCGGCCCATATGGAGCCTCTCACCCTTGGTGTTCCAAGATCAGCCATCTTACATGTATGGGTATTTCTACTCTCCATACTAAAATGTTTGTCATGAATATCTTATGAATTATAATTCCAAACATCTTTTTATTTAGTTTGTATTAATATCTTAATTACACTGAAATAAAGCTTGCGCATGTTTGTGATGTACATTTTAACACATCAACCCCGGGCGACGAGTGTACTCGTTTACACCCTTGATCTCCCGCGAGCCTTGCTAAAGTGGCCGAGTTTGCATAGCTTGTCTCCCGAGCGCCGAGTTTAAGAGGCAGTATTTAGCAAGGCCTTTCTCCCGCATGACGAGTTAACTCGGCGCAAACCATTGGCTGATTTAAAGCCATTTCCTACCAATGCAGACAGTTTAACCAATCAAATTTTAGCTTACATAGATAGAGCGCACATTGCTGAACAGCGGGAAATTTTTTTCACTTTGATATCAGTCGATTTAGTGAAAATATTTCGATTTTAAATTGATGCACATTGATGAGAATCAGCCTCTAGGAGCACACTTTTACTTGACGGATTCTGATGGAGAATTTTCTGGATTTTAATCAGACGAGATTGATGGCGACATCGAAAAAGCTACTGAAAATAACAGTGGTAGTGACGAAAATGAGAATGTTGAAGAAGAAAATGAAAGTAGAGCTGATCGATGATCTTAAATGATAAAACACACATTGACAAGATGCTATACAAAGGACCAGCAACGGATTTAGATCCTGATGCAAATGCATTTGATTTTGTGGAGCTTCTTTTTCTTTTGAATAATTGTTAAATAAATGTTTGGGAAATATACGTTGTTAACATGAGTGTTCATATTTCAAGGTTTGTTAAGTGTTTTGTTAGTTTTAAAAATTTCAGTGAGAGTTCTTTGGAAGGAAGGTAAGTAAAGAGCAAGTAAAATATGCCCATTTGTGTACAGTATTCACAGGACGTTTAGTTTACAAGAGACAAGTGGAATTTTTGTGTACATAAAATATAAACATTTAATGTGTTGATGGTGTTAATAATTCCTTCTGAATTCATAATGGATTTTATGGATTATTCACGGCAAGAGAAGCAAATTGGCAAGTACATCATTTGTTTTCACCATCATGCATTAGTTTTATTTCTGCATGTAGCATGAAATTTATACCATTATGTATGTAAGTTTATCGAGAACTGCCGTGCCAAATTTCAGCTGAATTAAATGAATACAAATAAAATAACAATTTTATTGCAAGTAGCCCCTTCTATAAATATCTCCAATCCAATTGCCGTCGGCTAGTCTCAAGGATACAGGCACTGGAAAGGCCAACACTGCTCTAGGTCATCTCTGCAAGTATGTTTCAGGGGGCTACCTAGCCGTTTGGCTCAGGGGTTAATGTGTTAATGATCACTGATCAGCAGAGGGTTAACGTGGATAGCATGATTACCAACATAGTGGTTTGGAAATGCGCATACGATCATAGCTCTAATACATGTATGGCTGTGTTT
Organism: Sinohyriopsis cumingii; assembly: GCA_028554795.2. Lineage (NCBI taxonomy): Eukaryota > Metazoa > Mollusca > Bivalvia > Unionida > Unionidae > Sinohyriopsis > Sinohyriopsis cumingii. Next base: position 37,730,344 of record CM068839.1, read on the forward strand.
TCTGGTGGATGGGCACGTATCAAATAGACAATATAGGCAAGTTATGCCTTTTTTTTTATTCATTATCCTTTCCATGGTGTTCAACAAAATACTCGTTTTACTTCATGGCAGCACATCATGTGAGCTAACAGTAACTTCATTAACGGGGTGGGGGGGGTGGAGAGAGAACAAAAAGAGGAAAATAAATCTTTTCTTCACCATTATGTTTTCAGACACCTAATTAAAGAATTTAAGATGTATTTGGACGACAAAAAAAAGTAATTATTTGTTGCAGTCTGGAAACGTACAAATGTCAAGAGTTTCTAAATAAACTTAAAACAAAAGTCAATAAATAATTAAACCACCAAAACCTGGTACTGCAAGGAAATCAGTATGCTTTCTCGACTGCTAGGCTAGCCTACTGGGGAAGAAAAAAAATGTGGAGTCGAGGTAGAGCTGTTTGGTTTTTGCTTCAAACAGGTTTCCTTCAGTTGTTTAGGCTTCCAAGGTCAAAATAAAATTTTATATTACTGTTATTGAACAAAATTTGGTGCTCAGCATTAGGACTACTAAATGGAATTAAAGAACATTTTAGATTATAAAACATTTTCTAAATCTAAAGATGCTTCTCTTTCAAGACTCTCCAAAACATCCAAGTCAGATAAGATGATCATGTAGAAAACCACAACATGTATCACGTGAAACGATTTTGATTATATTCCTATAAACTGGCACGTAAAGTCATTTCAATGTACAGAATAATTATTTTTTTCTGCTGACCTGCTTTATGTTGCAAAGTGGAACAACATAATTAGTTTTGATTCCTTTCAAACTTTTGATTCTAAAGAATTCTCTCTCTCTCTCTCTCTATATATATATGCATCTTTTAGGAAGCAAATATTTCCTATTACACTATATATATAAAAAAAACTATAAACGCAAATAATTTGAATCATGTTTTGTAATGAAAAGAGTTTAACCCTGAATTTATATGTGCCGATAAAATCCAGAACAGGATTTTTCAAACAACTTGATCTCCTTAAGATGATCTAATCATTTAAAAAACAAAAGATCTTCAGAATTATATACTGTTGTATAAACAAGGACTGAATTTTCTGTAAAGAAGCCTTCTTGTAATACATTAAACCAGTCCCCAAACCTATATTGATACAGGGCCTAGTATCATTTTTTATAATATAACGGATGACAATTTCTCATTTCAGCTCCGAGATTTAAAAATCTGGACCACATATTTGTCTTAAAAAGAATAGCAATCCATTTTCTAATCCCGTCTTCCTCAAATGATTCCCACCAAATTTTTCATATTTGGTCATTTGGGTGTGGGGTCATTGCAAATGCATATAGATAATTTGGAATTTGTTGCCACCGTGCGGTTGCAACATATGGTATTTGCTTACCAGCAGGACTAGAAAATTTAAGTGTATGTTATATCGCCTTATACCTGTATGAAATCAGTAGGAAAGTATTATAATTGTTATGTCTTTATCCACCGACGGACTAGAAGAAACTACAGCGAACATGAAACCTGACCCTGTACTCGCCATTTGCATTATTAGTCACACGACTTCAGAAATCTCAAACAAGGACATCGGAAGCCCAATAGTCACATGCTATCGACAACAAACTCCTTTTTTAATGGAGTTGTACAGAAATTCAATTACATTAAATGAAAGTCCGATACTTTTTTGTAAAAACCAACAATCTAGCCAGTCTGATTTATCAAGCAGACAGCATACGTCAAAGTGGTAGTCACGTGATACAACAAAACTCCAGTTGTTCTTCTTGGAATATATAACTATAGAAAAATTTGTTTTATTTCATTTTCACATTTTAGTACAATTAGTACTCGACTTTCATTTAACCCTTTACCTCATAGAGCATAGTGACAAAGTGCAGCACACTATAAATAGAACACCTGTTACCTAGCAGATGGCATCCGCATAGGCATGCCTCTGAATTGTTAAGCAATGTAGTGGTGTTACGTTTAACCCTTTACCTCATAGAGCATAGTGACAAAGTGCAGCTCGCTATACATAGAACACAGGTTACCTAGTCGACCGCATACGCATAGCTTGCCTGTGAACTAATAAGCAATGTAGTGTATGTTACGTTTAACAGCAATTTTAACCATTTTACATTTTTGGTACACATCTATTACATGTGGAACAATTTAAGAGTAAAGTCCGATTGTTATAGCTGTGTAATTATTTATCACGGAAGAATTTGTTATGTGCTTTAAAATCTGGAGAGAATTCGTTCACCGTCATGTCAGTGAGGCCGTGTGACCAACCGTAGTGCTGCCATTTCTCATACTCGAAATTTACAAGTTTTTCATCTGTGTCTACATCACTAAGTCATCTAAATTTGATAATTTATAAAAACTAATTGCAGCCTATATCAATATCAGAGCCTTTACCTAGGTTATTGAATCTTTCATAGTTGTGATTCTAATCATGAAAACTTCGTAAGTACTGAATGAAATCCGCGACCGCCATTTTGGAGAGTGGAGATTACGACCCAGTTACTTTAAATAGCAGATATCGACCAGTACATAAACAGTGACCACATGATCTGACGTAATTGTCATTCACAGAAATGAATGCAGTATCTAATAAGGGGTTTTCCCCGAAGGTGGCGCTACGAAAACCGGCTTAAAATGGCTGATGTTTACAGCAGACGTCAAAAGGCGCTTCTATGGGACTTTTGTAGAAGCGTCAAAAGTCGCTTTCATGCGACTTTTGTAGAGGCGTCCAAAGACGGTTGTATCAGGTAAAGGGTTAACAGCAGTTTTAACCATTTTACGTTTTAGGTAGACATCTATTATATGTGGAAAAATTGAAGAGTAAAGTCTGATTGTTATAGCTGTGTAATTATTTTTCACAAAAGAATATTTTATGTGCTATAAAATCGAGAGAGAACTCAGTCACCTTCATGTCAGTGAGGCCGCGTGACCGACCGTAGCTGCCATTTCCCATACTTGAAATTTACACGTTTTTCGTCTGCGTCTACAACATTAAGTCATCTGAATTTGATAATCAATAAAAACTAATTGCTGCTTACATAAATATCATATCCTTTACCAAGGTTATTGAATCTTTCGTGGTTGTGATTCTACTCGTGAAAACTTCGTAAGTACTGAATGAAATCCTGCCTGTGAACTGTTAAGCAATGTAGTGTTGTTACGTTTAACATTAATTTTAACCATTTTACATTTTTGGTACACATATATGTGGAAAAATTTAAAAGTAATGTCCAATTGTTATAGCTGTGTAATTATTTTCCACAGAAGAATTTTTTTTATGTGCTTTAAAATCTTGAGAGAACTCGTTCACCATCATGTCTGTGAGGCCGCGTGACCAACCATAGCTGCCATTTCCGATACTCGAAATTTACAATGTTTTTGTGTGCGTCTACATCACCAAGTCATCTGAATTTGACAATTTATAAAAACTAATTGCTGCCTACATCAATATCAGAGACTTTACCTAATTTATTGAATCTTTCGTGGTTGTTATTCTAATCGTGAAAACTTCGTATGTACTGAATGAAATCTGCGGCTGCCATTTTGGAGAGTGGAGATTACGACCCAGTTACTTTAAATAGCCGATATCGACCAGTGCATGAATAGCGACCACGTGATCTGACGTAATTGTCATTCACAGAAATGAATGTAGTATGTAATGGGGGGGTTTCCCCCGAAGGTGGCGCTACGAAAACTAGCTCAAAATGGCTTATGTTTACCACAGGCGTCAAAAGGCGCTTCTATGCGAATCTTGTAGAGGCGTCAAAAGGCGCTTCCATGCGAATGGAATAGAGGCGTCCAAAGACGCTTGTACGAGGTAAAGGGTTAATATTTCACATTTTTTTCTTCTTCTCTGTAACAGTTGAAAATGGGGGTTGTTAGATTCGTGTACTTGTGCAAATCACGAGTAGCAGGTCACATTTCATCAACGCTTTAGTTTTATCTTGTCCTTCAGCAGATTAAAAGACAAAAAGATTATAATGGTCACAATTTCTGAGAAAATGGGTAATTTACCTAACGATTTCATGCATGTATCACTTGATCTAACAACATTTTAAGTTTGCTTGGCCATCCGGTAAATGGGTACACTTTGCCACCACCATGTTGGCCTCTTCTGATGCTAGACCGGTTTTCATACCTTTCATGCAAGGAAAGATAAGGATATCCAGCTGACTTTGAAAATAAAAGTCTACTAGATGAATCTAATCCACCGAGTGTTTGGATTTACTCAGCATAGATGTTTATATCAAGCACCCAAGTGAGCAATAATGCACCCTCCGAATATTCTGCTTAGAACTAGATAAATTTAACTTACGATCTGTTCAGTTACGACTCAATTATGTGATTGGTTTGGGCATCAAGTGCTGGCGGATAATTCAAGTTTTTCCAGACTTTCATCAATATTTGTGAAATTCAATGACTTTTCAGTTGGGAATTTTTTTATAATCATTTCTCCCAACTTTTTTGCCGATAGCATGGAAACCCTGGGTTAACCAGGTATCAGGATAATGTGACTGGTTGGAACTTACGCCCATGCTAGACATTACTATAAGCTAGCACACTGCATACATCATAACAAATTGTTAAAGCTATGTTAGAAATCCAATACACACACTCATCCTGCTGCTCTACAAAGGAAAGGACAAATCAAGCATAGTGTAATCTTGTGAGCAAAATAAACCGAGCTAAAAACAGGAGTGTATGAATGTGTAAAAAAAAAAAATAATTCATTACTGTAATGGTTTCAAAATCTAATAGAGTCCTCTATACAATAAAAATAAACCTTCACATCTACTTTCCACCACATTTGTGATTCTGGTTGTCATCACCATATTTTGATGCAATGTAAGCAACTATCTACTTTCATGTGAAACTGTTTGGACAAACCCCAACAGGATAGGTCACATCATTTTTCTCGTCACCGACTCTCTGCCATTGAATGCGCACGTGTGCTTGCATCATGATTGGTAAGTGATATTGTTTTGTCTTGATGTGCACTATTGCAATTTCATTAAACTTCTGGGGTTCAAAAGTTGTACTTGAAGCAATGTGCTCACAATATTATAGGTTAGACACAAAAGATTTATGCCACATTTGAGATGGTCATAAAAAAAATGGGACAAATTATGCAATTAATTAAAATTTTAATACAAATGAAATGCATCTGTCAAATGAAAGAAGAGTCATTGTCAACTGACTTGCCATTTAGGTTTTAAAAGTATCATTTTCCTAGTACTCATCACCACCTTCCTCTTCTGCCTCACCCTCCACGGAGTCAACACCTACTTCCTCATAATCCTTCTCGAGTGCAGCCAAATCTTCACGAGCCTCAGAAAATTCTCCTTCTTCCATACCCTCACCCACATACCAGTGGACAAAGGCACGTTTCGCATACATCAAGTCAAACTTGTGATCCAGACGAGCCCAGGCTTCTGCAATGGCAGTAGTATTACTCAACATGCAGACAGCTCTCTGAACCTTGGCCAAATCTCCACCAGGAACAACAGTGGGTGGCTGATAGTTAATTCCCACCTTGAAACCAGTTGGACACCAATCCACAAACTGGATGGTACGCTTAGTTTTGATGGTGGCAATGGCAGCATTAACATCCTTAGGCACAACATCACCCCTGTAAAGCATGCAACAAGCCATGTACTTGCCATGACGTGGGTCACATTTTACCATCTGGTTGGCTGGCTCAAAACATGCATTAGTTATCTCTGCCACAGACAGCTGCTCGTGGTATGCCTTTTCAGCCGAGATAACTGGGGCATATGTAACTAAAGGGAAGTGGATTCGTGGGTAAGGCACAAGATTAGTCTGGAACTCTGTGAGATCCACATTCAGAGCACCATCAAAACGAAGTGAAGCCGTTATCGAACTAACAATCTGTCCAATTAGACGATTAAGATTTGTGTATGTTGGTCGTTCAATATCCAGATTTCTTCGGCAAATGTCATAGATGGCTTCGTTGTCAACCATGAAGGCACAGTCTGAGTGCTCCAGAGTGGTATGTGTTGTAAGAATAGAATTGTAGGGTTCGACTACAGCTGTCGAGACCTGTAAAAAAGAATTAAAAAGTTTACATTTCCACAAAGACATCTTGTGCTATATATATATATATATATATATATATATATATATAAAAATATAAAATACACTAATGGAAGAACACAACATTCAAATAGTCATCTTCCCATGAACATGTTTGTTTATTTAGTACATGCAACATGTAACCTCAGGTTTTCAGAATGCAGGCTGCCTCTCCAGAATGTGTTCATTATTGTTTCTTACCAAGAGCCTAGGTATGTCTGTACAGTTTGTAACAATTTGGGTTCAATGTGAAGTGGGGTGTCGGTGAACAAGAGCTTATGCATTCACCTCCCACCCCAGTAATGTTTATCCAAGTCAACTCTGCACGTGATACATTGATCCATGCTCTTGTTATGTTTCAGCTGCATATAAAGTTAGCTTGAATGGTTCACAAGATATTTATGGTTGTAAATTGAGTGCCATCTTTATTTAAATAAAAAACGTGGTAACAACTCATTTTTAAAGAACAACAAATTTCAAGACGACGCAATCAAGAAATATTAAGTCTGAATACAATCTTCAAACATGGGGAGAGAACTATAATCTCAGACCTGCCAACCATGAAGAGTCCGTTTCAGTAAGGCAGTCGATTTTTTTTTTCTCCATAAGATTGACCAGTTTTCAGTATTGTTTAACAAAAGATCAATAACTGCTATTGTAGAACTGGAAAACGTATTTAAAAGTTCAACGCATTATGTTCAACTGAAAAGTTTGTAAAGTATATGCAGACTATTATTTAACATTAGTACAGTTGCACAAACTGTAGTTCCAAACCCTATGCAGTTCAATGGCTTGTTGCCATCTCTCAACCTGTCATAATTCTTGGAAACTATTTTCAGTTTCACATGATGATGGCAATCATCTCCCGCCACGAGACATACTCAAACTGGCATGCGATGTCCAATAAACGTGATCGTGTCCTTTCCCGCTTATATTCACAATAATCTGAATAATCCTTTTTATTCTTCTGTGTTGATTATTAACACTTTTCCATAAGCTTATTTTCCCTTTCTCTTAAACATGCATCGCTTTCTGGAGGCCATTTTGTTTTAAAAAGTTCTTTAATCAACAGTTTGATCATGCAGACTCGGCATGAACAAATAGGTGCAGTTTAAATGCGTCTGGGGTGCTGCTGTAAAGTTAGTCTGGTTCCCCGACTAATTTCACAAATTCTAAGATGAAACCTGGATCCAAATAAAACATGGATGAACCAATTATCCAGATTTTTCATCAACGATCATTTTTCCCATTTTTGCTACTATGCTGCAAGTTCGTATTTTAAGGGTTATTTTCTTAAGACTTGCAGCAAAATCATAAGAGTTGGCAGGTCTGTAATCTAATAAACCTGAACTTTATAACAGGACATGTTATGACACATAAGGAAACAGTTTCACGACGTCTCTAGCAGTTCTGGAGATATTTGTATTTGATTATGATTTTTAACGAAGCTTGAACAATTTTTCAGTCATATTGCTATGACGTCTCACCCAGTCACATTATCCCGACACCAGGCCGATAAGTCCTAACAATAACCTCCCAATGCTGAGCGCCTAGCAAGGCAGCTGTTAGTACCCTTTTTGTTAGTCTTTGGCATGACTGAGCTGGTGATCGAACACACGACCTCCCACTTCCGAGGCATATGCTCTAACCACTAGGCCAATGGAGATATTAAATGGTCATACTGATGGAGCATGGGATGGATAGAAGCTTTATAGATAAAAGTAGATCACCCTGGTGGTTAAAGCATCTGCCTCGGGTGCAGGTTTGAACCCTGACCAAGTCATACCCAAGACTTGTAAAAATGAAGTAGCAGCTGCTGTGCTTGGTGCTCAGCACTGAGGTTAGTGTTGGGACTGGTCAGCCTGGCGTCATGATGTGACTGGGTGGCACATGATGCTACGTGTTATGTGGCATGTTGCCCCAGTGCAAGACTTCACTATGAACTGCCACATCACAGACATTGTAGCAAATAAAAACTTGTTAAAGCCATGTTAAAAATCCAAATCACACTCGCCCACAGAACACAGTACACAAGATTTGTGGAATGAGCCCCATGAAAAGATTGACCTTCTAGGAATTAAGACAAGAACATTTCTTCCTTTCAAATGCCAAATTTTGAAACAAGCTATGATATTTAAGTTGCAGGTTAATCTTAGATTGATACCATGTCCATTTCATACAAACTAGACATCACAAGAAGTCTTTCTGTGAAAATCTTATGATATGGTGACCATTTATTCTTGAGTTGTGACGAGATTTTCAAGATGGCCACTGCATGGGAGATTCACCATTTTCATTTATGACCAACTGGACACTGCAAATGATCTTCTGGTTAAAGTCTCGTGTCAATATTAGAGTCTGTTCCAGACGAGTAGTAATGACAAGATTTTCAAGATGGCTGCTGTGGTGGCCATACTGGACATCAGATTGGCACCATTTTTTTTTTACTCTGTACCAACTTTATATCACAAGTCTTGGGCAAAATCCCTAATTAAGATGACCATCCATTCAAGTCAAGTAGTGACACGATTTTTCAAATGGACATTAGATCAGTCCATTTTCGTTTAGGCCCAACCAAATCTTGCAAGCAGTTTTTCGATAAAAAATAAAAAAAGGTCAATAAAACTTTCCATCCAGCTTAGTTGGATTTTTAAGACACTGTGACCCCCATATTGGATGTCTGGTCGGCAGATATTTTCAGAACCAACTAAACCCTGGGATGAATGCACATGTAAATGTTTCATGACAAGCTTGGAAGCAGTTTAGTAACAATATAGATAACTTATTTCTCTCCTGCTGGGTTTTCTCTTCTTTTATCCAGTATATTGCACATACCTTTTTTTAAAAAAAAGAAAAGAAGGGGCAACAGTTACTCCAGCTTCAAGTCAAGAACATACATTTTATGCAGCTTTTGGAACAATAGATTTTGTCACAAAAAACCAACTACACTACATGAACATAGTGCCCTAGAAAAAGGAACATAGAAGTATGACCAAGATACTGTAAAAGGCTTCAGATGGACGAGGGCAACACAATAACACCATCACTCGGAACAACAAGGGATTTTTCTTTTTTTTCTTTTTTCTTTACTAAACTGGATCAAGCATTGATGTTGTAATTTAAACCAAACAAATAAAATTTGAAATCAACACGGCAGCGATGGACTCTGGCTGATTTGGGTATAGGATAAAACCACAAGAACTTCTGTACTCCAGTAGCAACACGGAAGCTAAAACTGGCACATAAAAATACTCACCTGTGGAGCTGGATAGATGGCAAACTCCAGTTTGGATTTCTTGCCATAGTCTACAGACAGTCTTTCCATCAGCAGCGAGGCAAATCCTGATCCAGTCCCACCACCAAAGCTATGGAAAATGAGGAATCCTTGAAGTCCAGTGCACTGATCTGACTGAAAGTGCAAATATTACGTATTAACAGATTTTTAAATTTAAAAATGCATTAGTTTAATATAAATTAAAGAGCATTTTAAAAAATATATATACAAAGTTGTGATAAGCAACCACAATCACACATTTAAACTGAAGCGGGAACGTTGCGTCTGAACAGTTTCTCAATGTCCAATAATGCTTGCTTCACTGATTTTCTTTCTTGCATACCAAATCTGATTAGAAATATGCAGCTCAAAGACACACAATGCAATTATAAGAAAGATAGTGAAACAAGCTCTCTTCATGATTAATATTTCTCTGTCCAGGCTCTACTGGGGCATGGTTATTGATCAATGTGTCTGATGACCTTAAGTTTTGGGGAAGATGTGTGACTTTGAATGAAACTTCTGGGCTTAAACTTCCATTAGTCCACTAGCGCCAGTTTCTGTTCTAGTATGCACATAATCCTTTGGCATTTTTTTGATTGGAACAACAACAAAAAAGTGAGGGAAAAAAAAGAAAAGAAGAAAAAAAAAGTGCATTTGATTGACAAGTAAATGTGGTCTCAAGCTACCATACATGTGACAACTACTTCCCACATTTTATATCCCTTCTTATTTCTTATTGTTACCTCGTATATGCAAATAAAACTCTTTACTAAATAACATATTTATTCCGAAATAGATTTTTTGGGGCACATATGCTCTGTGATAGGTTTCTTCATTCCTTCTTTTAATTTAATGATGGTAATCAATGATTATATATATGGTACAGTAATGCCAGGTCAAGTTGAATCGTCTAAGTTTTAATTTGCTTGTCGAGAAAAAATCTACAGCATTCAGCGATCATTCCTGGGATTTAGGAAGCAGTTCACTAACAAGCAAAGCATGTAAAGTCCATCAAAAATAAATTTCTGAACTCTTGGTTGATGGAAATGTACTTTGTGAAGCACGTCATGGAAAGAGAGAGAGAGAGAATTTAATTCCTGAATGTGTGAAATCGACGGTCGCATTATACATCGCTTATCTTACATTGCAAAGTATGATCATAGGGTTTTAGTATTAAAATGTCATTATCTAAATAAAGCTTCTTACAAAACTATTATTTGGAAAATAATATACATCATATAAAATTTGCTTAATACCTGATGTTTCTATTAAAAAAATAGAGACTGTAGGAAAGTAGATATTTTACATTTGATAATGCATTTATTTCAGGTGACAACAGTTAGACCTATGCACCAACGGTGATGAGCAATGCAAAGACCATGGAAATAGTGAAAAAGTCCTGTAATAATTTATTTTGTAATATTATGGCTGTATTGCCTGTTGTCAATAAAGTAATAGCTATCCCATCTTTTTCACTTTTCACTGCCTATTACTTTAATAATACTGGAAAAATATTCACTACTTATTCTGGTGACAACTTTTTAAAAGCCATCTCTGTAATGTGTATGCTGAAGTTCAAAAGACACGCGAGGCCGCATTGGCTGGTTGGCTGCTTCAATTGGGATGACTGCATGCATGGTCTTGACAATTTGTTGTGAGCAGACAATCAGCAGTAGTTAATAGCAAGCATGTTTTTAAGACTACCCTGTCTTTCAATTAATCCCCAATTCAAGTGTTTATTCCTTAATTTCCACTATTTAATTCTGATTAAAATTCAAGCCATGTCAAGATGACATGATTAAATTGATGTTTTGAAAATTTGTTTACATCAGCACAGATTATTTCTGCTGATACTGATTATACAGATTGTTCCAATTATTGGCCCGATGAGTATGGCCGATTAATCAGCACAGCTATAGACTTTTCCACACACACAAAAATAGTAATTAGTGCAAGAATAAAGTTTTGGCATTCCTTGTTGAAAGTTTCATGTAGTCTGATGCTTAGATTTTTTGGCCTCTGATGTCAACCGAGTTGCAGTGTCTTGGAAGTTTTTAAGCCATAAATCCCACAGCAACTTTTGACAGGTCTAGATGATTTTCTGTTTTCAACATAAAGTTTGGTGAATCACTTGCACTATTTCCAACTTCATAAACATTTCAAAGATTTTTTAACTAGGGAGTCTCAAAGTGGTACCAGTGAATGGTATCACTGGATGATCCATCTGACATAGGACCAGAAATGGCAGAATCTCTCGTGCCATCATGAAGAAAAAGTTCAGCTGGGCCAAAATAAGAGGATTTTGAGTTGCCTGCTGCAGTTTGATAGAACTTGTTGGTGGGCTCGGTAATTGTCTTGGATTTTGATGCTCTGCTGTATGCAATGATATGCAGCATCAGCTGTATGGCCCTTTCAGTAGGTTCCACATTCTGCAACCATCAATACATGCATATTTTCAGTGGGAGCAACGAGCTGTGTGATTTCCAAGAAATCTTCTCTTTGTGCAGGTGCATGATGAAATGAGGTGTACAAACTACTTGAAAAGTTTTCTAGATACCATTCAGTGGCAATGAATGCATCCTCATCTCAACAAATTGTGAAAAACATGTATGTCACAACTTCCAGTCTGGAGCAAGCTCTTCTGCAAATTTAACTCAAGATCTTCTAGCACAGAAAATACTTCCAATCAACACTTGGTCCATTGAAACCGGCAAGACTTGTCACACAATTATAAAAAGAAGGATTCCAATGATACATGGATATCTTCTGCAGTAGCTTGACCAAAGAACTGTCCCATATTCTCATGTAAACATGCTTTAGAGGTTCTTGGAAGTTATGGTTTAAGGATTCATGAAAACAAAATTTGCTCTTTCATTTTTCTTGAAGAAAAAAAATATAAATGAATAAGGAGCAATTTGAAAGGTTGACAAATATGCAGCCTTTCTCTTCTCCCCAATGTATTCCTTAGCAATTTTGACGTGTCCTGTTATGAAGTTAAATAGGACAGTTGTTTCTATTTGTTGACAAGATGAATATGCTTTCTCCATTTTTGTGTGACTTGCCAAAGCTGACTCTTCCATGGATATGATTTTCTGCACATGGTATGAAATGCCTTGTTCTTGGAAGTCCCACAGGGCTCGAAATTAGCGGTAGTCCGCTAGCCCAAGGCTAGCAGATTTCCTGTTAGACTAGTAACTTTCACAATGTTAATAGTCCGATGGGCTAGTAAGTTTTGGTTTTCAATAGTCGGCGTTTGTTTATGCCATTTCATAATAAAGACTTGACTTGGCAGATGTTTTCTGGAATCAAAGCAGTAGCCATTGTAAACACAGTCATAAAATATTAGCATGAGAAGATGAAGTCAATTTCTGCCTCGGAAAGGTGCGTTTCTATAACAAGAATCTAGCGATTTTATGCATTTCACTTAAAAGCGCAAATTATGGTCACGTCATTAACAACACAAGTTTGGTAATCGATCCTAATTAATCTGATAACAAATTAAATGAAAAGATGACGTGGTATCACACTTTATTCACTCGACCACAGTAACAAACTACAGAGCGGTATACCACACAAAAGAACATGGCAAAAACTATTCAAAGAAATTAGTTTGCACGTTTTTTTTGTTTAAGGTTCTTTTTCTTGCTCGCTACCCAAACGCTTTAACAGTCACAAACAGGAAACTACATATTTTACATTTCCATCGAAATAATTAGATCAATTTATTACGATTATGTTACTGACACATCCTTTCCATACAACTACTTTTTCTATGTGATAAGAATAGTTTTTAAAAAAATATTTTTCCCATACAAGAATGAACAAATAATGAATACACGTGGAGATATCCAAGCAGAATGCCGTACATTTGTTGGAATTAAAATCTCTGAGCGTGGGCATCTAAAATTTGAAAATTTTCCGCCTTATTAATAATTTCAACAATACATCGAGGTTTGATTAATTAGGAACCATTACCAAACTTGCTACTTATGTTACCATAGTTGGAGCTGTTAAATACAACGCGCCGAGTGTCAGATGGCTAGTTTGATGGGAACACACATTTTCCAAGCTGGAACTAACACTATCTTCTAATGCTAATATTTTATAACAGTGTTTACAATAGCCACTGCTTTGATCATGCAGAACATCCGCTGATGTTAAGTATTTTTGTTAGGGAGAGGCCATTTAATTGTGGGAGGGGTCAAAGACGTGCTTTGAAACGTGTTTCTTGCCATGACTTTCTTATAGAAAGGACACAGTCCCATTCCTTTTCTTTAAATAATTCGCGTCAGCTATACCATAACATCTCCTATTTCAAAACAAGGCACAATTCCCTCCTTATAAGACAGGCAAAATGTGGCATTTGATAGAAGGTGTTCAGCCACCAGGGGAAAATAGAGCAAAAGTTGAATGAGAATGATGAGGAATAATTCTTATGGTAGGGAAAAGCATAATGGAAAATTTCAGAAGAAATGGACAAAAGACAGGGAATGGCTGAATTATGACAAGGAAAGAAACGTTATGTGGTGTTAACTGGTGTACGCAATTCATGAAAATAAACACACAGAAAACATTCAGTTTTGTTGGGGGTCGTTCGAACTTTAAAACTGAATCGTTAAATGTACATGAAAGCTGTGTGACATTGTTTTATGAACAGGGCTTGTATATTTCTCTATATACTAGTCCTTCTGGCTACAAAGAAATTTGTGTTGACTTCGAGCCCTGTCCCATCTTGTTCAAGTGATAAACAATACTTATTGTTTGTTGCCCATGCATCATTGAAACCAAGGCATGATACAACGATCAGTTATTTTTCATACAATATTGATTAGAAATGTCGACAATCTTGCAGCTGTGCTACAAAACACAATGACAAACTGTTCAGTGTAAAAAAATGATCTTTATGTGCAGAAACATGGTCTTGAAGAACTTGCACACAATGCATAAGAACGTTGCTCAAAGCCAATCAACTAGTGTCATTTCCCTTTCCGTTTCGAGTAAATGTTATGTTCACAATCAAGAAAGTGCAATTGAAATGACAATTTTTGTTGTTGCTTGAATTCTTATTTTGAAGAAATGCAATTATTTGTATGTTAAAAATCAAGCATTTCCAAGGGCAAGGACCATACAGACCCTGTACAAACTGTATCAAGCTTCATAATGAATATTAATGGGTTTAAAAAATATAGTAAAAGCAATAACAACAACAATAAACAATTTAAAAACCAAACAGAGACAAGAAAATACTGAAGAAAAAAGCCCCCCCCCCCCCCCCCCCGAAAACGTATCCAAAAAGAGTCGAGGAAAGTGGACATTACACAAGATGCCATTCTAAAGACCCTAAAAGGTTATACAAATTGCCTCGTAGTTTTGCAACTTGTTTAATCGCAAGTTGGCTCTTTGGGAAAACTCCCATCAGCAAATCAGCCAACCCCAAGGCTGTCAATTTTCTGCAAGTCGGAGTAAGGTGTAATGAAATATCATATACCGACACTGGTTATGTTGGAAAACGTGCATCAAAAAGTTCACAATTGTAATGGACACTGATGCAGCCAATGTATGCATTAGGTTAAAGTGGAAAGTTTATTAAGTACACTTGGACCTTGATTACCACCAGTAGCATCAGGGGATGCTGCTAGAGGGCACTGGCAATTAAGATTAAAGTATTTTCAAAATGTCAAACTCATTACACCAGGTACTTTCTCCGCTTTAATATGTAAAAAGATGACATTATTACAGCCGAATGCATTCATGGTTGAAAATGTCTATATTTAGCGTATACGACACTGGACCATTTCTACAACTTATTCAGCGGGACAAAATTAAAAACGCATTTTTCAAAACGCTGAAAAACTAAATAAACGAACATATACGCTCACCTACGCCTCTTTTTAAATACTTTGGAGTTCTGTTTAAGAGAATAATGATAAAATGTGAGCGAATATTTGCGGAAAACCCACAAATTACGTCCTTTTCAGGTGTGTGAATGCTTCCTGTGAATTTATTTGAAAAGATATATAAAGACAGGGCTCATTTTTTGAATCTGCACTCAAATTAAGCAGAAAATAATAAATTTTAAAAGCAACATATAATTTCAACTTGTTTTACAACTCAAAAATATAGTATTTCATGCAAAAATGTTGGGTGCGTGTGTGTGATAAAAAGGCACGTGGGTGGGGTGGGGGTGGGGGTTTGTGTTCTGAATTACCTGGAATATAGAGAAAGTCGATTTATTCTTAAAGATGAATGTTCACAAAACATTTCTATATAAAATATATGCAAGAAATATGCAAATTTCAGGAATTTTTAAAATTTGCAAAAGACCAATATTAAAAATGGTGGACAGCATGCGTTTGAATGCTTCCCGTGAATTTATGTGAAAAGACATCATAAAGATGGGTTCATTTTTTAAACTCTGGACACTCAAATTATGCAGAAAACATTCCATTTTTATATATTCTATAATTATGAGAAAAAAAATCATCCTCTGTTGCTACCACCAGCAGTTACACAAATTGCAGTTCCAAACCGCACAGAAAGTGATGGCTTCTTGCCATGTCTCAACTTAATGTACTCCTACCCCACTCCATTTATGTCACCAAGGCAAACTCTTCTTGCACCACAATATATACCCGTGTCAAAACAGGTTATCCAATAATTGTAATTGTTGCCTTTCCTGCCTCCACTAGTGAATATTCATTTTTATTCTTCTGTGCCAACAACTTAAACATTTTTGTAAGCTTCTTGTCCCTTTTTTTATATATAAAAAATGCGTCATTCTTGGATGCCATGTTTAGAAAATTCTATATGCAACAGTCTGATCATGCCCATATCTGCATTCAAAATTATGTGCAATTAAAGTGTCCGAGGTACTCCTGTAAATTTAGGTTTCCCAACTACCTCAGTCGATTTCAATATGAAACACAGATCCTAATAAGGTATGAACAAGTCATATGAGGATTTTTTTTATCCTAATGCATTTTTGCAAGTTTTACCACAGTTCTGCAAGTCTGTATTGTATGGCTAATTTCAGCAAGACTCGCAATCAGATTGCAAGAATTGGCAGGTCTGCATCAGCTACCTGCATATGTCAAAAGATGGAGATAAAAATAACTGATGACCATTTTATCATGTTCGCATTCTTCATGTATTCAGTCCCATTTTCCTAGTATGTAACTATGTTTGTGAGGAACTTCGATCCCTCCATGTCCAATGGTGCAATGTTCCTTCCCCTGCCCCCATCAAATTACCAAATATATTTTGTAATGCAAAGAACAGCAACACACTTGATGATCTTGCTAAAAATTAGAAGTACATTTCCACTGTCCTTCAATGCCAATATTGTGCAACAGAAGACAAGTAAAATTTAGGTAAATGACTTGACAGCCATCTCCCTTGGATATCGTTTCTCTGATGTTATTATTTGAAACAAGAGTACCAAAGTCAATTCCTCCGTCAACAAAAGGAAATTTTTAAAAATAAAATAAGGATTATTTAGATCTTAAAAAAGGACCACAGAAAGCAACATTCCTAGAGTTGTTCCTCTATATGATCTGTGCATATTAGCATCATTTTAACTCTCCCATCCTACAATGTTCTCAATACAATTTTTAACTGCCATGTTCTATTTAAGCGATGTGGAACTTTGGAGCTGGGTTCATAAAGAATTCTGAAGGATAAATTAAAAGACTTTTCCCAAACTTTCAAAGACCACAACCACAGATTTCCAAGCTTTATTTTTGCCAACATTTTGTATACAAACTATATGTTGTTTAATGATGAAATTCAAACTATAATTAATCAAAAAAAAAATAATAAAAAAAAAAAACCCAGGAAAACTCGACTACATCCGCATCTAACAACCTTGGATAATTTTATTTTGTGATTATGGAAAGAAATTAAAATGCAAAGGTTTATTTCAATTTTCAAAGACTTCAGGGCAATCTGCTTGATTTTCCCAAACTTTCAAGGCCTTGAAAATGCTACCTCATTTTCCCCAAACTGTCAAAGACCACAAGAACCCTGTGGAGAAATGGGCCAAGACTTGCATAACATGCCACTTACCAGTTTTCTTATTCTATCAAGGACCAAGTCAACTATTTCCTTTCCAATTGTGTAATGGCCTCTTGCGTAGTTGTTGGCAGCATCTTCCTTTCCTGTAATTAGCTGTTCTGGGTGAAACAACTGGCGGTATGTTCCAGTCCTAACCTCATCTGTGCAAAGATAAAATACATAAACAATGAGAATAAGGTACAAACTTTTTAATTTTAACCTATTATGCAACAGCACAAAACTGTGAAACCTGCAAATTCTGACAATCCCAACTCCATAGTCATCTGAACTATTTGGAAGAAAAAATGGTTTCTGACACAACTTTTTCCACAATAGCTGTCTAAATGCTCAAAACAAATGCTACATTTACACCAGCTGAAATCATTAGTGATCCAGGGTCTGGTACTCGACATTAAAAAGGATACCAACTATCTATTTCTTCTTTTAGAACAATTCATTGCAGTCAAAACTGTGTGATCTTCATCCAGTATTTAAGATATAGTTTAAATATTTGTAAAATAATATAAAAAACCCACCTTAAAAAAGGACTCGTTCATTCAAAGAAATGCCACGCCCAAATTTTCAGAATTATTGAAATTATCACATCTGTTGGTTGAAAAAAGAGCTTCGCCCTGCAAAATATCGAGTGTGTGCTAAGCACAAGCTTACATATTCATTGGGTGGGGGTGGGGGAAAAATGAGTAATAGAAATGTACGCCTTGTAAGAAGGCATGTGCATTTGTAGGAGGAGGTTGAAAATGTACATCAAATAATAAGGGGGCCAACAGCTAGGCATCCTTGTATCTTCATATATATTTATTCTTGAATTGCCTCTTTCTATCGCTAGGGTTCACTCCAATATAAACTTGCAGCGAGATGTTTCTTGCCCCCATGTGATTTTTTTCTTCCGCTCTGGTGGGATATCTAGTTCAAAATAGGGGCAGAGATCCTGTGATAAACACCCACCAATCTTGTCCTTTCTTCTTTTTATATGTTGTCCTCCTTAATTTACCTTTTTAAAAAAGAGGTGGTGGCTGTCTATCACATATCTAGTGTAGTCTGCAGGTGTGAACACCAAAATGGTTTCCTGTTCTAAGGAGTACTTTCATAATATTTGCCATTGCTCCAAAGGCACAGAATTAAGGGGAATTTCAGAAAGACTTGTGATGATATTGTAAAGGGCTGGCAAATATGCTAGTCTTTTGAACAGAAGTTTCATTTGATATGAAACAGTGCAATGTAAGCAGAGGCAAACCTGCCCAGTTTTCAGTAAGGTGCAACAAAATAGCATATACTTTCAAGTTATATTTTGTACCTTTTAATTTTTTGTACACCACTGAGCCATAAAAGAAAATAATTAAATCTATCACATTTTTGGGTATCCTATTATTTTTCATACATAAAATGATCTAATGTGAAGATTTACTTTTACCAAAGTGATAAAAAAAAGTACTGCCCTTTAATTTTACAAATAAGAGATAAAAATCATAGTTTTGTAGCATTTTATATTTATCTATTATTTTATTTCATTTTGTTAAAACTGAAGACAGGTTCCCATTTCAAACGGCTTCAAAAATATACCAAAGTTTGATTTAGGTACATCAAATGACTAGGGTATTGTTTTGCTAAGCAAATTATGAATAGTGACCAACTTTGGGTATATGTGCTTAAATGAGGCATTGAATAGCGAAACAGGAGATTCATACAATGTAATAAACATCATTTATAATCATGCATGTAGGTTACTGACAATATCTTTCATCTGTGTATTTCACTACATATTTGTTTGTTTTTTTATGTGGATCACATTTCAAACAGCTTCAGAAAAATACTGATGTATCACTTAAATATGCAAATGACTAGTATATTCTTTGCAGAGTATATTTGGCATAATCCCATATGAGAAATATAAATATTTGTTTCCTCAATGAAAAACAAACCTGAATTATGTTATCCTCGCATAAACGTTTTAACTGAGGCATATAATAATGAAGAAAAAAAAAAAAAAAAAAATAAATTCACCAATTATAAGTGTAGAAAGTCCATTACTCAGCTTATTCGAAAAGGGCAACTGTTTTGTTAACTGAATTTATCGCATTGCCCTTCTTTTGTCTTTTGTACTGGCGAGAAAATATAATGACAAATGGTTTTGTTCTGTTGTTGTCATTACAATATATACCACTATTCATTAACAGCTGGGCAACATAGTTAATGAGCGCTCTTTATTATGTCAGCCAGTGTAACAAAGAAACATGAGCATTTTAAAACGAGTTCAGAAGCCATTCGAGTTTATTTATTCAGTAAAAATAATATCTCAGTACAGGATGAAGTGAAGACCACAGACCATTAGGCAATAAATCTTACTGTTTCAATATAGTAATGCAGTAAAAACTATAAAAACCCAGTTTTAATCATAGATACAGAAGTCATGGACTCAGAGTTCGATTTACATATAGGTAATATCTTCAAAGATCTTGACTGTTCATGCATGGACATGTGTTCATGATCAACTTTCTTCAAACCCCTGCCAAAGGGATAGACTTTTATCTGCCACCACCTAAATGCACTGAACTACCAAACAAAAGACAGGAAATTTGGACCAGGACATCCCAGAAAAGACAAAAGTGAAGCCCATCACCTGTCTGTTACTGCAATTACTGAGATCACAAATGAAAAAGATGCTGCTGAACAGCACAAATCAAATGCTGATGATGCAGCAGATAATGCCATCATACCAAAAGATACTAATGAAATGAAGCCCATTATTGCTGAAAAATTTCCTGAGCATGCAGCAGACAAGCTGGACTACAGTAAAGATACGAGGGACATAAGCCAGTTTCTGATAGTGCAAAGTCACCAATAAGAGGAAAGTCAAAGAAACGGGACATTAACGATAAAATAACTGTTGAGGCATAACTATACGGAATTAGGCCCATAGCTGCAAAGTACCACCTTACACCAAGTACTTTATCAAGCTGGATGTAACAATTGAGATGTTGCAAGATTATGCTACAGCAGTTAACCCTTTACCTCATGCAAGCGTCTTTGGACGCCTCTACTCCATTCGCATGGAAGTGCCTTTTGACGCCTGCTGTAAACATCAGCTATTTTGAGCTGGTTTTCAGGGCTCCACCTTCGAGGAAACCCCCCCATTTAGATACTACATTCATTTCTGCGAATGACCATTACATCAGATCACATGGTTGCTATGTATGCACTGGTCAATATCTGCTATTTAAAGTAAATAGGTCGTAATCTCCACTCTTCAAAATGGCGGTCGCGGATTTCATTCAGTACGTCAAGTTTTCAAGATTAGAATAACAACTATGAAAGATTCATTAACTTGGGTAAAGGCTCTGATATTGATGTAGGCAGCAATTAGTTTTTATAAATTATCAAATTCAGATGACTTAGCGATGTAGACGCAGACGAAAACCTTGTAAATTTCGACTATCGGAAATGGCAGCTACGGTTGGTCACGCGGCCTCATTGACATGACGGTGAATGAGCTCTCTCAAGATTTTAAAGCACATAAAAAAAATTTATTCCGTGAAAAATAATTACGCAGCTATAACAATCGGACTTGCTCTTAAATTTTTCCATATATAATAGATGTGTACCAAAAATGTAAAATGGTTAAAACTGCTGTTAAACCTAACATGCACTACATTGCTTAACAGTTCATTCACAGGCAGGCCTATGCGAATGCTGTCGACTAGGTAACAGGTGTTCTATTTACAGCACGCTGCACTTTGTCACTATGCTCTATGAGGTAAAGGGTTTTTCAGGAGGAAAATTAGTTTTAGGGCTCAAGGAGATGGGTTGATAGCTTTGTCAAGTGAAACGGACCTGTGCAGAGATGCAGAACTACAATATCTCGAAAACTACCTCGAGACCTAGAGGGAAAAAAGTGACGGCTCTACCAGATATGTAAGAAGGCTGTGGGAGGACGTGGAATCTGATGAACATTTAATTGGAAATATGGATGAAACACCAATGTATTTAGACTTGGTTCCAGGGAAGACAATTGATAAGTCGGGACAAGAGATGTGCGTATTAGAGGTACCAGCAGTGACAAGCATCATTAACTTGTATAACCAGAGGTCTCACTAGGATTTTAAAATTAGGAGTTCAGGACTCCCTTTTAGTAAAAATAGGATTCCCACCATCAAAAGTTGCAGTCCCTTCTTTCCTACAAAATCGACACAGATGAGAGTGCATCTATTTTTAGATGGAGAGGTTTTTGTAATATACTCACTCGCTATAATATAGCTTCATTACAACAGTTCATTGACAGGATCGCAAATTTATGGTTTATTTATTTGTATACGTACTTGTAGTAATTTCAGGCAAATAAATAGTACCTGATTTGCTGTCCCCCCCCCCCCCAACATATTTTCACAAATATGTGTCAAGTCAGATTGAACTTTTTAAGACTCTCAATTTTCCCCTTCAACTTTAACATTATAATGGTGGCTGTAAGCCATTGTTAACAAATTATATAATCAACAGTTTGATCATAGAGACACTTGGCATAAAAAAATGTATGCCGCTAAATAAAGCATCTGTGGTAGTAATCTGAAGTTGGTCTGGTTCTGGTTCCATTAACAGGCGTTCACCAGTTATTATGTACCTTTTGAGAAAGTGACATGCAAGGTGAAGGTGCTTGCATTTGAAACATGCACAGTGGAGAGAATGTTGGCATACCTCTATGCTACTTTGATGTAATGTGGTTGATATTTCTTTGGATATTGTACTTGTGGAAATTGTACATGATCTAAGCAATGCCATATTGCTAACTACAATGACTGAACCTTAAGCTAAAAAAAACACACTCTGAATTAGTTTAAAGTACTTTAACACCTGTTATAATTGGGAAAAATTGATTTTGCCCAACTAGACAATACCAGCTTCTGAAAGTGAATTACCCAATGTATAAAATGTAAAAAAATGTTATAGGCTTCTAATTTAAGTGAAGCTAGCAGTTTCTGAAAGGTGCACATCTGGAGCAAGGCTGAGCTTT
Organism: Sinohyriopsis cumingii; assembly: GCA_028554795.2. NCBI lineage: Eukaryota > Metazoa > Mollusca > Bivalvia > Unionida > Unionidae > Sinohyriopsis > Sinohyriopsis cumingii. The sequence continues at coordinate 37,752,811 of CM068839.1, forward strand.
ATACTCTATAACCCATATTACACCCATTAATCATACACCAAAATAAAGGGAATTAAAGGTTTACCGAACAATACCGAAGATGTATATAAGATCTTTTTTTAAATAGCCAGTATCACCAATGAGGAAACCAGGGAAAATTCTTTTTCTTTAAAATTCTAACCCTATGCAAAATATGAAACTGTAGAGCACCACCTATTCTCCTATACTGGTATCTTGAAATAAATTGCATATTTTTTCTTCATTTTTTTAAACAAGTGATCTCGTATAAAAGGTAAAAATCCACAATACTGTTCTGCAACCTCTAAATATTCCAGCAAAAACTTGCAAATGAACTCCTCTGATTACACATTTTTTGGTAATCAAGTAGCAGCTGACAATTCAGTTTTGAAAAATATTTTTAAAAATTCAAAGGCTTTTTCCCCAAACAAGAATTTACACGCTTTCTCCTGATCCTACCCAATTTTTCCTGTAGTGTGGGAAATCTAATTATGGGTAAAAAATGCCATTTTTGTACTTCGTTTCAATATGGGAGATGATAGTTATCTGTGGGCTTGTGATTACCACAAGTTCATAACAGTATGCTGCAAAGTCAGAAGGATCCCATCTTACATTGCCTCACATCAAAGGGTATACATAAAACATGTATGCCTCCTCCCAGCAGACCCAAGCTTGCTGATCCTGGCATTAGTAGGAGGCCTTCTCCTTTTTTCTAATGGAATGGAAATCAATTTTCAATCTTACTTTCTGCTGGGATGGTGAGCAACTATGCATCTAACATTATTTTTCTTCTATCCTGTCGTTACACATCCTTTTACCTTAAACATTTGTCATTTTAATAGCGAATTAGCATCATTTGCACAAAATTACAAGTCCTTTATGCCAGGATGATTTCTATCCAATTTTTTCAAATTACATTTTGATCTAGCCGATTAAAAAAATAAAAAGGTGTTTTAAAATGGCAGTTGCACCTGAAGGCAAAAAAGAAACGTCTAGTGGGCGTATTTAGTCAAAGAACTGTTTTATTTTATTTACATGCCCAAACTTCTTACCAACTACAGTTGGCTCCAGATCTACAAATACTGCTCTTGGCACATGTTTTCCTGCACCAGTTTCACTGAAGAAAGTGTTGAAGGAATCGTCACCACCTCCGATGGTTTTGTCACTGGGCATCTGGCCATCAGGCTGGATACCATGCTCCAGGCAATACAGCTCCCAACAGGCATTTCCTATCTGGACGCCAGCTTGACCAACATGGATAGATATGCACTCACGCTGAAAAATAAATAATAAAGTACAATGTACAGAGTTCCCCCTTCTTTTTGAGACAGAATTTGTAAGTATTCTCCTGGAAATTTCTTTTTCTGAGTTCACTTACGGTCCACACCAAATGAAACTCAAGATATTCAGACTTTGAAGTGTGCATTTTTAAAATAAACACATTTTACTAACTTGAGGCTCAAATAACATCTGAATTAGTCAATGTGACCATGTGCTAAAACCATAGGATGTATCACCAGAAACGAGGAACTTCAAGAGAGATGTACAAGATCCAAATAAAGTCGACAATTGCCATTTATAGGCATGTGTAATCAAAATTCTAGAAAATACATACATGCCAACCCCTGGAGAGGAAAAAGTGTAATCCACAAACAACATGATAAAAATTAAATGATCATATATGTACAAAATGATTTGTTTATCCCTCTGGAATTTTAAAGAACCAATATTCCTTTCATAACCTGAAAAAAGAAGAGGAAATTTATATCAAACAGTTATTGGGTGTTTTAGCTGGGAAATACGATGAAAAAATTAACTCTATCCATTTGAAGTACATCGTCAGGTAGAGTGGAGTACCATCTTGATACTTCAGTTCTTCTAATTTATCAGCAGCTTTTCCTGCAACATGGTGCATCATACGACATCCTGATATGTACAATGATGGTGACATTTTTCAAAATGCATAATTCAACTCCTTTATGAATTCCAGTCAATACTAATGCAGTATCAGCTTAAAGCCCCATACAATTATTCCAACTCGAGTTTATTCAAAGTATTATCAAACAAATAAATTTTAAAAGATTCTCCAGTGGAATCTACTGTTAATTCTGGTAATGAAAGAAGAGCCCTTTTCATTGTCAAAGTCTCTTACACAGACTGTGTGCAACTTTTTTGTCACAATCACTATTCTTGTCTGTTGCAATACTAAACAGACCAATTTTCATGGCTTCTGCAATTCATGGGTTAAGTATCTTATGCTAAACACCTAACAATATTAGAGGATTTTGTTCTTGCACATGCATATTTTCTGCAAGTTTGGAATCGGGGAAACATCCATCTCAACAAAGGACCAATGTAGTATTCTACCGCTAGACACTGTCCGCGTTTTATTTCATGTGTACGTCATCAGATGCAGGCTGTTATGATTGTCAATTCCAATGCACCATCTTTCATAGACTAACTTGAATTCTGAACGATTTTTTTAAAACTGAATTCCTCTCACGATCAGCATTAGAGTGTGATAAAGTCCAAACATAAAATAAAGACGCCAGTTTTTGTTATAGCAGACGATTAATCCTTTGTGATTTTATCGTCTGGGAAATGTGCGATAAATAGATCATCAGCATCAGTAGCAACTGAAAGAGCATGGTTCCTTTATAAAAGAAATTTAGTAAAATGAACTACCGAAAGAATTAGACCAAAGTTCTCTCTGGTATTTGTCAACTTTGTCAAGTTCAGGCTGTGCCGCTGATAAAGCAGCAGCAAACTGATGGTTATTAGCTTTTTCATGCCATTTTATCTCATGGATGCCTTCATGCCCAACAGCAAAAACACAATTGCACAATTTGCAAGAGACAATGCATGCGCGGAGCAAATTTCCGTTTAGGCCCCAATTTCTCTTAACCCATTACCTCATGCATCTTTGGACGCCTCTACACCATTCGCATGGAAGTGCCATTTGACGCATCTACTCTAGTCGCATAGAAGCGCCTTTTGATGTCGGCTGTAAACATCAGCCATTTTGAGCTGGTTTTCGTAGCGCCACCTTCGGGGAAAAACCCCTTTAAATACTACATTCATTTCTGCGAATGACAATTACGTCAGATCATGTGGTAACTGTTTATGTACTGGTCAATATCTGCCATTTAAAGTAACTGGGTCGTAATCTCCACTCTCCAAAATGGTGTTTGCGGATTTCATTCAGTACTTACGAAGTTTTCACTATTAGAATAACAACTATGAAAGATTCAATAACGTTGGTAAAGGCTCTGATATTGATGTAGGCAGCAATTAGTTTTTATAAATTATCAAATTCAACCGACTTAGTGATGCAGACGCAGATGAAAAACTTGTACATTTTGAGTATAAGAAATGGCAGCTACAGTTGGTCATGCGACCTCATTGACACGACAGTGAACAAGATTGTAAAGCACATAAAAAATTCTTCTGTGGAAAACAATTACACAGCTATAACAATCAGACTTTACTATTAAATTTTTTTAGCATGTAATATATGTGCATCAAAAGTGTAAAATAGTTAATATTGCTGTTAAAAGTAACATACACTACATTGCTTAACAGTTCACAGGCAGGCCTATGCGTATGAGGTTGACTAGGCAACAGGTGTTCTATTTATAGCGCGCTGCACTTTGTAACTATGCTTTATGAGGTAACGGGTTAAAAGCATTTGTAAAAGTAATCTTGTACATATAGATTAAAATAGGCTTAAATGCTTGCTACCAGGACAATTGTACCAATTGGCTGTAGTTCTACTAATATTGCGACCAGCAGTACTGGACCGGTTTGGCAACTACCAATATCACGACTAGCACTTAACAGGAAATTGGTTATTAAAGATTTAAAATAATTGAGAATTGGAGAATTCTTATGTTTTTTGCTTGCGGCATGAACCTGTGAATTGCTGAAAAAGTCATGAAATTCACACCAAAATCCTGAGGGTTGGCAGCTATGTATATGCCGTACATATATTCCATTCTAAACAAGCATTACAAAGAAACTTTTAATTTTTTTTTCAATATGAAAACAATTGTTAGCAAAATATAACCATTCTGTCAGCCAAGTGCCACCATCTTATTTTTGTATGGAGAGGCTACCCCTCTTGATGGGGCTTCCATTCTTTTAACTCCATAATTTCATAGCTAAAAATGTTTACGTCATGAACTGTGTAAAGGAAACCATTCAGCTTTTCTTTTAAACCATACAGCATTGTACATGGTTCAGAAAATGTTCCTGAAAACATCCACAAAATGTATGGATCAGGTGGGTTTCATGCAGGAAGGTTTTATGTACGCATGTCAATATGGAATGAGAACTTATTAGTACTTGTCTTCGTTTCGTGGGGAATAGAGCCGATTCACAACATAAACACCATTCTGGCTCATCTTTAACTGGATATGTGCATCAGTTCTCCTCCTTCAGCAGCTGGTGTCGCTAGCAACTATATACTTGCAGACCTGCCAACCCCGACAAGTCCGTCTCTGCAAGGCAATTAATTTTTTTTCCTGTAAAGACTGACCAGTTTTCAGTAACGTATAACAAAACATCAAAAACTGCCATTGTAAAGCTGGAAAATGCAATATAAAGTTTGGTATGTTTCAAAAGTATGCGTAGACATTTATCACTAGTACAGCTGCATAAACGTCAGTTCCAAACCCTATGCAGCTCAATAACTTGTTGCTATCTCTCAACTGGACACAATTCTCGGAAAGAGTCTTTTTTGTTTTTGACACAACAGCAGCAATCACATCTCCCACCACGAGGCATACTAAAATTGGCATGTGATGTCCAATAAACATAATTGTATCCCTTCCTCCTTTTATTCACAAGATTCAGAATATTTGTTTTTATTTGCCCTGTGTTGATTACTTTTCACGAGGCTTAGTGTCCCTTTCCTCTTAAACATGCATCGCTTGCTGGACGCCATTTTATAAACATTTCTACGATTAACAGTTTCATCATGCTGTATAATCCTCTTCAACCTAAAAGCAAAAGCATTTGTAAAAAGTTACAATATGATTGGGATGGTCCATATTTTATCACTTGTAGATTGAATGATGTTCTCTCTAGAGCCCTGAAGGATCGCAGAGGTAAACCGAAAGTGGATCACTGACACCACTGCTGCCAACCTTCCAGGCTCACAATCAGTGAAAATAGGGATAAAAATGAGTTAATTCTGACGAATTTGTGAAGTGATCTTTGAGTCCGGGAATATTTGTTGGAACAAATGTTTAGCATGGTCTCCAGCTAATAAAGGTTCATTGTGTTCAACAAGAAAACTCACAATGTTTCAGCGTTGGTAGCTTGCAGGTCTTAATTTTCCCAACCTCTATGTGCATTTTGCTACCAATGTGCATGATGTATATTGGTGTTTGATGGCTGAACACATGGACAATTTTTGGTATATTCTGAACTAAACTTCACTTTTTGAAGAATACATTTTTTTTTCCTTGCTGGTGAAGAGTTTTCAATATGCGGTGCCAAATGCAGACCTGCCAACCCTGACGAGTCTATCTCAGTAAGGCAGTTGATTTTTTCCCTGCAAGACTGACCAGTTTTCAGTAAGGTGCAACAAAATATCAATAACTGCTATTGTAAAGCTGGAAACTAAAAGTTTGATGCATCGACGATAAACATGATGTTCGACTGAGAAGTTTGCAAATTACGCGTACTTTATTTACCTGAAGTACAGCTGCATAAACTCTAGTTCCAAACCCTATGCTGCTCAATGGCTTCTTGCTATCACTCAACTTTACATAATTCTTGAAAATTCATTACAATTTCACCATGACAGCAATCATATTTCCCGCCACAAGATTTACTCAAATTGGCATGTGATGTCCAATAAGCGTTATCGTGTCCTTTCCAGCTTTATTCACAAGAATCTAAATACTCCTTTTTATTCTTCTGTGTTGATATATTAACACTTTTCTAGAAGCTTATTTTCCCTTTTCGTCATGACCGTATTTCACGTTATTTTTCGTATCCTTTAATTTTTCGTACACCATCAAGCCATGAAAATAATTCTATATTTTTTCGTACACAAAATTTTATATTTTTTTGGTCATCCGATTATTTTTTGTACATAAAATGATCTTCTGTGAAGATTTACTTTTGCCAATGTGATAAAAAAGTACAGCCCTTTAAATTTTACAGCCTAGAATAAAAGATAAAATCATTGTTTTAGTTGCATTTGCATTTGTATTTTTTATTTATCCATTATTTTTATTTCATTTTGTTAAAACTGAAGACAGGTTCCCATTTCAAATGGATTCAAAAATATACCAAAGTTCGATTTAGATACATCAAATGACCAGGGTATTGTTTTGCTAAGCAAGTTATGAGTAATGACTAACTTTGGGCATGTTCCTAACTGAGGCACAAGTCGTCAATTCATTTTCAACTGGTCGAGATCTTTTGAAGGAGGAGTGTCACCAAACATGAATCCATGCGGGGTAAGTAATACATGCATGTTAATTTTGCTCATTGATCTTTTACTTTTGCCATCAATACCATGTTACGACTCCAGTGTCTTAATCTACGCAACAAGATATAGCAAAACAAACAAGTTTTGCATAATTGAAAATAATTTATTTCTCAAAATACAGAAGTGAAAGAATTAACTAGGGCCCAACAGAGTAGGTTAATTTTCACCTAGTACTGAATCAGAGTATTTGGATGTACTATTTGCCAGATCCAGGCACGAACCGAGTAGTAGGTGCGACTCTGAAGAGTACCGTTTGTTTCATTATCGTATGCGAAGCTTAAACTTAAATCTTCTTCATCATCTCTCTTTCTTTTGTGGCTCTCTGTGGATCTGGTTATTCGTCATACTCAGAGTGATGGAAGGATCAAAGGTGATTTATTAGAGCATAATTGCAATGGCAGTAGCTGGTACAGGAAAGTAACATTTCCATTGGCCAGAATGTTACCATGCGATCAAAATGAATTGCGTTCATTTCTGTATGAACTGCAAGAACTACTTTTCAACTTCTATAAATAGTCACGTGTACAGCACAAGATAAACACTGCCAGTGAAGGCAGACATGAAGTAAGCATTAAAGGAAAACAACATTCATAACATTTTTTTTTTAATAAAAAAATTTGAATAAATTTGGCTTCCATTGGTTGAAGGACTGGTATTATGATGACCTTATTACAATCAGGCAGGACAATATCAAGTGCTATATATAGCTACGTAACAAAAAACCCAAACATGTATTACTACGCTCAATTAAGATTTCTATTTTTTAATGATTCAAACAAAATAACGTAACGAATAATTTAAATTTCAATTATAAGAGTTTAACATCGTTTTTTTTATCGTGGCATAAACTGTCAGTTGTTGACTCGCACAGCTTACGCATTATTTGCTGTGTGAATCAGCAACTGACAGTTTATACCACGATAAACTCAGAAAAAAACTTTGAACTCTTATTTAAGTTCCATACGAACAAGCATTTTTGCCGCATCGTGTTAGCCTTTCATTGCAGACATCACAATTTGCCTTCGATTCGTCCACAGCATTTATAGTGAAAAAGTTCCAAATCTTGCTACTTAATTTCGGAGTAGACATTTTTCGATGAGTATTTTAACATATATATATATTATTTATTAACTTTATTTTGAATAAGTAATAATTAAATTTTGTCAAGATTTTTTTACAAATGGCGTCTCTACACCCAAATATTTACCGGAAGCAGAAAAGTTACGCCACCTGGGGAATGCTAGTGAAATTACTAAAGGAAATCGAGTTAAATAAATTATCATCAATCATGATTCATGAAGTCCAATGGAATGTTAACTGTTTGTGTAATTATAATTTATTTTTAAGTAAATTATTATGTATTAAAAAACTTTTTTCAAAAGTTCGTTATTTATTGAATTGTTTTACTTGTAACCATTTGTGCGCGTATTATTTGCCGAGGCGAATACTTCCGAAAAACGGGATATTCGGCAGATGCGAATGTCCGAGGTGATTTCCGGTTAGGCCCTAGAATTAACCCATTTTATCCTGAATATGACTGCGGTCATAATACCTCATTCTATCCTGAATATGCCTGCAGTCGTAGTATCCCATTTTATCCTGAATACGACTATGGTCGTACTCTACTACATACTTGTGTAGCGTCTCTAGAAACACGTGTTATACAGCACATGTACATGTGTACTTCTTCACCTACACAGGAAATGGTTAAAGCACGCATGTGCAGTGAAATTTTTATATTAAAAAAAACGTGGTTGGAATAGAAATTGTTGACTTGAAAATCAATAGATAAAATGTCAGACAACTACTCCGATGTAAACATGGATGTTGATAGCGAGGGTAGCGACACTGAAGTTGACGCTCTGGATGATTCCGAGGACAATATTTACTTAAATGATGGGTTAGAATTTAATAAAGTTGATGAAACAGATGATGCATGAGCAGCACAGAGACTGAGCCCACCAACTATTCGTTCCAACAGAATCCTCTATCGAGAACACTCTTGATAGAGGGTCTTATTTCACAAAATAAACCCTCTATTCAGAAAACTATGATAAATAAGCCTTCTCTGCTTACTAGAAGCGTTATTTCATGAAAAATAACTATAGAAATACTTCCTAACTCGGGGGTGGGGTGTGTGTGTGTTAGACGAAACACTTGGTGGCTCAGTCTCTCTGCTGCTAAAAATGTAAATATTCTAGGATTTCTGTTGTGAATTAAAAATTTAAGTTAACAATAATGGCCAACATTGGAGAAGCACATTCTGCTAGACTAGCTCGAGAGCGACTAGAAGCAATAAAAAATATTTTTCCTGTGCGAGACAGTGTAAGACAAAAATTACAAGCACGGCAGCAAGCACAAGTTGAATTTGCAACAGGTGCAGAAGAATTATTTAAACCCGTAACAACAGCTACTGAAACAGTTAAAACCGCTATCATAGGAAAACCCGATTCTGCTGATCCTGAACAATCACAGAAGAGTTTGCTTCAAGCGATAGAAGAACTTAAGCGGGCTCAACCTAAACTGATTAAAGGATTTAATTATAAAACAGACTTTATTGAAGCTTTTGTGGATGAAATCAAAAATCGTCCAGTCAGAAACAGAGATGAAATAATTGCTTTTGGCGTTGACGCTGCTAGGGCTTATCACTCTCGGGAAAAGTTTATAAAAGATCCTAATCAAAAGGTATCTAAACAACAATTTCTCAATGGAATTTATAAAATAAAACAGGGTATCAAACGGTTAGATACCAGTGATATATTTTATCGAGAGTATGTCAGGATCAGATCGATTTGATGTCCAAATGCGACAGACAAAACGACATAAAAAGCAAACTCCAAAACAGCCAGCTAAACCGCAAGTCGTCATAGATCCAACAGAAAAAGAATCAGAAGAATTATATCGACTTCCTCCTCCGTTGCAGCAGACCCAACAACAATTGACTCCTTGAGATATGTTTATGCAAGCAGGTCTTGATAAATTGGATAGGGCTATGTTTCTTCCCGCTTTTGCTTTAAATAATTTTGATAACAGAGAAAAATTTTTAAGAAAAAGACGTAAACAAAATATGGACACCTTCGAGGAATGGGCAAGTGTGGTATATTTTGGTAGCCACGATTTACCCGTTGATCCAAGCAATCCTGGTTACATAAAATTTACGGAGCAAATAGCAGAGTTAAAAGAGAAACAACAACTACCACAATCACCTCCCGAGGAGGAAATCATTCCAGAGGAATTTTTCGATGAACCCAAATCATCATCAGGAAAAGGTTTAGGGTCTGGTTTTATTGCCTGTCCTGATAATATCATCAATGATGTATCACGGCTAGAAGTTCTCTTAGGAGGAAGGCGTGCTGGAAATAACTCACCATAAATAATTAATGAAGCCGCAGATATCTGTCAGCGACTATTTCAACGTGGTATCATGGATATCAGCATCTAACGTGAACTTATTAATGAACTCGCAGACGGTTACTACAGTGACTGAAGGTCACAGTAATTTTAGAGAAACAACAATTAAATAAAATGATTATACACAATGCTCAACCCATTCCAGTCAGAGTAGTGAATTCACGATTACTAGTCTATCGAGCAACCTACGGAGATGGTTTTGGTGATATTGCTACGGGTTTGTTTAGAAGAATAGCTCCTAAGGCGTTAACGATTGCAAAACAATTGTCGATGAAGGCTATTGATGTTGTTAAGGATAAAGCCCTTGGAACTGTTGGTAATCTTGCCGGAAGAGCATTTACGGCAGTCAAGGATAGATTGGTACGGTTAATACGCAGACCGGAAGCGGTTAAACCACCACCAGTAAAATTGCCGAGCACTGAAACTATGCCCGCGAATGTCAGTAAAGTAATAAATCAGGCCGCAAATAAAAAACTCGCATCTCTTGTAAACCAAGAACCTGAACAAATACATACCTCATTCATATCAGGAAGTGGAGTTTCCCGAAGTGGTCTTCGTTTTAGACGACGATAATTTATATAAAAATGTTCAAACATGTATCAGATCCAGCGTTCGATATGGATGCACCAGTATTCAAAGACGAGTCTGTGCGCGATTATCAGTATTATTCTTATTAGGCAAGAACACCCAATCAACGCGGGCGAATTGAATTACAAGTGCATGATACAAGTAGATATTTCTTACCCGCTGAAGCATTCCTTGAAGTTACTGGGGAACTTGTAACAGATGTTGTCGCTAATACACCATACAACGCTAATATCCAAGTTGGTTTTTTTAATAACGGCGTCATGACGCTATTCAAAAGTGCTTCATATAACATCGATGGAAAGGAAATTGAGACAATTCAGGATAATGTTGACGTTGCTACAACAATCATGGGATTAGCACGATACTCAGATGGTTACACTAGTTCGGCTGGTCCGACTATGATGTTCTCTAAGGATAATACTGATCATCCGAATGGAAGACCTGTTATTAGATATTCAATGTTAGCTAACTCTTTTGCAGCAACTAATGATAAATTACCAGATACTCCAGACAAACCAGCAGCTGTCACAGCTGTCTCGGCGCCAAATCCCGATTACAATCTTGGTTTTGCTACATGTAAATTAATGTTATCGGGTAATCGTAGAAAATTTTCATGTGCAATTCCACTGTCTCACATCTTTGGATTTTGCAGAGGTGTCAGAAAGGTTTTTTTTGGAGCCAAGCATACAGTTGTACCTGTTAGAAAAGGTGATGGTAACGATGCTATCTGGCGAGACGGTGATGCTGGTGTTGCTAACAGTAAAGTAATATTATTCAAGATTGTGTTGTGGATGCCAGTGATGTCCCAATCGTTAGTTGAAGAGCAACGGCTACTCTCTTTCATGGGCACAGGTGGTAAATCACTGATATCATGGTTAACAACATCCACCGATACCATTCCAGGCGCCGGTGCCGGGCAATTCACGTGGCGGATAGCATCACAGCAAGGAGTGTCAGCACCACGACATATTTTCGTTACACTCCAGGCTAATGTGAGAGTAAATTCACAAGCGCAGAGTCATATGATATTTGACAAACTTAATCTCTCTGAAGTTTCGCTGCGAATAAACGGACATCAAGAACCATCCAAAGACATATTGATAGATTTTGAAAACAATCAAGTCGCACGTGCGTATCATCGTCTGATGACATTTATGGGACGTGATCAAAATATTGATACCAGCTTGCAGATATCACAGTTTGATTTTACAACACTGTATCCGATTTATTACTTTTCACTGGAACATCTTGATTTAACCAAACAATCGGTCGTTGATATACACTTCAAGGCTAACGTGGGTGATTTCCCTGCTGCAGTTGCTGGTCCACCTGCAATTCCTGGTGGTTTTAGAGCTGTCGCGGTCATATTCTCCGATAAAGCAATGCTACTTGAAGGTGTTGGTGGACGAATGAGAGTCATCGATGCCCCGGTGGAAAATACGCAACATTGCTGAAAGTAACACAATTAGATCAATCTCTGATAAATAAAATGTCATATCATCACGCTAACATGGCTCTGACCCCTGGTCAGATCAACAAACTAAAAGCAAGCATCAGCGACAGGAACGTCAATAACACTTGAACACGGACAACTTAGTGGTGGTCAACATAAGTTATCGGTTACTCAAACACAGCTTAATCAAATCAACAAAGCCAGAACATCAGGAAAAGGGATCGAACTTGATTTTACTGCCACAGCTGTCCATGATATGGTCAAGTCTTGTGGAATATTTCCACTCATTCCAATATTAGCTGCCGCGATACCAGGAGCACTTGGAGCAGCAGCAAAAGCCGCAGCACTTGGAGCAGTTGGAACCGCAGCAGGAATGGCACTTAAGAAAGCAGTCGGAAAAGGATATAACAAACGAGGAGGAATACTTCATCCTGCGGCAATAGCAGCAATGACTGGACAAATTCCTCTATCACAGCCAAGTGAACAAATAAAAGCTATCAAGGTGTTGGCACCAACGATTGTAAAAACTGCTCTTGGTAGAAAGGATATTTTGGGACCACTTACGGCTGGTCTATCTAGAGCGTTTACTGGACGAGGATATAAAAAAACAGGCCGCGGACTCAGACTCCCAGGAACCCCAGCCTCGTGGTATCCAAAACGGTTTTAAAAACGCTTCCAGCGAGAAATTTTGATTTGCTTGATGCTGTAAACAATTGCATATAAAGAACTTCAGAGACGTCTTTATGCGAGATCAATTACCGCAACAGCCGAAGAATCCAGAAACCGGTATTATTAATCTCGACAACAAAAACGGTCCTGGAACTCACTGGGCTGCTTACGCGATCGATCCACATGGAATGGTCTATTTTGATTCGTACGGTTTAGCACCGCCAGTTGAGTTTCTCAGGCACGCAAATAAAATACAAAATACTCTGGAAGACGAAGTCTCCTGTGGCAGTCAACGTTACCAACACAAACACCGACTGATCTGCCCATTTGTGGTCAGGTTTTAAACGTTCTTGATGCATTAACAAAGCACCCAAAAATTCCTCCTCACAAAGTCGTGCATGAATATACAGCAAATTTAAATAATCCTATAACTAAAAATGGTTGATATTTACGGAAGGTCAAGCAGAACAAAGGAAGAAAAAAAAGATATCGATTTATCAAAGTATGTGACCAAAGATGAAATTGATGATCTTTTAAATCTGACCGGGATAGACCCAGACGAGGTTGTAATTTTTCAAGATCGACATGGCAAGCTAAAAACCAGTAACATTAAGTGGAATGACATAATTTGCAGGGTCCTTGGAGCTACCATGGACAACATCGTTGTATTCATGACAGTGGCAGAATCAGAGATTCATCGATATCAATTGCAGCGCTCCGAGATGGTATGCAAAAACTTGCACTAGCCCGTGTAGCGAAGACCGGTGATACAATGACAGGTGAACTGAGCATGAACGGTAACAAAATAACCGTTTTAACCCTTTACCTCATAGAGCATAGTGACAAAGTGCAGCTCGCTGTACATAGAACACAGGTTACCTAGTCGACCGCATACGCATAGCTTGCCTGTGAACTATTAAGCAATGTAGTGTATGTTACGTTTAACAGCAATTTTAACCATTTTACATTTTTGGTACACATCTATTACATGTGGAACAATTTAAGAGTAAAGTCCGATTGTTACAGCTGTGTAATTATTTATCACGGAAGAATTTGTTATGTGCTTTAAAATCTGGAGAGAATTCGTTCACCGTCATATCAGTGAGGCCGTGTGACCAACCGTAGAGCTGCCATTTCTCATACTCGAAATTTACAAGTTTTTCATCTGTGTCTACATCACTAAGTCACCTAAATTTGATAATTTATAAAAACTAATTGCAGCCTATATCAATATCAGAGCCTTTACCTAGGTTATTGAATCTTTCATAGTTGTGATTCTAATCATGAAAACTTCGTAAGTACTGAATGAAATCCGCGACCGCCATTTTGGAGAGTGGAGATTACGACCCAGTTACTTTAAATAGCAGATATCGACCAGTACATAAACAGTGACCACGTGATCTGACGTAATTGTCATTCACAGAAATGAATGTAGTATCTAATAAGGGGTTTTCCCCGAAGGTGGCGCTACGAAAACCGGCTTAAAATGGCCGTTGTTTACAGCAGACGTAAAAAGGCGCTTCTATGGGACTTTTGTAGAAGCGTCAATAGTCGCTTCTATGCGACTTTTGTAAAGGCGTCCAAAGACGGTTGTATGAGGTAAAGGGTTAAGAGATCCAACATCGTCGGAAGATGCCGCAAACAAACAATATGTAGATGCAAGCACTAGCGCCATCGACGGTAAACTAACCACGTTGCGGGCAGAGTATGATGTTCACGTGGGCGTGTTTACAAGACTTCGAAGAAACTTCACAAAAGCTGACGAGTCCATTGATAAGTTCTTTGGGGTTCCTCCAGTCATCGACATGAAACTTTCTGAAATCATACCAAATCTTACTAATAACGCCAACGATATCAACAAGATTAATACCCGGTTAGTGTAGTCAGAACAGAAAAAAGTTTTTCAGATCAAATTCAGATAATAGAAAATAACATTAACACGATCAAACAAACACAGCAGAATATCGTTGCGGGAATTTCTGAGATCGTTGCCAAAACCAGTGTGATTGAAGTCCCCACTGGAGTTACCCCCGGGCATATCTCCAACATAGTATACACAGTATCATCAGGATTTGCAACATGGTCCCGACAAAATAATGCTATCAAATATACAGCAACAGCCACTGGTGTGTATAGACTGTCTGTATTCAGTGCCGCTAAATTTGAGATCTTCACAACATATCCCTGGAGTCATTCCAGTGACAAATATTCCGGGGTTGTGACTATCATATTAAACAAGGAAACCGAAGAAACATTTATACTGGAAGCCGCAGACAGGAAATTAACCGCAACATCTTACTGGTGGTGTCTAGAATTCATCGCAGAAACACCTCAATTGGTCACCGCGTAAACAAATAATGGACGCAAACAAGTACAGATACAATCAAGTACGTGAATGGCAATCCGAGTTGAAAACCGTCATCGACGAGTATACGTCGAAAGTAAAAAAATACCATAGATGTGTTACCGTGTTAGACATCATGGTTTATTCGGTATCTGTGGTAGTTGCATCCACCGGAGTAATATTATCAGCGATAACCCCAGTGACTGCAGTAATCGCTGCAACGATATGTGTTTCCACAGCTACAACTATCGCGGGTGTCTTTGGTATCATCGCGAAAAAAATATCATGCGCGAACACAAAATTACACGACTACACGGTAAAATTAAATACAGCCACGACAGCATATCAGAAATTGTCATCGCTGATATCATCAAGTCTTGACGTACGAAGTAGCTCTGGTGGGGCAATATCAGATTCTGAATTCAAGTTAATGGCGGACACATACAATGACTTCTCTGAAGTAAATTCGAAGAATGCCGATTTGAAAATGCAACAAATAAATAATCATGTCAACGCCAGCCGAATTACTTCAACAAATAGTCGCGAATACAAACCCGGTGAAAACCACAATAACAACAGTGTCCTCGACGAGACCCGAATTCGGTATTAATTTTCCAACTCTGATTCCAGTTGCCGAGATCGCGTTGGCACAACTGCGAGTATACCATAGCTGGCCCTATAATTCGTGTGTGTTTCCATATCGGGATAAACCAGGAAATGTTAACATTCCAGATTGAGATACTATCACACTTCCCACAGGGAGTTATCAGATCGAAGAAATCAACGAGAAAATACAACGCCAGATAAAACGAATCACTACCAAGGAAGCAAAGATATCAATAAAAGCTCATGAACCAACGCTGTCTGTGGCCATCGAGATTGCTACACCCGGTTACGCCGTAGATATCTATAACAGTTCAATCCGAACAGTGTTAGGATGGCCAGAAGAAAAACCACCAACGATACCACGACCACCAGAACCTAAAAAATCCGACTACGTAACAAAAGATCTTTCTGATGATTGGAAAAATAAATTCTTGCAAAAAGATCCCATTAAACCCAAATTTAAATTACCTATCAATATAGAATTACTTGCCCGAGATGAGATTTTTCCATATTTCTATCTTTGGAAGGAGGGAGGTTTATGGAATTTTCGTGCAGAATATACCGATAAGGATTTTACGTTAGAAGAACTTATCGATGCATTTAATTATTATAACGAGTTTTATCGACAACAATTATCTAGTCTGCGTGGGTTTTTTCAATCACATATCGTAAAATTTGAACACCGTGATGAAATCATCCAGAAAATTAAAGAACTAAATCATCTTTCGGTTATCATTGAGAAAATACACGATAAATCAGCTCAAATGATAGCTGCTTATCCAGTTGGCGTAAAGAGGAAAATTAAAGAAGTTGAAGAGAATTTAGATGAATACCTTAGCAGGTTTGATAATGTACCCGCGCATGCTAGACCCCTCCCCGGAGACCAAGACATCGTTCTGATGCAAAGAGAAGCAGACGTAAGAACTGCTAACGACAAATATAGAAGATTTCAAAAATTTTTGACCGGTAAGAAAATCACAGAGGCTGAATTACCAGCGTGGAAAGTCCCCGGATATGTGTCTGTGGCTGATCGTAAAAAACTTCGTGATGATCTCATTGATGAATCCTTCGAGGATATCCTTGCCACGTACAAGCAAACACTACCGGTACCCGTTATCCTCAGACACGATAATTCCACAGCGGGAGATGACAGACATATTTCTCCGGGAATCGTAAATATCACTGATGTCGTCGCGGTCAATCTTGTATGTGATGTCATCGACGGTAGCTACAGCGCATCAGACACAACCACAACAGCACAGCAAGGGTTCATCCTGTATTCATTTACACCTAAAGACCCGCCTGGATTTCTGATTGTGCAAGAGCCGATCAATCCGGTCTATCTACGGTGTCATAACCCATGGCTGTCAAGAATAAACTTTAAAGTCACTGACCAGCAGGGCAGTCTTTTGGACCTGAGAAATGAAACTATTAGTATTAATTTGCTGGTGAAATCCTAGAGGATTTTCAAATTGTAGACTTTCAATTATTAATATCATATCATAATAATGTCCAAAAAATCTTCGAATTTCCGGAAGTATGATGATGATGATGAAAATCTCTCCGACAGTGATTTTATTTTTAGTGATGAAGATGAAAATGTCTCAGACGTTTCCACTGACAGTGATTGTTAGTGGTGAGGATGAAAATGTCTCTGACAGTGATTTTATTGACAGTGACAGTGACGACGATGATGGCACTGTTGGTAACATCACCATCAATGACAGCACCGTCACAATAAATTATATTAAATGATAAAAAAAAATATAGCATGTATCAGCACGTGAAATGTTTCATACATGACAAACAAACACTTGAAGAATATATCAAAAAATTATTCAACGGAGCGTCGTCGATTTCATCAATGATGAAATTAGGTGTAGTTAAAATAAATAAATACGGCAATAATAATTTTTTACTGACAGAATCGCAGTTGAAACAACTACAAGAGAATCATATCATAACGATCACGTGTTTTCCAGACCAAATCATGAATTATGCTCACTCGTGCATTTCACGGGATCATCTTGACAAGATACTGCAGTGAAAGTCAATGGGGGGAAAATCACAGAAATCGGACGATAATTTTATTTTTTTGTGCAGTAAAAATATTTGAAAATTCTAAAGAATTTTTACTTTATATATATTTTTTACAATACTGACAATTTCTCTGGGTTTGATAGGGTATTTGCTAGTAAAAATCAGAGAAAATGTCCAAGTTGCAGATTTGATAGGGTATTTCCTAGTAAAAATTAACAAAACAGTCCAAAGTCACAGATTTGATAGGGTAATTGCTAGCAAAAATCAATGAAATCGTGCAGTTTGTATAAATTTCATATAATAATTATTTCACTGCGGGATTTTATTTTTTCTTATAGTATTTTTCTGCAACAGTCCAAAGTCGCAGATTTGATAGGGTAATTGCTAGTAAAAATCAACAAAACAGTCCAAAGTCGCAGTTTTGATAGGGTAATTGCTAGCAAAAATTAACAAAACGGTCCAAAGTGCTCATTTTGATAGGGTAATTGCTAATAAAAACCAACGAAATTGGCCACGTTGCTAATCCTGATAGGGTATCAGCTAGTAAAAACCAACCAAATCGGACAATTGCATAATTTGGACAGTAAAAAAAAAGTTATATTTCTTTTTCACTTCCCCTTGACAAAGTCAAGGTATTTGACTTAGTCAATGACGAAATCAAGGTGAGGTATGTACTTCCTCGTCAGTGACAAAGTCAGCGGACATACAATGCTTTAATTTTCGAACGCAATTATTTATTATCTTTTTAGTTTCATACTTGGCTGCCAGTGCGAGCCTGATCTTCTCGATTGCACGAGACAGTGGAACAAATTCATTTATTTGTGCCTCCACTACGCTGGCCAGCGATTTATACAAATTATTTTGAATCATCTTTATGAATCGATATTGAGCAGGAAGAATGTAACGCCCTGCACATTTAGCTTCATATAATGATTCAAAATCAGACAGTATTGTTTCAGGATTTAGTAATATATTAAATCCTTGTTTTTCTAATTTTTTAATAGCATCAGTCACATTATTGATATTTTCTCGATTTATATTTATATATATTTTTATATATTTAAAATAAAAAAAAAATAAACAGCAGTCACTGATGAGCGGTTAGTCTTATACTGGCTTATGGGTCTCCACAAGGTCCTTTCAGACTTGATTTTGTCACTTTGTGTTTTGAAACACTTCGTGTTTTAGGTGATTTTTTTATTTTTCAGATTTTTTTTATCTCTGTCTTACAGAGCTTTTCTTATAGCTCCTCGTGATCGGTTCTTTTAGCCATTTTGTTTTTAACCGTAGAGCTTATACATCTAATGACTGCTGTTTATTTTTGGGAGCTCCATGTGCATACCCCCCCAAATCGAATTCCATGGGTAAAATGTACCCCCACGATTCGACGTGGAGGAGATATGCACACAAGGCCCTTGCTGGAGCCCCCAACTATTATAAAAAACCCCAAATGGGCCCGTTGAACAATATGTCCGTAACAAGGATTCGAACATGACATTTGATAGCGCCGGGATGAAAGTCAAACGCGTTACCATTATGCCACTGCTCAATCTGATAATATAGGGTTTAAAAATTATTATATACCGATCTACCTGTTGTGAAATTTATACAGGTGGGTTATTTGCAGAAAATCGTCTGCTTGTACCTGTAAAGTGTTATAGCGTGCTGTCAAGGTCACAACAGGGAAATAATTGTATCATTGACTTTCACACAGTCGCTGTAGAGTTATCTACATAAGAAAATATAATCCAGCTATCAAACTTACTTGAAAAAGTTGATTTAATAATATTTTCTGCAACAAATTGAACCGAATGGGAGTTAATACCGAAATACTTCACAACCGAGCTCATTGAGCAAAATATATTTTCTTTATTAGTATTTCTGTTGCGAGATCTTACAGCTCTGGGAATTTTTGCAAATTTACCAGTGCCACCTCGTGCAGAAATCTCGCTCAGAGTAATGGCTTGTAAATTTTGAAGAGAGTTATTAAGTTTATTATTATCTTTGTGATCAATTATAAGACTATCTTTGATCTCTCCAAAGAAACACTCGAACACGAACTTGTGATTAAGATAGCTTTTACCTCCAGCATTAAATCGAAGATAACCAGCATTATTAACAGCACCAACTGGTTTTTTCAATCTACAGTGTCTCACTATTCCCTCGCGAGATGCTTCATAATTTTTAATGGTTGGATGTCGGACAAATTCTTGATTCATTTATATAATAATGTATTTGTCTAAGTTATAATTTGTCTGAAAACTTAGTTATATAATCACTCTCAGATTTTATCGCGTCTCCATTGTTGTTTTTAATTGTAATATCGCTCGAGTTCACGGTATCGTTTCCCCCCGCATCCCGCACATAATTGTGTTTTACCCCTGACACCAATGCCACATCGCAGGCATGGGATAGGTCCTGTGCTTCCTCGTTTAATGCTTTGTATATGTTCACCGCAGAATTCCTTCCTGCAGGGCTTACCACAGACTGTTACGAATCCAACTTTTAACCACTTGCAGTTATTCATTTATATATATATTTGTTATTTAAATATTTGTCTTAAATATAATATGAAGGGTTTATTTGGCGCTGGGAGAGTCGATCTTGACAGGCTAAACAGAGACAACGACGGAATCTACCTGATCTGTTTAATATTATCAACGAGGGTAAAAAAGAATTCCGCGACGACGGCGCTTCTCATGTATGGTCGTCATTTAAAATTATCCGCGACACCGATGAAGTCATCGATGCTACAATGACTGATGCCCGAGCAAAAATGATTATTGATTATCTATTTGATATTCATCAAAGCGATGAACACAGTAAGAAATATTTTTTCAGAATAAAATTATTGTGCAAACAGATTCCGATGAATGGATTATCCATGACAGACTCGACCCTGTTCTTGCTAACGGAAAGACCATTCTGCAAAGTAAAGATTCCAAACCAGGAATGCTGACCGATCTGCGACGTGAAAAAATAACAGCATGGGCTGAGCAAGTCAAAGATACTGGGGCAACAATAAATGATGTTGCTGTGCTATCAAGTAAATTAAAATGTTCATTAACAGTAAAAACACTAACCGGAGAAATATTATACAATTCCAAACATTATAAAAAGTCAGATCACCAATTGAAATTATTGATCATAACTCTCATGCCTGGTCTGATGCGGTTACAATATTTCCACGAGATCGTGTTGTCAAACTTTATTCCGGAAATATATTTGATGCTATTTACACGTTGAGTAAAACCGACCTTGTGTCAGTGTGGTTATTTAAGAGTTCCGAAGATTCCGAGTATGATCAATTTGTAAAACCCAACGGGGAATTATACCGGACAGAGTCGTTGCAACAACAAATGAAAAAACTCGCAGAGAAATATGCGAAAGAAAACATTGAGCAGTTATTGGTTAATTGTTTTACAGTTCCAAGTGTTGCCGCTCACGCCACCAGAGAAAGAAATTCGTGGAGACCAACCCGAAGTCAGTTTCTTTCGGATATACAATTAAGCTGTGTCGAGTACGGGCATGGCGGGCTGTGGAATACCTGATATGACTACCGGGATATGACGGCTTGCTACCCAGGACGCTTTCTCGGGAACGGTGAGTGCAGCGAATACTTTAAGCGATTTGGACCTCCCACGAACTCGATGACACGAGTTGCTATAAACAGCGTTTTACCCGACTTTGACCCGACGGAATTTGCTCGTGTGACTTCGTTTGAATTTGCTAAAGGGCTTCATCCGTGCTGTTATGTTTGGTTTGGCAAACACTTCAGTGAAAAGCACTGGGTACCAATAGTGTTATTGCGATATATGCGCGACAGCCGAATACTGGTATCGTTGACTGTCAGTGAAGCAATCATATCATATCGACTGCAGACCTCAGTTTGGTTGCCAACACCGGAGCGTGTCAGTGTAGATGAAGTTATCAGCGAGTATGCACGAGAGTGTTCAAATACCCCAATGGATGTCATTGTCAGTGAGGCTCCTAAAGTGCTTAAGATCAAACTCGGCAATAGTGAAAAAGTAGCAAAAGATCTTGGACGAAGAATAATTGGTAAATTTACTCAGGGTGCAGCATTTGATCATAAAATGCATCACTCGCGGTTGATTATCGATGATGCTGGATTTTATAATTGCTGACGCTGTTGCGAGAAATATATTTTGTAATCGAGAGCATGTGTTCTTGTCCGACGGGAAAAAGTTGGGCACAATTGTAAATTATATCGACGGAGAATCGCCTCAATACACACATCTAAGATCTTCAATGCTGGGTTATGTTTCTATAAATTTACTATCAATGATAAATCGATTTCCTGACACCGCAGTTAGAGTTGCAACGGATTCATTTTATATCAATAAAAAATATTCAGAATTATTGGCTCGTTTTACAAGCACTGATGAATCATGGAGTTCATGGAGAATAAAAGCGGAGATGTTACACGAATATTGTGAATCCGCCGATGTTGCAATTAAAGATGATTATTGTAAATCAGAAATGTCAGAAATGTCTTCCGCACCATCTGTGTATGATCCAATCACTAGACACAAAACCGTTTATTTAAACGGACCGGGCGAGTCTGGTAAAACAACTCGAGCGATTAAATTATTTGGAAAATCGGATATGATTGTTCTAACACCTACACACAGGCTTGCCAGGGAGATGAAACGAGGAGTCAATTCTTGTACTTGGCACAGCTTTTTCAAATACAGCGGTGGTGTGTGGACGTCAGATCAAATGGGAACAAAATATATTACCGAGAAAATAATTTGGGATGAGATATGTACGGTACCACTGGAAACGTTAAAAACATTTCTTGATTGGCTGCTAACGAAAAATACTGCAGTCGTTATGTGCGGCGATCACGGTCAACCACCTCTGTTTGTCGGCTCATCTCCGCATTATTGGCTGAGGGATTTTGTTGATTATTACGAAGAAGTGTCTGATGATCATAGAGCACTTGATGCAACATTGAAAGAATTTAAAACATTAATCAGGCTACAACCGAATAAAATTCAATGTGAAATTATGCGCGAGACGATTCCTGAAACTTTGATGAGCGACTTTTGGAGCTCGTGGAAACCAGACGATTTGATAGTAGCAAGTAGAAAGATAGTCAGAGACACACTTCAACAACAGCTATTTCAGATACAACAGGAAAGGTTTCCAATACTGCCAATGCCGTTATGTTATAGACCAGCTGATACGCGGTTACAAAATAAAGATGTTGATATCCCTGGAAAAACAGAGAAACAGAATTTAGTACTAAATGATATTGTGCTAGTTGATATTAATGCTGTCAAAGATGCACTAAAAATGAATAAATCTCCGTGGACGCTAGGATACGCAATGACAATTCATTCATCGCAAGGAGTGACTATCTCTGATACAACTGTCTGGATTGTTGATGATTGAATCGAATGGTTGAACTTAGTCTACCTAGCGGTGTCCAGAGTCAGAAGAATATCTCAACTGCGAAAAATTGTCTTGGATGAATCAAATACTGATAAAATTAATAATGAAAACAACAGCGACATAACAAGAAAAAAACTCTCTGGTTACAGAGTGACAAAAAAAAATAATTGCGATTTTGATCTTGATGTTGAATTTATCAGAGCGCTGAAACAGCAGCAGAATAATCAGTGTGCGAGCTGTAATTGCATAATGCTATGGCAGTATTCGGATAAAAATTCAAGACAATTTACCGTAGACGGAAAAGATAACAGTCGTGGTCATACACGTGATAATATCATGTTGACCTGTCTTGAGTGCAATCGACATAGAGGCGCCAGCGTTAGTTAAGTCATTGAAATCACTGAAGTGATTTTGGCGGTAATTGTGTGTCCTCGGGAATCACCTGTAATTGCTCACGTGTGAATCCACGTTGAGCAGTTGAATCCAACCTACAGATCGCTGGTCTGCCTGACGATCTTGTCACGGTGGATATCTTGTGTGTGGTAACGCTCCAAATAGGATCAGTTGCTCTTCGTTTACCACCTTCAAGTTCACCTGGTTCATATAAATATCTTACAGTGACATTACCCAGTATTGGCTGCGCTGAAGAATCCCGTCGTACAGGTATTATGTTTTTTTTGTGATTGCGATGGCAGGTTTCATGTTGGTTGTTTGTGTGACCTCGCTATTTAGTGCAGCTATCACGCTTGGTAATCTTGCAACCCATTCGCGAGATCTCGTATCTTGAATAAATTTCTTCGCGTATTGATATCCAAATAACCGCTCAGCAAGTGTTCGATTGAATTGCTCAACAATTGCCTGATCACGGTGAATTTCAGTATGTCCTCGTCTGATGGTGACGTTATGTTGCTTCATCAACGATGATACTGCACCCTGAAATTCTTTGCCAGGATCAACTTGTAATAAACTTGGCCAACGTAGACCACGTTGATAAATTCGTTTAAACGCAGAAGCAACTTCAGATGCTGTTTTAGTCATTAACGGTTCAGCATCTTTGTATCTACTTGCAACATCAACTACAGTTAACGCGTACTTGTATGTACGTCTTCGGATAGTATCATGTGGCAGAAATAATATATCAGCCTGATAACCTCATTTGGTACACTAACATCAAAATGCGCAAAGTGAATTTGTTTAGGACGCAGTAGATAAATTTGCCATATTGGCTGTCGGGATAACCAATTTTTAGCAGCAACTTTTGTAACTTTTGCTGCTTCAGCGAGTTTACTAATTGCTGCACTACCTCTCCAGTATCCTCTTGGGGAATAATAAATCGACTCCATTATATACCAGTACCTAACGCTAATTCACCTTTCATTGCGGATTTTATTAACCAGGATGCCAACTTTTCTTTGAAAAATTTATCAGGGATGGCATTTAACGCGTGAATTAATTTCACATCCGCGAGATGGCGCTGTTGCAAATCCTTGCTTCAGTAAGCTACATCAAGAGCATGACACGCCTTATCAATAGCGTTTATCGGATACTCGCCTGGTTTTGGTTGATCTTGGTCATCAAGTCCGATATCAAGTCTGGTTCCTGGACCACAGTAATTATATCCTGTGAGATGTTTTTCTCCTGGGTATTTAGCCCATGGAGCCCCTGGTATCTTGGCTAACTTGGCTGCGATATCACTGCCTCGCTTTTTTAAAAATAATAAATCTAAACTTTTTTATACCGCATCGTTCACACTTGCCTGTAAGAGCTTGTCGATGATTTTTTTGTTGTAATTGTTGTCATATCCGCAGTTGGGGTATGTGCTCGGCATTTCACACAATATAAATTCATATTTATTTTATGATTTATCTAATGGAGATCACTGACTTTTCTGCATCAAAGCGACGAGAGCCAATCAAACATAACTCAGTGCTACCAAATTCAATTCGAATGATTATTATAGGTCCATCTGGGTTGGGTAAGACGCAGTTGTTACTTAATTTAATAATGAAGTGGATGAAGTGGGATAAATTATATTTGATAGCACCATCAGTGGACGATCAGCGGTGTTATCAGGTATTAAAAGATTTTAACGAAAGTGCAAAATCGATAAGTGAAGAAGATGTTATTGATTTTAAAACTGATATCAATGAAGCACAGAGTATCGATGATATTGATGGGAGTATTAATAACTTAGTCGTGTATGATGATATCATGCTGGACAATCAATCAAACCCTGCCAGGATGTTTTCCCGCGGCAGGCACAAAAACATTGATGTGATTTATGTAACTCAACGGTATACACAAATTCCGAAAGTGATCAGAGATAACTGTAATGTTCTTGCGGTATTTAACGGTGTTGACGCACACACGTTACAAAATATTCATCGAACTTGGTGCAGCGGTGACATGGACATAGATTCAGAAATTTCTTTAGTCGTGCTCAGGCAAAACCACACGAATTTGCAACGATAAATTTACATGATCCTTGGACACGGTATCGAGTTGGGTTGGATACAATTTTTAGTTAGAAATCCTTTAGGATTAAAAATATTTACATTTTTAGCAGCAGAGAGACTGAGCCACCAAGTGTTTCGTCTAACCCCCCGGAGTCAAGAAGTATTTTTATAGTTGGTTATTTTTCATGAAATAACTTCTAGTCAGCAGAGAAGGCTTATTTATCATAGTTTTCTGAATAGAGGGTTTATTTTGTGAAATAAGACCCTCCATCAAGAGTGTTCTTGATAGAGGATTCTGTTGGAACGAATAGTTGGTGGGCTCTGTCTCTCTGCTGCTGCATGGCTTCATGCACTTTTTGACAGCGATTCGGAGAATGAAGCAGACTTTGAAAGCTTTCAAGAAAAATGGGTCCTGGATGATTTTTCACTTCGGTTGCAGCCAGATTTAAATTGATAGCAGGAGCAACACCCAGCAGAAGCTGATGCAAAACATTATTTTGAGTTACTTTGGGATGATTTAATCTGAAAAAAAAACTTGAAACAAATTGTTACGTTGAAAGATTTCTAGGATTAATTTGTGACAAGTTTTCATGAGAAACTTGCACACTGAAGTACATGTTCCAGAATGTGAAGTAAACAAATTGTTCCTTGTGTCATGTTGTCCAATTTTAGTAAAATTATTATAACTTTTAAACTAACAGTGCTAAAAACTTCAAATCTGGACCAAAATACTAGAAATTGAATTATCTTTATTTTATTCGCATAATATTAGCAGCATTTCATTAATTTTCATGGACAAAAGATTCACTGAACATCTTGGCAAGTTTTTTAATTTTTTTTTTCTCTTTCAAGTCATATTTCAAAGTACAGTTGTGAGCATGTACATTGGTAAATGATAACAAAACATATATCACTGTGTTGCAAATTTTATTACCTTTTCTGAGATATGTAATTTTAAATTCTTTATAAAAGAAATAACATTGTTGCAACATTTTTAGTAAACATGGTGAAGGTAGGCACAATTTCAGCTGATGCTCCGTTTTACCACAATGTATTTAGAATTGCTTCTCAGGAATCAGGCACTGCAGTTGAAATTGGTAAACAGGATAAAATGGGTTAAATTAACTTACAGGATGGTGTATGAATTCTTGTTTCCTGAAAAGTCCCTTCAATTCCAATAAATCCAAAAAAAATGCCCCTTCTGTGTTGAAGTTTCAAATGGTCAGAAAGATTTCCAAAGAATTCACCAATTTTAAGCGTGTAGAAAGCCCGTTGCTCAGCTTACTCAGAAAGGGCAACTGTTTTGTTAACTGAGAATTATTCACATTCATTTTATTGACCTCCTTCGTCTTTTGTATCGGCAAGAAAATATAATGATTGATGTATTTATTCTGTTGTTATTACAATATATACTGCTATTTATCAACAGCTGGACAGCGTCATTAATGAGCGCACATTTGAAGACGAGTTCAGAAGTCATTTGAGTTTATTTATCCAGTAAAACATGACAATATCTCAACACAGGAAGAAGCGAAGACCACAGACCATTTAGCAATTATCTTATTGGCTCAATATAGTAATGCAGTAAAAAACTATAAAAACCCAGTTACTTTTAATCATAAATGTAAAAGTCATCGACTCCGTGAGTTCGAGTTATATATACTGGTAGTTAATATCTTCAAAGTTCTCGTCTGTTCATGCTTGGGCATGTCTTCATTATTAAGTTTCTTCAAACCCCTGCCAAACGGAGAGACTTACCCCACCACCACCTAAATGCACTGAACCACTTGCAGCAAAATCGTAAGAGTTGGCAGGTCTGCGATTGGCAATTCAAATCAGTGTTTGCAGCACATACACAGAGTGAAAATCCGGTTAGGCCCCAATTTCACTCAAAAACATTTGTAAAACTACTCTTATACATATAGATTAAAACTTGCTAAAATGCCTGCTGCAGTTCCAACTGTTTCGATCAGCTCAGTTTCACCAATATCGCGACCAGCAGTACCGGACCATTTTGGCAACTGCCGTTATTACCACTAGTGCTTAACGGGAAATCTATTGTTCTATTAAAGATTTAAAATAATCGAGAATTGGGGAATTTGATATTTTTGCATGTGGCGTGAATTGCTGTAAAAGTTGCGACATTCACACCAAACTTGTGAGAATTGGTAGCTATGAGACAGACTGAAGCCTTACTTAGGTCGACATAAACCGAACTGGTTATTGCCATAAAGCAATATAATGTATTAATGATGACGGATAAATAACCAAAATTATTTCAAAGCTGTACAATATTTTTGGTCTTCTTTTCCCTAAAATGATGAATGCAAACGTTATATTATTGTAGTAGTATAGATTAGCCTAAATATGGTTAATTACGTTGCCTACATTTTTCTTTGCAGGTGACCAAGTACTGTGTGGTGAGGCCTATGCTAAAAAGAGACAGTGGCTTTGAATTCCAATCCTCCACATGTAAGAATGTCTTCCCTAGGTCCTCTGCCCACCGCTCCCATAGCAAAGGAGGTCTGATGACAGTTACGACCCTGGTTAGAAGGATGACAATGGAGAGAGGCCCTGAAGTTGTGGCCGTGTACTAAGTTTATGCCCAAACTGCAAAAGCAGTGCAATTTCTGTTAGGAGGATGCTTGCCGAGGCAGAGGGAATACAGGAGAAAAAACGTCAGAGCTCATTCACATCAAATTCATCCATGGCAAAGGATGACGGATCACCCTCCCCCAAAAGATGCAAGTCATCGATCCCTTTGCATCAGATTAAAGTCCTAGAAAAATGGCACCAGTCCACTACAGAAGAGCTAGCATCACCACTCGAGCAGCTCAGGGTGAAAAGGGGAGGGATATTTCAACGTAACCAATGCAATTTGCTAGAAACATCCCGTCAGGCTACACCATCCCAAACCAGCATGCAATAATTCCTCCATTTCAGGAGGAGGATGCCATTTCCATACTGTATGAGGTGGATGACCGAGTGTTCATTAACCTGAACCTAGGACGAAGGCCCCAAGTGTCGCTTGTATACCTACCCCAATACAAGTTCACAGGGTTCAATAGACGAAGCTGGCCCAGGATAAGAGAATCGTGATGAATGTTGGATGAAAATGAGAGAAGGCATCTGGATAGGCAATGGAATGTGCTTGTGGGTGACAGTGATGATGATGATGAAGACTTTGAAGGTTTTGAACCGGAGGAAGTGTATGCTCCACGTAATTTTGTTTGGACGAAGTTTGAAAACCAGAGAGATTTGTTTCAGTTTTCCGAGAGTTGGACCCACTCGAGTGTTAGATGGCTCCAGGAGAGCTTTGGAACATATTCAAATTTTCTATTTAGATGAAACATTGTCTGTCTAACGAATCTGAATGCGATGGTCAAACATGCCAGACAGAGGTAATACAGGTGTGTGGACCGACCTCACCTTGGATGAAATCAAGGCATTTTAATTTCTACCCATCATATACCTGGAAGAAAGACTCGTGTTGCTACTGGAATTATTCACGAGTACATCTAGGGTCAATTGAACAAGTTTTGGGAACTTTCCAAGAATAGATAATTACTTGTATTTTACCTGTTTGCACCTGTATTTTAACAGTTATAAGAGATATGCACATTTTAGTCAGTCATAAAATTTGATTTTTAACGTCGATTTGGACATCTAATCCAGCCCAATATCTTTCAAACTGGCAAAGTTATGTTATTTCAAAATCCACAAGTCATTTTGCTTTACAACTCCAAAGTTACTTTGTGTTGAGGACTCTATGTCCCCAAAGTTACTCTTGAAAAATTTTAATCTGCTTATCCTTCGATTCAAGCACAGCTAAATAAGCCGACATCTTCCAATTGTGTCCAGTTGTAAAAGACTGTTTTATCTAGTCTCATTAAATATTTTGTGTCCTTTCTTTTATTGAGAAATTTATAGTTTGACAGTGTTGCCAAGTTATAGATGAAAACAAGGGGTTTACATCAGATCAAATTATATTAGTTTATTTTTGATAGTCACAAAAATAGTTTCCAGTCAACCAAATTAGGTTCTTCTGTGATTTTATTTCTGCTGCCTGTTAAATAGTCTCTCCGGTTCAAACCAAGAAAGGTTGGGAATCACTGATCTTGTTAATTTACTATATTATTTCTTTTTCTAATCAAAGTAGGATATTTATCAATGTGACAATTTGTGATTATGTATTGTTTTCCTCGTGTTTATCCCTCGTCATGATTGTACTGCAAGAAATGAATCTTTAGATCATTTTGATTTGAAGACTTTCTAATCAAGCAAAATAATTCTACAACTTTTTCAGTATTTTTGTCTTGCTTGTAGAAGTTTTCGCATGTTGATATATTGTTTTCTAAACAAGTGATTATTACAGTTACTGCGTGTTTTGGTTGAATTAAAAGCAAGATGGTTTCATTTTCTCCATATTTCATTAAATGCATGGAAATTGCTCATTATTTCAGTACAAAATATGCAAAATCAAGAAACAAGTCATAAATGCCATCAGTGACCAATACGTATTGATGTGTATTGCAATACACACTTTCCTGGCTGGCAATACTCACCCCTAGAACTGACATACAAGTGTATAAACGTCAAGTCACTTCTAAACCGTCACTTGTCACCTTTGTTAAAAGGTGAACTCATGTGGCACCTTCACCTTATTCACTGCCCCGATTAAAGCAACCCTTTCTTGTACTTTCACAACGTAAATTCCATGCAATAAGAAAACTGATGCACACATTTTGTTGCAGCGAGTCTTTTTTTTTTATGCAAAGGATTCGCATAATGCAATTTTTTAAATGTAATATCCAACGCTTTGGACAAGGGATGGCATTGTTTTTACTTTGAACATAGGCCCTGACTGGTTCCCTGCCTTGTTTGCTCCCTACGTTACACTCCTCTATTCACATAGCGGAATGCAATGCAGGGAGCATGAGAAACAGGAAACCCGACTAGCATAGGCAATGTTATGACTGAGTAGCTTCCCCATATCTTGCAAGCTCTCGCACCATTTCCAATGGGCTCAGCAAGATGTCAGGTCTCAATGCTTGTTGCACTAGAAAGTGATCTCAAACTTAAAACGGCATGCACTAAGAATCATTAGAGAAGAAAGTGAAAGAAGCAGAACATGAAAGAGTAACAGTAGACCAAACCTTAAGTAATGAAAAATGGAGACAACAATTCCCTTGACTGGAATACAGCCCATCGATTATGATTACCTGTGTGAATAATTGCGTGGACTGCAAAAGTGAATAATCCCTTCGTGACAAGGTTTAAATTTTTTAAATAAAAATCTACCCCCCTTTGCCACAAGATATTTGGAGAACACGTTATAACCCAAGACATTCTTTCACAACAAAGAAATCAGTAAACTGGCTGAGACAAATGCATTATTTGGATTACAAAGAGGGTAACTGCAAATTTTTATGGTTTTTAGCTTGCTGCAATAAAATAAAGATCTAAAGTTCAAGTTTAACTTGTTGGAAAGAAGATGAATCATTATCCTCCTCGATTTTTGGATAAATGTGTTCTAGGACAAAGTACAATGAAACCAATGATAGTACACATTTTATGACAGGCAGTAAATTAACTGCCATTTGGTTAAAAAGATTTATTTGGCTGTTTGTATTGGCTTATATGTAATGTGTTGGTCTATAATACTGCTTCAAAAAATTTATATAGAGACTGTTAAAGGTACGAATTTAAAAGAAAAACCAATACAATTAACCTTTGATTGGACGATGCATTTGCATGTTAATGGTGCATATCATTATATATGGTTTTTTTTATGTTGTAGGTGTTGTATGATGTTGTAAAGCACTTGGAGCTTCTGAAGATTAGGCGCTATACAAAGTCCTCATTATTATTATTTTGCTCAACCCTTTACCTCGTGCAAACGCCTTTGGACGCATCTACTCCATTCGCATGGAAGCACCTTTTGATATCTACTGAAAACATCTGCCATTTTCTAATGGTTTTGCTAGCGCCACCTCTGGGGAATATCCTCTATTAAAAACTATAGGCAGCATGGGAAATTTTGTTGAAGTTACATCACATGGTTCCTATTTAACATAATGTCATAATCTGTAAAGTTAAAAATAGTAACTGGGTTGGAATCACCCCAATTATAAAAAAATTGAGTTGACGGATTTCATTTGGCTGTTTGTTGAAAGTTCAGATGACGAAATTTAGGACTTTGAAGGCTTTAGTGAAACAGATGTTACCTCCGATATCGATTTAGACAACATGGATTATGATACTGTATCAGAGTACAATGATTCGAGTGATACCGACACGAACTTCGAGCCGTTAGATGTACCAATAGAGGTCGAGGGAGGCCATAGTTGGCAACACAATTTTAATGATGTGACACTAAATGAAAATGTGCACGCATCAGGGCCAACATCAATTTTTTTTTAAAAATATGAAGTTGAATAGAGCTTTATTGCTCTTTCATACTTCAACGGATGATCTTATAGTCATAAAATTTAATTTACACTTTACACAATACAGTTTAGATCTCTATCTGCTTTATATTTTTCTATTTTCATTCTCCTGTTATATGTTGGTCATTTAAATTTTTAATAATATGTCTAATTTATTGTCTTAATGTTACTACTTGTTATTTGTTAGGTATTTGTTAATAAATTTTAATTCTATTTGTGTTTATATTTATATTTCTTTCCATTTTTGTTCTAGTTCATTTGGTTTATATATAATCTGTTTGTATTATCATTCTTGTTATATTTTGATAGTAATTTTACTGTAGTTAAATGGTCAATTTAAAATTAATAAATAAAATACTATAAAATATAATATACAAGTTAAAGCTCTGTTACCAGATCATGTGCCGATTATTTTTTTGTGAATTGTCAACACCAGATGTCTTCCATTTCAAACCCAAGTTGTGCATATCTATTTCCTATACTCTCAAGATACAGAAAAATGATAAACTTTATTATCAATATATCATATTCTGTATATATATATATATATATATATATATATATATATATATATATATATATATGTATGTATGTACACACACACGCACACAGGGCTCGAATTTAACACTTATTTCTTTATAGCAGGACTAGTATGCCAAGAAATTTAGTCTGCCATATCTTGACTAGTCCTGTTCACACACAGCTTTCATGTACGTTTACAGATTTAATTTTTGAGTTCAAGCAACCCGCAAAAAAACTGATATTTTCTGTGTTTTTGCGAATTGCATACACCAGTTACACGGCATAACGTTCCTTTCGTCACAATTCAGCCATTCCGTCTTTTGTCCATTTCTTCTGAAACTTTCAATTATGCTTTTCCCTGTCATAATAATTATTCCTCATCTTTCTCAATAAACTTTTGCTTTTTTTCCGGTGGCTGAACACCTTCGATCAAATGCCAATTTTGCCGTGTTTTCAAACATCAGATGTTACAGTATAGCCAACGCGAATTATTTAAAACAAGAAAAGGAATGGCACAGTGTCCTTTATATAAAAAAAGTCAGAGCAAGAAACAAGTTTTAAAACGCGTCTTTGCCTCCTCCTACAATTAAACGGCCTCTCCCTAACAAAGACAACTTCTGCGGATGTTCTGCATGATCAAAGCAGTGGATATTGTAAACATGGTTATAAAATATTAGCATCAGAAGACTTGTTAGAAAGGAGTCCTCCATACACATGTAATAGATTTGCAGCAAAACTAAAAAACTTTCAGTACTGCTTCAACGACTTACTGTGTGGGAAATGTGTTGATCAATTAGCTGTACTGATATTTACAATGACAGAATTCAGCGACTGAAAGACCCCCTGTTGTACATATTGCCATTTTTTAAGAGTACATAAAAAAAGAAAATGATGCAACAGCTGGGAGGCAAGTTTAAAGGCTTTGGCGACCGGGTGGTAAAATCTATTTATATTTACAATGATTGAATTCAGAGGCAGAAAGACCCAAGAGATGTGCAAATATGCAAATAAACAACTTTAGCTTTCGCTGTCGTGTTCATTTCCAAATGTGGCGGAATAAGCAGTGAACGCGACCTCAGAATAAAGACATGTTAAGACTTTGACAAAATGCCATTCATAAGTGGGTGACAAGTCGCCTTCTTCTGTTAGGAAAGCAAAAACAACTTCACCCTGCGATTATTCAAGAGGTACATTGACTGACCAACATATTGTTTTTTTAAATGCCCCTTTAGGTAAGAGACATATGCGACAGTGCTTGTGGAATTCGCGAGATGCGCTTTAAGGTCTAACCAGTTTTGTGACTTCACAAGTATTTTCGAAAATACAGTAAAAAACAGCAAATCAGATACCATTTATTTGCCTAAAATTACCACAAATACGTATACAAATAAATAAACCAAAAATATGCGATCCTATCAATGGACTATTTGTAATGAAGCTACGTTATAGTAAGCGATTACATTATGAAAACCTCTCCATCTAAAAATACATGTTGATTGTGTAGGAAGAAGGGACTTCATCTTTTGATGGTGAAAACTCCCATTTTTACAAGGCGGAACATTTTCAAATCTTAGATGCCCATGCTCAGAGATTTTAATTCCCAACAAATGTACGCCATTCTGCTTGGACATCTCCAGGTGTATTCAATTATTTGTTCATTTATGTAAGGGAAAAACTTCCTCAACTGATTGTATGTAAATTTGTTTTCTAAACAGTTCAGACTTCTTGCATGCTGGTTGATCTTGGTGACTAAAATTGCTGACAAATTTTCTTCAGTTAAGGAGGTCCTAAAGTCTGTCATTTTTTCCTCACCAAAGTAAATACTCTTTCACCATCACTACTGCTGTGAAGAATGCACAGGAGCTGCAGCACTTTTAGTTCTTTCACAGGAAAAATTTGGAAGCGATTTTGTAGTCCAGGAACATTTGTTGGAACAAATGTTTCGCATAGTCTCCAGCTGATAAAGGTAGATTGTTTTCAGCAAGAAAACTCACAAATAATGCTTCAGCGTTGGTAGCATGCAGGTCTTCCACTGATGGCTTAAATTGTTCCAGAGCTGAAATCTCTGATTTCTCAATTTTCACAACTTCTACACCTTTTTTGCAACCGATGTGCTTGCTCACATCCTCTTTGTCACCATGCCCAATACTAAAATTTATGGCACACTGCACGGCCAATTTGTGATATATTCCAAATTAAACTACACTTTTTGAGCAATACATTTCTTTTTCCTTGGTGGTGACAGTTTCTCTCAAAAGCGTGTGTAAAACTACTCTTGTATATAGATTAAAATAAGCTAAAATGCTTGCTACCGGACCATCTGTACTTACTGGCTGTAGTTCTACTGATATCGTGACCAGCAGTACCAGACCGTTTCAGCAACTGCCAATATCACGACTAGTGCTGAACGGGAAATCGGTTATTTTATTAAAGATTTAAAATAATTGAGAATTGGAGGAGTTGTGAATTTTTAGCTTATGCCGTGAATCGCTGGAAAGTCGTGAAATTCACGCCAAATTTGTGAGAGGTGGCAGCTGTGTAAAGGGTCAAGGTAATTTACAAATAAATACTTTCGATGTTGATTCTCTAGTCTTATATTATTCCCTCTAATCAAAAGCTAGACAGGACGTCCCAAAAACATTGTAGCCCGGGTATGGCGTTACAGTAGTGGTATAGTTGCCAGTCAAAATTCCCTGCCAAGACACAAGCCAGTTTCTGGGTTTCAATTATAAACTGGCCTGTATTGCTGTCGGAAAACGAACAAATTTGCCAACTATCAACAGAGGAGATTCCGAAACATCAAGCTTTCCATTGTGTGGAAAGTTGTGATGGTGTTCAGCCAAAACACAAAACTAAAATTGATGTTGATCAATACGAATTTTAGCCTTTATTACTACAACTTCTCATGAACATTCAAGTTATGCTGGGTATGTGCCTTGTACAATTAAACGAACGTACCTTTTCATAATATTACAAGTTACAAGACCGCTTACATCATTGAAAATGAGTAACTCGTAAGCGTGTGATGCAATGCAAGTAGTTATTAAAGACTAGCCTAATGTGATCTGGAAGAATGCAGTTTGGTCAAAACAATGAATAAAGCAAATTCTGCATTCAATCTCTTTGGGAATAAATGATTTAATCGGCACTATACGCTGTGCAAGTAGTGTACATTATAGTTCAGCCAGGTCTCCCAGGCAAACTCAACTGGCCCATAAATTATGAAGTCTGTATTTACCTTTATTTAATTTCATGTTCGAGAAATCAGAAAATATGCACAATTAAAAATCAATCATAGTACTTTATAGCAGTTTGTCATGTCCCAAAATTTAGTCATTACCGTAGTCGGCAAAAGGACTTAACACTGTAAAGTTTATACATTGGCACGCAGACATGCCACCCCTCCTTCATCCAGGCCTTTATTTTTTCCTAAATTTGGCTTATACACCAGTATATACAGTAATTCATTGCTTTAAAATAAACTATCGTCACTATTGTCACCAGTACGGTCACTTGCCAAATTGAATCATCCAAGATTAACCACATTTGGATTCAGCCCTTTTGATTGTCTGGGTAGGCTGCATTTTAAACATGCATTTGTAAAACTTCTTCGAAGCATGGTTCAAAATACGACTGAACATACCGTCTAGGACCCAATTTGATACCTGAACTTTGTGATGTCAAAGAGTATTAATGATGTCATATGAATGGGATGCTATGCATTATATCCAATTACTTCGCATGGATAATGATAATAGTGAAATTGCTTGCACAACATAATATCAAACCGTACTTCCAATCATCACACAATTTCCAAATAAATTACAAGTAAAATGTTCAACAACTCTTTTTGGTAAGCAAAATCTCTAAATTTCAACGACTTTCAATGACCTTGGTGAAACATGAACAACTTTCAAGGCCTTGAATTGAGGTGCACCATTTTTTAACGACTTTCAATGACCATGCAAACCTCGTTATGGTACAAAAAAATATCAATACAACTATGCAATAAAAATAATTCCAATTGTTATGATGGGATCAAATTTTATGTAATCTTACTGGATGTAAAATGTCATGTAATACTGGTCAAGATTTTTTAAAAAAAACTACTTTTGGTTCCCCCATTCAGGTAATTGTATGTGAATCTTTATCTATAACAATGTCTTGCACCATAACAAGCCCAACCCACCCACCCACCTTTGCAATTTCTGGTCAAACTGTGATACCCAGATTATAATTGCTTATTACGAGTGTAAACAATGCTATTGGTCTTTACAAGCCAATCTTCTGAAATTGTTGCACTTTGCTCCTTCTGCATGTTCCAGCTGCCGCTATTATTGAGAATGGAGAATTAGCAATAAAGTAAAAGATATAAACAATTTTTTAAATATTACCTTCAACTAAATTAAAGGCATTAATGAATTTTTACAGCAAAAAAGACATTTAAAACGTATTCAATTTTTTTCCCCTACATACAGTAATTTGGAGTAAATCGTCTCCAATTGTGCAGTAGGATTCACATCACCTTGATTTACTCCAAAATAAAAGCACAATCAATCAAAAATGTAAAATGCATGTCATTATTTAAAGTTTCAATTTCAGATATTTGTTCCCAAATACCGAGTAGCAAATTAAAAATGGAGTCATCACCGACCTTCCCAAAAATACATTTATGAACCCGAGATGAAACAATCAACTGGGTCCGTCATCCCTAGATTTTCAACACGAAAAGCGTACTCACCAGTAATCAGGTCCAAAATACCGTGGGGGGGGGGGGTGTGTGTGTGAAAATAATTGGATACTTGGCAGATATGAAACGTTTCATTAACAAATACACGAGACAAGCACTACATTTCTACCATTTCCACAAGCACTTCAAGGGTAAACGGCTGAATAGGGTTGCATGATGCGCAAAGAACATTTTCAAATGCGACACTTTAATTTTCGTGCGTTCTCGCACATCAGTCATCGCCGCTTTCCAAATTTTGCACGAATCACGCACCTTAGGAGCATCTGTGATACGCATAACGATTCCATTCAACGACGGCCATTACTTAAATTTTAGGTTCCAAATAAAACTGGAATACAGAATTTCTGTATTAAAAAAAAGTTATCTGAGAGCAAATAAGCAATCAGGAAATTTTCGTATAACAATACAAAATTATCACTTTCTCAAGTCTACATGAAGGTCAACGCAGCGCAAGGGCGAACGTCCAAATCGGAATCCCTACAACCACCTGCTGAAATATGTATGCTGACGAAAATTAATGCGAAATACGTTTGTATTAAGAATGTCTTACCATGATCAAAAGTTGAATTAAAACTTGGTCTCAAATTTTGATTTTTTTAAAATACAAATCTTCCTTACTTCACCAGGCAGTGCAACGATAACCCAGCAAGTAATTCAAACTCTGAGGAACGCTTGTCTCCCTCAGATATATATATACACTGCATAGCACAGCCTCGCGTGCCTCTAATGGAAACGGCAAGATACGTCATCCAAAACTAACAAACTTCGTTTGTATAAAAAAAATAGTTGCTATTCTTTCTCATTATATGCATCTAGAACTATTTAATGCAATTTAATGCAATTCTCAAGTAACAAACGAAAATTATATGAGATTTTCACTAATTTGAAATTTTCCGCGAAGCTGGGTACGGAAATTACGGATATGACTGAAGAATACAAATCCGTAAATGATGTCATTCAGGCTGAAGCGCCATCTTTCAACAGTTTGTAGAAATTTACCCGGATTACGCTCGTTCCATTTCGTTAAAGACCGGAAAAACACATCGGAATTAATGCTGTAGCTGCCATCCCTTGTTGTTTGCAGACTGATGGAATAACCACATTGCACACAATCATAATATTCATGGCAATGACTTATTTATTATAATATATTATTCTTGTTCGATATATTTCCTGTGATTCTCTTTCAACTAAACTTGTACAACTAATTCTAAAAGGAATGCATGATGCTTTTAACATGGGTCTATTTTGCATATCGCACTTCAACGAAAGAAAATGAGTTCTTCGTCATTTTCCGGCAATTCTAACTTTTTACGTTGTATCATTCCATCTAAGTATTTCCAAGGTCGATATTTTTTAAGAGTAGAAAAGCAACGAGGTCCTCCGATTGATAGAAATTATTAAAAGTATCAAACTGACAGCGGAATGCATTTTTAAATCCCGGCCGATATTATTCACACTGTATTGGTTTCCAGTTGGATGCAGTTGATGAGAATTCAGCTTTGCTAATATGGTAGGAAAGCCCCAAACCCAATTGTGCCAAGAGGAAAAAAGGCAAAGAAAAATTGCGTGTATATTGCAGCCCCCCCCCCCCCGTTACCTTTGTTGATATATCATATGGAACGTTTTACAATGTCTGTAGTAAAAAAGAAAAAAATGTTAGGCATGTATTAGAATAACACAATTGGGGAAGACAGGTCCAACATGAAAAAGTACTGTGATCATTGCAAGATTGTTATTTTATTTGCACACCCTTCTGTTAGTCCTACAATGTACAACATAGCACATGAAATTTTTGTTTTAGTGCTATGTTTTACTAACCAAATAACGGCCTTGTATAGCGTGTTCCGATCTCGTTTGACATCGGAATGAGTAGTCAAAGTGTCAGAAATATCTCACACACTTGGCAGCCCATATCAACACTCTTCAACAAAATTTAGTGCATTTCATTCATCAATTTATGATTTCTGACTCTAACAAGATCAACTCAAATCACATGGAAGCTCTCAACATAGAAGCAGACAGGTTTCTATAACATTGTGCAGACTGTTCATTTCTGGTTTCTATAACATAGTGCTGACTGTTCATTTCTGGTTTCTATAACATAGTGCTGACTGTTCATTTCTGGTTTCTATAACAGTGCTGACTGTTCATTTCTGGTTTCTATAACATAGTGCTGACTGTCCATTTCTGGTTTCTATAACATAGTACTGACTGTTCATTTCTGGTTTCTATAACATAGTGCTCACTGTCCATTTCTGGTTTCTGTAACAGTCCATTTCATTAAAAATGATGTAATCTGCATCTAATATTTGCAGTGTCTAGGTTTAATGTTTTTTAAAAAATCAGACATTGAAACAATGCACTCTTGTGTACATATGTTCAAAGAGATGTAATTCCTAAAGTTATGGGATTATTGATACTATCAACTACATCATATTAGCTGCTGGAAACGTCTTGAATTTAACACAAATTTTTTTGTAGCCAGAAGGACTGGTATATTGAGAAATATACTAGTCCTGCCAAATCTTTACTAGTCCTATTCACAAAACAATGTCACACAGCTTTCATGTACGTTTACCGATTCAGTTTTAAAATTCAAACAACCCGTAACAAAACTGGATGTTTTCTGTGTGTTTGTTTTTGTGAATTGCGTACACCAATTACACCACATAACATTCCTTTCCTTGTCATAATTCAGCCATTCCCTGTCTTTTGTCCATTTCTTCTGAAATTTTCCATTATGCTTTTCCCTATCATAAGAATTATTCCTCATCATTCTCATTCAACTTTTGCTTTTTTCCGGTGGCTGAACACCTATCAAATGCCACATTTTGCCTGTCTTATAAGG
This sequence comes from Sinohyriopsis cumingii, assembly GCA_028554795.2. Lineage (NCBI taxonomy): Eukaryota > Metazoa > Mollusca > Bivalvia > Unionida > Unionidae > Sinohyriopsis > Sinohyriopsis cumingii. The sequence goes on from CM068839.1 coordinate 37,792,870, forward strand.
AGGGAATGCTGCCTTGTTTTGAAATACGAGATGTTATAGTATAGCTGACGCAAATTATTTAAAGAAAAGGAATGGCACAGTGTCCTTTATATAAGAAAGTCAGAGCAAGAAACGTGTTTCAAAGCACGTGTCTTTGCCCCCTCCCACAATTAAATGGCCTCTCCCTAACAAAGACTTAACTTCAGCAGATGTTCTGCATGATCAAAGCAGTGGCTATTGTAAACACTGTTATAAAATATTAGTTGTTGTTGTCATTGTAGGGTTTAACGCCATTTTTCAGCACAAGATAGGCCATCTGACACTCGACTCGTTGTATTTAACAGCTCCAGTTACGTTATCATAAGTAGTAAGTTTGGTAATTGTTCCTAGTTAATTGAACCTCAATATATTGTTGAAATTAATAATAGGGTGGAAAATTTTCAAGTCTTAGATGCCCATGCTCAGAGATTTTAATTCCCAACAAATGTACGCCATTCTGCTTGGACATCTCCAGGTGTATTCAATTATTTGTTCATTCATGTAAGGGAAAAGTATAAAAACTATTCTTACCATCATAGAAAACATAGTTGTATGGAAAGGAAGTGTCAATAACGTAATCGTAATAACTTGATCTAATGCTTACTTTTCAATGGAAATGTAAAATATGTAGTTTCCTGTTTGTGAATGCTGGAGTGTTTAGGTAGCAAGCAAAAAAGAAAAAAGAACCGTAAACAAAAATATGTGCAAACTAATTTCTTTGAATAGTTTTCTACCGTGTTCTTTTGTGTAGTATACCGCTTTGTAGTTTATTACTGTGGTCGAGTGAGTAAAGTGTGATAACACGTCATTTTTTCATTTAATTCATTATCAGATTAATTAGGCTCAATTGCCAAACTTCCGTTGTTAATGATGGGACCATAATTTGCACTGTTAAGTGAAATGTACAAAGTAGGATGGATTCTTATTATAGAAACGCACTTTTCCGAGGCAGAAATTGACTTCATCTTCTCATGCTAATCTTTTATGACTGTGTTTACAATGACCACTGCCTTGATTCTACAGAACATCTGCTAAGTCAAGTCTTTATTAGGAAATGGTGTAAACAAACGCAGACTATTGATAACCGAAACTTGCTAGCCCATCTGACTATTAACATTATGAAAGTTACTAGTCCGACAGGAAATCTGCCAGCCTTGGGCTAGCAGACTACTGCTAATTTCGAGCTCTGTGGAAATCATTTGCCCATGCAAATATGGCAACCATGTTTGAAAAGAAACTCCCATTTTAAAAAGCCAATAAGTTGACAGTGTTAGGGCCATTTCCTCTGGCAACAATCAGGTTAGAAACAATATAGTACTGTATGTTTCCAACCAAAGAAATGAAAAGCCAGTGTTGGCAGTTCAGGTGGATTTTTAATTGAAGACTTAAAGCATTTTTGATGCAGTATCATTTAAATACTAATTATTCTCCATGCAGATGGTGAGGGTCAACAATAAAAATTCCATAAAATACTTATAATACTTGAAGCGGTGATAATTTGTGTAATAGTCAGTGTAAAAAATTGGTAACTGGCTTACCATACTTTGCATGAAATTAAATAATTAAATTGTTATGATGTATTTTAAACTATGAAGGAGATATTCTTGATTATGGTTTAGCCTGGAAAAGATCATAAAAGTAACTTTAATTTGTACATATTTTTTATTGTATTGATTGTGCTTTTGAAAGCAATCAAATAATTTAGTACAAATGGAAGAAAAATAATTACAAAGCACAAGGACACAATATATGATCTATTTTTAGACCTCAACATCCATTGATAATGGTCTGAATATTTAATCCACACGTAGAGAAATATTACCTGTGTGTTATGTTTACAAAATAAATGTTACTGGTCAGGTACAGCATGAACTTGATTTTGGACAAGGTCAGGTAGAAAATACAGATATGCATAACATACTGCTATGAGTCTATGGTCTTAACTAATTAACAGAAAAGAGGAAAAACCAACAAGTGTTGTAAAATTCAATAAATAATTTATTTCCCTAGAAAGCAAAGCGGAAGTTTAAAATGAACTTACAGTATTGTGAATTATATCCCAGTTAGTCCTGAAAGTTCTATTACAAATGAAACAGGAGTCGTGAAATCTTGAAACTTGAAAATCTGTCATGCATTATGTATTAACAGTTGTCACTTTAGTCATTCATGTATAATCAATTTTCAAGCTTATCGACCACACAAATCCAGTAAAATATGAAATTCAATTCTTAAAGACTGCATGTATGCATGTATGTACACATATACATGTTATTTAACTAAATATACACAATGCATGTAATTTAATTGCCTAAACACACATGTAATTCAATTACATACACACACACACACACACACTACATATATTGTCACAAACCCGCTACTGTATTATAAATAATACTGATCCACTATGGTATTATAAATAATACTGCAGAAGGTGTGCATTAAAATTTAATGACTCACGAGCCCCCAGTCAGCAGTTCAGACTCTCTAAATACATATAACAACTCAAGGTTGAATAAACAACAATTTTATCAAATATACGAATGCAAGAATTTCATGGACATAAATCTTCAGCTCAATATATCATAATACAATAATGGCCGGGTTGACCAAATGCCCTTTACTCTTTACTTCCTCATATAGAAATTACTGTCCTATTCAGAGAGAGTCTCTGTTCAGTGAGTTTTCCCAAGTAGTCATCTAATTTCTCTTCTTTCTTCCTTCCTTCCTCTTTCTCCTTCTATACACGGTGCCTCTTGTGTACATACTGGAAGTCTCCACTGCTTCCTTCTTATTCTCTCGGTGTCATCACTTCGTACACCCTGAAATATCTCTGCACCAACTCTCACGGCACCCTGGGAGCTTCCTTTGAGAAGCTTGTTTACCCAGTTAAGTTCCCTTCTTTTTACGAGTTAAGTCTCAGAGTGGCTTTTAACAAAATTTTCCCTCCTCAACATAAGCTTCCTGCTGTACTAGATAATACGTCTCTCTCCCCCGAGAATTAGCAGCTCACTGATGGGTCTGTGCACGTTTACGACTAAGATTGAAGCATTTTCCCGCCTAAAGTATTAGCCCCTCCCAGCAGAAGATCTAGCTACTCTCATCCCTAATTAGTCGACACCTACCGTTTGATGTTCTTTCCGCCTGGGTCCAGATTTCTTCACACCATCTTGGCGCGTTACGGGTATTCGGCCTGAATATGCCCTTTGGCAGAAGCCCCACTTGCATAAGGATTAAATACATTTGAAGCCAATTTAGAGATCCAAAATTATGTAACTCCTAGTAAAACGTTTGGCCAACATGCTCTAATTCTGCAAAATTCTGCCTTCAGTTCATTACATACACATAATTTAGCAACATTTTATTATGATTTCAGGCCTTCAAAGCCATGTATGCAGTAGCTAAATCAGAAGGCCTTCGCTAAAATGGAGGATGCCATAAGTCACAGTTCTTTGGATTCTTCATCCACAGGCGATGAGTTTGTCTTAGTTCATGCAGACCCCAAATTAAAGATAACTGGAGATATGGATGATATTAAGAAAGAAATATTCAAGGAGAGTCAAAGTGAGCCTATATTGCAGCTGATCGAAAGCGATGATAAGATGGCAGAGAATGGGTCAGGTCCTACCCGTGTGATACAGAGCAGTCAGTCTGATAATGTTCTGAATGTCAACAATTCAGGGGATTCAGGTAAAGATAGGTGACTTTATCCCCCAAAAAGGTTTAGAGTAAGAATCTGTTGGAAATGGAGGTTTTATCAGTAGTATAGGGGTTGAAAATTCACTTGTCCAGCTTAAATAGGTGAGTAGAAGCTTCCAGTGGTCATGTGAATTTTTCAGGAATTCCTGATTTAGGTCTGACTAACCATTGTACTCTTTCATGAGAATGATGTTTTGAAAAAATATTGCCTGCTTTGTTCATTGAAGGTCAATACTTAGTACTACATTTATTTTGGCAAAGCTTATTCAAGTACATCTCTGTGACTCATCTGTACTAGTAAATGCCATACAGAAGGAGTTCAGACTAATTTAGATTTGCAATTTGTTAAAACATATTAGAAGGGTCATAGAATAAGTTAAATAAAACAACTTCTCACATATCAAAGTTAGGTTTTTAACATTGTGAACCTTTATAGTTCAGTAACAGCTGCTTAAATAAGTGTTTGTTTTGGGCATGTAAATATATTCAGTCCTTGCCTGACTGGGTGGATGGGGTTTTAGAGATTGCGGAGAGAAATTCTCTGAGCCATCTGATGAACAAATAATGAATTTTCAGAGTAGAGGAGAGATTTAATGAAGATATAACTGTATGGCTTGAAAATATGATGCACTGCTTTCATGCATTATGATGATTTTCTAGTGCACATGGCCAGAATCTTAGTGAGCTTATGGTATGACCTGATTCCTCAAGATTTTTTTGCCATCTGTAATGTCTGTAAAGGTTTGTGAACACTAGAACAGGCATGTGCAACCTACAACTCATGGGCTGGAGCCAACCTATGACTGCTTATTTACATAAAAGGGCAAGGCTTTGAAAATCACTTGTCTGGCTTATATCATCAAAATCTTGGAGCAGAGGTCCCAGTAATTTTTTATTTTTGAACGTCACTCCTGGTTGGAAATTCGCAAGTCCCATATCTTAAGCCTGGAATCCAATTTTTTGCCTTTACTCATAAAATAAAATATGCTGTTTAATCATTAAAATATCTGTAAAGAGTAATTAAGAGTAATTAAGGGCACTGATGCAATTAAAAGTAATAAAGATGTAATTAAATGGCACTGATGCTAGCAGATGTTGAAATTGGTATTGTAATATATTACTGGACTGTGGTAAATTGAGCATGCAAGGCATGGAGCTTGATCTTTGTTAATCAGACATTTGTCTTTAATCACCCTCAGCTAAAACCAAGCATCTGTTGTTTGTGTTTAGCAATTTTGCATGTCAGACTTAGTTCTGAGAATACTAATTGGCTTATGTGGCATAGGGACCTTCTGCTCAGGAACTCCCATATATCAGAGTTTGTTCATACTTACTCTGTCAGCTTGTATCATCAATCCCTTGGATGAGTTCAGTTATGGGTGAGACGCACAGATATATTAATGAGGATCCAGGTTGATTAGATGGTAGGGATTGAACCTGCAACCTTCTGGTCACATATCCAATGCCTGAACCACATAGCCACTACAGTTTCCTTGGGTGCAGATCTCATTGGTTTCCAAATTATTATGAACATAAATAAGATACTTCTTGATATATGATACCTCTAGTAGAATTAAAATCAAAATCTTCGACCTAATTGAGATCTGATAGACACTAATAAAAGCTTGTGTTCAGATGATTTTTGGAATTCCTTGTCCACTTATTTTCAGTGACCTCTGGAATTCCCAGTCCACTTGATTTTAAGGACCTTTTTGAATTCCCAGACCTCTTATTTTTAGGGACCTTTGGAATTCCTGGTCCTTTTAGTTTTAGGGACCTCTCAGATAATAACTGAATTTCATGGTGGGAAGAGTTATTGTTAGTAATATGTTCCGAATGATGTTTGTTGCTTTCAAAGCTTATGTGAATTACAATGACATCCATGATTATCACATCTATTTAGTTTAAGTAGATTTCAATTTTAATTACATTGGCATAAAAATATCTGAATGTTAATATTTCCTTACACTTAATTTCTCCCATATCTGACTCATAAACTCATCTAATTCATGAAGACATGTAATAGCTTGATGAAAAGGAAGCTTTCTCAACATTAAAATGATGTCTAGATTACTGAAAAGTGGCACTGTAAAAGCAAATATCATCAAGAAATCAAGGGCTTTGTGTGCATCAGCAACTTCCTGAGTTGCATGCATTGTTTCTTATTTTGTTTTTGTAAGGAGTTACTTATTAGAGCATAATATTTTCATGCTTGTTACCCATCTTTAGTATCAGGCTTGCATCAGATTTCTGTGGATCTTTAGTAAAATGGCAAGCTTTGCAGTGAAGAAGTATGCCATCTTCAGTACAGTGGGATGGGGATGAGTAACTGTTGCAGTACTTGGCCAAAAAATTCCTGAGCCCTGTTTGATGGTTGGGCTATGAAGATTTTTTTAAGTCATGAATCTGGACTTAGTCTCCATGGGTGGGGAGAGATCCAAGTGGATGGTTCTGGCTTGGCATTTTTATGTCTTGATAATCTGCATGTAGACCGCACTATAAACAAGGCCGTGAGTTACTGAGGGACTGCCCAAAAATAAGTGATGCTAATGCTTCTGGGCATTGAGAAAACACAGAGGTTTCCATGGCATCTAGGCTGTTTATTGACCAAATAATCGTTTTAAAATCACGTTGGGAATAATTGTCTGTTGTTGTTGTTGTTGTAGGGTTTAACGCCATTTTGCAGCACACGATAGGCTATAAATGGCGGCCAGTATTAATGGTGGAGGAAGAACCCGGAAAAACCCCGGAAAGAACCACCGACCCACGAGAAGCTACTGGCAAGCTTTCTCACATACCCACATTAGCCGAATCCGAGACTCGAACCCATGCAGACAGAGGTGAGATGGCAGTGATCCGTAACGGAGAGCGCTTTAGACCACTCGGCCACTCAGGGCCCCCATAATTGTCTGTAAAGGGTCTTTGTAACAAAGTTCTAATTTCTGTATAAATTCCCTTATTTTCAAGAAACCCATCTTCTGAAAGATCATTAACATTGTTCCAACTGGTTTCAACTTTACATGTATGCAAAAACATTGTTTATTATGTCACTACTTTTTGTTTTTGTTGATTCACAACCAAACAAGATAAATTGTTTAAAAAAACAAGGAACATTTATTTCAAGAAACAACCATAAATGAAATTAGTAAAATATTAATGTCATGATTTCATTGCAAGAAATAGTGAAATGTCTTTTCATCCTTGGGGAAGTCTCTGATTGCTAGTTCAGGAATTTTAAGTAAACCACAAACTATGAAACTCTCTTTTCCACAATGAGCCATATCTATGAAACAAATCTTTTTATTTTACTCATTTTTCACAAAGTACTCATAGTGATCACATTTATGAGCGAATCAGCTGATTTAAGGTAGTTTAATTATATTTAATAATATTTATAACGTTGTTTGATCAATCATTTGAAATAAGTTGACCTGACACATGAACATGGGCCGCTAGCTCTTACAGAGGTAGTATTTGCATTTCTTTTAACTTTTCTTTATTCCACACTCCCTCCCTTTATTTCATTAGATGCAGATGATTTAATTGAAGTGATAATACATAGCATATCTGGTTTTAATTCAGTGCAACAAAATAACAAATACTTCCACAAGTTGGCACTTAATTAGGTTCTTACAGAAATGCTGTTATGGTAGATTGACCTATTTTGTGTTTGAGTACAATAGATCACATTGCATTTTTGATGATTACACAGCAAAGCTAAATGAACTAAAATGCAAATTTCACTTTTTACAGAACTTATTTACATGTAATTGGTATTTATTTTTTAAGTGCTGCATTAGTGACAGTCACATGGAAAACAATTTTGTTGACTATTGTTATTTAGGTGTATCATGAAAGAAAATTTAACAAAACATATGACTTCTTATTAAAAGTTGATGTCTGTTCAAATTTGATGATAAAATGAACAAAAATACAAAGAATGGGATCTGGAGGGTTGCCTGTGTTGATTTTATGGGGCCATTCTTACTTGCATAGGGTCCTGTCAATTATTTCATAATTTCCTATTTGCTTCTTACATCACAATAATTACAAATATTTAGGCAGCCCCAAGTTGCAGAGTGGTCTAAAATGCTCACTGTTCCGGATCACTGTCATCTCACCTCTGTCTGCATGGATTTGAGTCTCGGGCTTGGCTAACATGGGTATGCGAGAAAGCCTGTCGGGTAGCATCTTGGGGTTTGGTGGTTCTTTCCAGGGTTCTTCCTCCACCAGCTATACTAGCCGCCATGTATCACCTGTCTTGTGCTGAAAAATGGCGTTTAACCTTACGACAACAATGAATATTTATATGGCCAACAATGATAAAAATAGAAAAATCTTCAAACTACTTGTTCTTAAAAACTGATCAATAGAATGCGAATAACTACTTGTTCTCAAAAACCGATCAATAGAATGCGAATAACTACTTGTTCTCAAAAACCGATCAATAGAATCTGAATAACTACTTGTTCTCAAAAACCGATCAATAGAATCCGAATAACTACTTGTTCTCAAAAACCGATCAATAGAATCCAAATAACTACTTGTTCTCAAAAACCGATCAATAGAATCCGAATAAATTTGAGAGAAAGGCATGATTTGTTTGAATGATACTGATCGATGGTTAGGTATGGTTGCCATTAATAAGAAAACATGAAATTGTCAAAACTCGTTAACAGAATTTGACCAGATTTGCAGAAAACTTCCTAGCTTTCTGTTTAATTGAAATGAAGCTGATGAGCATTGAGCAGTATCAGGTCTACTTGGGTCTCTTGTTATAAGTTGGACAAAGTGGTGATTTTTCATAGTGCTTTGTGCAGGGGAAACATTGTTACTATTAAAGTAGTAAATTCGCAGTGTGTATCTTATTTTTCCAGATCAAGCTATTGGTTCCATGTCCCTGCCAGTGACACCCGGAGGAGACTATGTAGTTTTTAATGGAGTTACCTACCTTGGCTGTGCCACAGTAAATGCTCCGCGAAGTGAGGTGGAAATTTATCGCAACATGGCCATACTAAACGAGCAATCCAAGATGGCCATTCCCATAGTGCTCTCGGTTCCCAGCACCGCCGATGGAATAGTAAGGTTAGCTGACTGATTTGTTAATTCATATGTCATTGCTCCAAGTTGCAACAAAAATGGTTGCATTTGCGACTAAAATGGTAATTAATGAGTGAAACTTTGTCAACTGGTTGTTCTCTGTTGACTTTCAGAATCAATGTGGCATCAGCACTTTCAAATTACACTGATATACCACATTGTTTGCTCATAATATTTGTCAGATATAATTTATTTCACAGCATAATCCCATTTAGGTTCTTATAATAAATTGGCAGCTTTATATGCTACTTTGGTTTCCAGACATTAAGTGACTAGTCTAAGACCAGGCAAAATGTATAAAATGGATTAGAAAACTCTGAATAATGAATTTAATGAGGTTGAAGTAGAAGATGACCGTTGACAGTTTTACAATATATACTCATATATAAGTCAACTCAAATGGCAAACAGTAAAGATCCCGATCTGCCATAGCAAAATGTGCCTTTATATCTGGGTCTAAGTTGTTTGTCATTCTGATTACTTCTATCAAACTGCACAGACCCAGATCTGCAGGTGTATTTTGCGATGGCAGATCTGGGTCTATGCAGTTTGCAGTTGGACTCAACTTTTAAGCAAGTATATACAGCAGGTTTCCTCCTAAATACTATGTTAAATCCTCACTTAAATGATTTATGTTCTTAGTTGTATAATGTGACTTAATATTTTGGAATAGCCACCAACATTGTCAAGTAGGTCACCATACACCTACTAAAGTTTGATTGGCATGTAGGTTGTTGTAGATGTATATTATTCACACTGAAAGGCTTGCAGTGAATGAATCTCTTCCATATGCTTGTTTTGGGATCCATTCTTGGGGCTTCTGTACTGTGTAACTTTAGTTTGAATTAGGCTCTCAGGAATTCAAAACTTCTTTATAGATATTCATAAACTTAGTAACTGAAGGAAATCAAATAAAACATTGGGATACAAATGTTTCAAACTACTCCCAAACCACTGGACAGATTTGTATTGAACTGAAAGAAGAATCCTGTCACTGATCTGTTTTCAAATATGTCCATATGACAGAAATGAAAGAAAGAAAAACATCCATCATCTGTCGACTTTAGAGAAAAAAGCAATTTCAGTTAAACTTGGCATAGACTATTCTGGCATAAAGACCTCTCAGATTTATATGAAAGATGCTGATGTGCCATTAGAATGTAGCCACAGCCACTCTGCAAAGAAAACCTTTTAAATGGCTTCTTGTGAAAAATTGCTAAACATGTTTGTCCTACTGACAGAAAGCATCCTGCCATAGAACTGATACCAATCCAGAATCAAATATATCTGCCATTACTAAAATTATAAAACCCTTTAAATAATTTATCATGAAAAGGAATAGAATTTGATTTAAAGGGAAGCATCCTGCTATGAAATCCTTTCAAACTTTGACAAATATGGCTATCTTTACTGAAAAATAACACAAATTTTAAACAACTCAGAAACTGCTCAACATAGTTCGACTGTGTTTGATAGAAATTACTGTTGATGTTTAAATCGTACAAATGATAGATGAGAGATCCCAGGCCACTCTTGTCTCTTGTTATCTAGTCAACATTTGTAGAGTGTGAAACAAAGATATGACTTTTTTTAGCAGTAGTGTCATAGTTGTCATCATTAACAATATTAAGATTTGTCCTTAGTTGGTTTGTTCCAGTGAAACTTTAAGGTGTTATTATGGGCATCTTTTTGATGTGTTAGGAGATGGTAGCAAGGAATTCTGTAGCTATTTTGTTAAAGTTTTGTGTTTTAAATTTTCTGTCATAACTTTAATATTTATTAATAACTTTTACCTGTGCAATCATGTAGACATGAAACTTGATAGACAAATTCATCTAGAGAATTTAACCATAGCTGAAAAAGTAGGTCACAGTGTTGTATTTTTGCACTCTGATTACCTTAAAATTTTGCATTTATTTATGTTTTCATCTTTACCTATGAATGCATGATATTGAAACTTGATGAATGCTTTTATCCTGTGGAATGCTACTTTCTTGTGGCTAATGAAGGTCACTGCAACATACGTTTTCTTGCTGTATTATTCAAGTTTTTGCACTGAACTATATTTTCCTTTCTTTGTTGCATAGTCATTAAAATTGGTTCTTGGAATTATTTCAAGATGAGCAGGAACCAAGATTTTGCTTGGCAGATATAAAAATATAGTTCAGACTGACGCAGAGTCAAGATAAATATTTATGTATAATTTTTTTGTAATTCCAACTATTCCTGCATCAGTTACTTTATTCTATTCACATCTTGCCTAATGATAGTTGACGGTGTTGTTATAGAGCTGATTGCCTGCGTGATAATGTTGTTATAAAGTTTCTGGAATTTGCTTGTTTACATTAATATATTTCCTGTTCCTTGCATTTATTTAAAACTGAGAATTTATTATTTCAGAATTTGAAACAAAATCCAATTTGTTACATACTTTTTTATAGACCTGGCTTAAGGCAGAGCATGCCATGTCATGTTGTAGTGTTGTCCATCTGACAGTCTGTTCCCATTTCATTTCCACATAGTAACATCACCAGACTTTGTAAATAGCTTGCATTTGGTGTAAGGAAGAAGTCAGTAGGTTTTGGGGGTCAAAAAGTCAAAGATCAAGGTCACCAATTTAGAAATGTTAAATGGTTGCTGCACAATAACATTAGTTCTACATTATAGACATGGACCAAACTGACTGGCTTGCACCTATGATTTTAAGGGTCAAGACTCCTAAATGAAATAAGAAAAATTGGTTTTTGCGCAAAATCATTAGTTCTACAACACATACCTGAACCAAGCTTTCTGGATGGTTTGCACTTTGAATAAGAAGAAACCTGCTAAAGTCTATTAAATTTGGGGTAAACAGTGAATAATTGGGGTTATTGTGACTGAAAGAAGAAACATGCTTTCCATACAATAACTTGATTTCAACATCTCCGACCTAAAATAGTGTCCGAGTGGTCTAAAGCGCTCTCCATTATGGATCACTGCCATCTCACCTCTGTTCATGTGGGTTTGAGTCTAGGATTCAGCCAATGTGGGTATGTGAGAAAGCTTACAGTAGCTTCTCATGGGTCGGTGGTTCTTCCCGGGGTTTTCCCTGGGTTCTTCCTCCACCATTATTACTGGGTGCCATGCATAGCCTATTGTGTGCTGAAAAATGGTGTTAAACCCCACAACAGCAACAGCAGCAGACCTAAAATAAACCTTTGGAGTAAGGTAGATCCTATTGTTTTGGGGGGTCACAAGGTCACTGTGACTTGAACAAGACCAGTGCTTGTTGCATAATGACATAAGTTATAAACCATGTAGCTGGACCAGCATTTGCAGAGGGCTTGTGATATGGAAGAGGCCTATTGTTTTTGGTATCAAAAAGGTCAAGGTTATTTTGACTCAGAAACATTTTTTTGCACAAGAACTTTTGTTATAGACTTTAAAGTTCCATGATCATATTTTTTTAATGACGTGCTTTTTGAGTAATAAAGAAACTGGTTGATTTTAGTGTCTAGAGATTGACACTCATGGTCAACGAAAGCCTAATAAGAAAATAACGGTTTTTGCACAGTCCATTTGTTTCTAGACCACATGGCCAAAGATCAGGGCCAATGTAGCCTGTTAGTTAACCATACTCTACTAATGCCTACATTGAGGACTATTAAAAACTGAGCAGACATTATGTACCAGTCATGGTGATGACTCCGAACATTCAAATTTCTACTGGTTTGAAAATTACAACCTTTGACGTAGCACAGTTTTGTATATTTGGAATGAAAGCAACATGTTAGAATAAAATTTTTCTACCTTTATCTGAAAATAAACTTGAATATTCATTATTGATTAGTATTTTTTAAAAATTGGTAATTAGTGCACCTACCCAGGCCATATCCTGTTTAAAGGGGCATGTCTATCCATTACAATACATCAGGTATATCAGAAATTTGTTTCTGCTAAGGAACAATTTATTATAATAGGGACTTCTTGAAATAAATTCAAATTTGGTCTACAGCTGAAACTTGAAAATTCCTACATCAAATTTTGATGTTCACATTTTTTGTCAGAACTTGAATTAAGCTGTTGATGGACTTAGAAGTATGTGACTTCATTTTCAACTTTTTTCCAGTCAAAAACTTTTAAAGTGTTTCATTGATTGCAGTCAGTTTTGGCCTCTTGCTTGATATTAAGAAGACCCAAGGTAATTGATTTTCAGCCCTATCTTGAATATTTGATTTTAGTTTTGTACCTTGCCTCCTCATGATGACTCAAGAACACTTAAATCAAGATTGATTTTACCCTTTTATCACCGCTTTGAGATACTGCCTACTTGATGTACAAGTTTACCTCAAGGTCTTGAAATAGGTGTTCTTCAGTTGTGCCATATTAGCTTGATGTCTGGACACATTTCTTAATTGCCTGTTATATGGATGACAAATCCCTTAAATGAAACTCCTGTTTCTTGATAATAACAAAACATATGTAATATTCATCATTAAGTTTTGCATGCAAAATGTATGCACAGCGTGGTTGTTTTTATTACTCCCTCTTGTGATCATGTAGCTTACTTTTATTTGATCACTTATTTGATTAGAATGGTAATATAAATTTTTCTTATTTTTTTACAGAATTTTTGTTTTGTGTCATTAATGTTAATGCAACGAAAGTGCTTTTTTTAAAATAAAAAAAGGTCTTATTGAATATTAAAACACTGAATAGACTGCTCCGGTGGCCTAGTGGTTAGAGCATATGCTTCGAATGCAGGATGTCATGGGTTTGATCCCTGGCTGAGTCATACCAAAGACTTACAATAGTGGTACTAACAGCATCCTTGCTTGACGCTCAGCATTAAGAGGTTAGTGTTAGGACTGGTCAGCCTGGTGTCAGGATAATGTGACTGGGCGGGTCATTATGCTACATGTCTGCCGCATCATGCCCCAATAATAGACATCACTATAAACTGTTATACTGCAGACATTGTAGCGATATGACTGAGTTTTTTTAAAAGCTACATTACAAATCCAAATCATACACACGCACACACAACACTGAATAAGTCAATAACCTTTTCTTGCATACTCCAGGCTCAGAAACATTTTCGGTTGGCTGTTTGTCCTGCAGAACAATTAACTTGGAACTTGTCTTGCATCAGATTTACTCATCCTACAGGGGACCCGTGTGGCCTGAAAAATGGCATTAAACCCTACAACAGCAACAACAACAACTCATCCTACACTGTACATTTGTTGAATCCTCTCAAAATAACACTTGTCTTGGAATAATACCTTGAAAATGTTACTTGATCAACTTCAGCTACCAATCCTAAAAGACAAATGGAATTTTCTGGCCCTGATCATATTGTAGCTTTCCAAGTGGTCTGCCAACTATTGAATAATATATCATATATTCATTGCTGCAACATCAATAGCCAAACCAGAAAACGAAATATGTTAAATTGGGCCTCTTGGTCTTTGGGTTGATAGCTGTGATTTGAACTGTTCTGATAAAAGTAACATTCAAAGCATGTTCAAATAATTTCATCTAAATACAATTTTAGTAGAATATTAAAAGTTCTTTTCAGTGGGCCCAGCATTTTATTTTATGGTGTTTCACGTTTTCAGGGACACAGAAGAAAAGTTTTTTACACTGTGACTGAACAATGCCATTTACATGGTGTCAGTATTTGAGTTATAATGTTGTATTTTACCAATGTTTTTCTTATTTCAAGAAAGTGTTATTTAACTTGTGCAGATTTTTTTAAAACATGTTCTGTCACATTTAATGCTGAAAAACTATGATGTGGTAAATGGTCTATACTATTTATTACTTAAAACGTAGCATAGTATGAGTTTAGCTGAACATGTGACCGGAATTTAACCACATAAAATGTTTAGAAAAAAAAAGCTATTGGTATATACTGGAAAATATTTTGTTTGGTCATCCACTTAAGCTAAGGTTTTTACATTAATTGCAATTAAATATCCAGTACTTACTCTGAATTTAGTTTATAGTATGTGATATACACTGTGAATTCACTTGTATTTATGAAGAAACATTTTCATGGGTGTTACCAACTTCAAATTTTAAAAGTCTAAGAGACACTTGTAATCCATTTGTAAGGACAACATAAGTCCATTGCCTATTCCTCAGATATAAGTGTTAATGAAAATGTTATATGTTTGCAAAATGACACAAAGGAGACACAAAAAAATAAATGAATTCACAGTATTTTTATTATACAGGTACCCACCAAGGTGTTTGGAGCACATAGTGTTACACTTATTTGTCCCTTGAGTTAAGTTTTGCGTTGTTATGGGGCATGTGTTCTGGAGCACATGTGTTGTTATTTTATTGTTGGTTTGGATATTTTATTCAATGTTTACTAATTCGTGTTAATGTATGTATTCTTCAAAACATTACCCGATTATAAAACTTTGGGGAGAACTACTACTACTGCACAAATCAAGGATAAATCTTTTTAGCTAACAAAGCTTAAAGTTATCTGCCCATCCAGGTGGCTGTTAAATAGAGTGATCTCCTCTTGATGCAGGATTGGCACCAAATCCAGTGAATGTCTTATTTGCTATTTCCACTTGTGTAGAGTAGTGTGCTTTCTATAGACAGAGAGGTATTGCAATCCTCAAGTAAAAAATTTGGAAGTTTTCTACCTTAAATGAAGTTGAAGGAATGTTCTCTTTGAAGGGAAGTTTACTCCACCAATAAATTTACAAATTTTCTGCTTGCTCTTTCTTCGACGACAAAGTTACTAGGTTTTCAGTGTCATCACTTTGCCATCCTCACCCACTTAGGTGCCCTTGGTTTGTACCTACATGGGTTGTGATTGCATCCCCTCACATTGCTATAGCTGCATAAGGACGAACTTTGTCCAATTTCGTGAACTCATGTTATACAGGCACTTTCATAGATCAGTCTAATGCGCAAAAGTGCCACCAGGCACTCCCTTTATGTGATACCCAGCTTAGTGCCTCAGTATCCATGAGATGTTGATTCACTTTGTTCTCAAGCCTTTGCCATTCAAAAGCAGCCTGTACTTAGAGACAGCTTGGAAGCTGCCATATCTAACTCGGGATGTTTTGCGAGTTGACTGGGCCACCATCCTTGACATTCTTCTCCAGCTACTTTGCAGGTAGCGCAGGATACGTCGGCTTTAATACCTTTAACTAACGGCAACGAAACCAGTTTGCAGGTTCCATCATAGTTATTTGATTTGATATACAGAGTCAACACTCAAGTAACCAGTATGTCTCCCTCAGGAACAAGTGTTGAAGTTCGGTTTGGTGGTGGCTTCCTTGCATATATGGTTAGTTCCATCGCCTGCTGGGTTAGTTCAATGTGGCAGTCGACTGCTTAGTCATTGGTTGCCTATTTTTGTGCCCATTACAAATGATTCTTCTGTCAAATGACAGATGAGACTTTTCCCCATGTGACTCACACAGTCTGCACAAATATGAGGTTCCCTCACAGAAGATGGGGAATCCTCACTTGGCTCACATTGGGTATACCTCTGCAGTCCAGCCTCTGGAAATCACAATCTGGTTAGATGTGAGCACTGAGGTCAGGTTGATGGGATTACACCTCTTCCATCATTTCAGGAAGCCAGTGGAGTGTGACCCCCTCAGGTTCATCATTTATATGTCAACATTTTCAGATGAAATCATTTTGAAAGCCTTTCATTGATGACAGAGGAGGATCTCCATGGGAAGGGAGTTTTCATTCTGTCCGACAACTTCACTCTGGTGACCTATCTCAAATGGCAAGGTGGAACCAAGTTGCCAGACCTTTATGTTCTTGAATATTTTCTAAATGGCAGTGATTAATCCATGTCCAAGTGCATCATTTTCAAGGCCAACTAAACATATCAGTGGCCCTGTTGTCCCGGAAGAATCAATTACTACACATGGAACGGTCTCTTCATCACTCAGTTTTTACTCAAAATGTGTGCCTGATGGGATTGACCAATGGTGGACTGATTTGCAACATGGTGGAATATGAAATTACAACATTTCTATCACCAGTCCCCAGATCCAAAGAGAATCGGAGTGTCACCTCATCCTGATTGCTTTACTCAAATGGGAAAATCATGGATCAACAACCTCATCAATCACACAAGAGAACTCTCCAGGAAAATCTGCTCAACTGTTGAGTGCTTGAGCTTGATGGCCCTCCTCTTTAAATGAAAATCTTCATGTACCCATCAACACATTGTACCACTGCAATCATCAATACCTCAAATAATTATATAATTATCTTTCTACTGTGGCTCTTTGACGAAAAGCAGCACCAGTCACAATCAAAGGCTGCCATTCTATGATCACTGATACCTTACCTCAAACTACATGCAGTTTTTGACAAGATGGGCCAGTATCACTCAAGAACAGGCCCCCTTTCATTGGGAATCTGACTTTTGTAATGAAATTTCTGTCATTAACAGGATCCATTGCAAGCTCTGAATTGGTGCTTAAGAAGGACAAAGCCTTGACTTTGAGGGAGTTTATTCCTTTTCATACCCTCAGAGAAAGAACAACGTATCAGAACAGACTCTTTCATCCAGGATAAAATGGGTTATTCATTCTGCATATCGGAAAATAACCCCATACTAAAATGAATTTGTTTTACATCATGAAGTGAGGGTAGTTGCCACAAATATTTGCGTGAAACTGTTCTCTGACAGTATCAGTGCTGCAGAATGAAGATCAAAGTCCACTTTTCCAGATTTTGTAACAGAGATCTTTCATCTTAAATGGCTCAACTTGATCTCTTGGAACCTATATCTGTGAAACAACATTTTACCTTCCAGGACATAACATGCGGCTTTGCTGCTTCCGCTGGATTTGCTGGGAGGAAAATTTTGCCTTTCTAAGTCACTTCCAAACATATGGAATTTATTCTTCCATTAGATTATCAAGAAGCTGTCTCACATACCATAATTGACTTGAGATTTTCTCTCTTGGGTTATGTATTATGTATTTCCCTCAACTTCTTACCTATTCTTCTAAGGTAGTGTGACCAGGTAATGTATTTGAAGAAGAAACTAAGCTTTATTTTGATAAAATATGTTTCTTCAATAATGCTTACCTAATCATAATACACTCGCAACCTCCACACAGTTACATCTGTACAGAGAGCATGCCGTGCACTCCTGTAGTACTTGAAGTATTCACAGAATTTAGCACAAATCATTATTAAGGGGAGATCACTCTAACTGCCACCTAGGTGGGCAGATGACTTTTAGCTTTTTAGTTAAACAGTTTTAGCCTGGGAGTATTGGTTTTGCAAGATAGTAATAGTTCTCCCTACAATATTATGATTAGGTATGTATTATTGAAGAAATGTATTTTACTTTTAAAAAATTGGTTTCTTTCATTACCTTATTCCTAAACTTTGTTTCCTTTTGCTTCCAGTCAGCCTGAGGGATATGTTAGGTACTGTATTCTATCTTATTTTAAAATTAATTTGTCATTTTCAGAATGCATTTCCAGTATACTTTGCTTAACTACAAATACAAGGCATTATTACTAAATTTGACAGTTCCATGAAGCTGACCCATTATTAGAGTGTGTGTTTGTGATTTTGATTTTTAATGTAGGTTTTTTAAAAATTCAGTCACATTGCTACGATGTCTGCAGAGTGGCAGTTTATAGTGATGTCTAGCACTGGGGCATCATACCGCAGACATACAGCATGATATCCCACTCAGTCACATTATCCTGACACCAGGCCCACCAGTCCTACCACTAACCTCTTAATGCTGAGTGCCTAGCAAAGCAGCTGTTAGTACCATTTTTGTTTGTGTTTGATATGACTAGGCAGGGGCTTGAACCTGCAACCACCCATATCCGAGATGGACGCTCTACCACTTGGCCACCAAAGCAGTTGATAGTTAAATGAAGCTAAAAAGTGTTTAAAATGAAGCTTCATCATCTGGCCATTAGGCAGCAAAATTTAAGTTAGTTGGGAAACTGAAATGGGTATTATAGAGATTTTTCAGCACAGCTAATTTTCATGTCACTGTGAAGTTCTACATAGAATTTTTACCATGACATTTGAATATTTTTTTCTTCCCACCCACCCACCTACAGTACACATGATGCATGGGGCAACAATTGCAACTTAAGCACACTAGCCTGGAAGGGAAATTAAATAAAACAAATAGTCGTGACACTCAGTTCTTTGTTCTTGTCGCCATAAAAAAATTAAAATAAAAGTTCACTTGCCTATCAGTCATTGTTAGCATACCTTGTTGAAGTGGATGCCGGTATTACCACCAGCATCAACATCAGCTTCCTCACAGAAGAAAGCATATAGGTTTAATAAATCTCAGACATCTCATTCTTTTTTCCATGGTCCTAGATTACGTTTTCATTTCACCACTGGGAAAGGGGCTGACTTTTTACTTACATTAGTTGTACATTCTTGGTTAAGTTTTGGCAAATATCTCATGATTTTTGCACTGTATAAATATTATTATACCTAAAGTCATGCATCTTGATGAGTACTGCACCCTCACAACAAAAGTACTGGTTGAACACTGTGACATATTTCATGCTTCATTGGCTTTAGTTGAATTTTTGTTTAAAGTTTATTTCTCAGCCTAGAACTCAAGGTAGGATAAAACTGCCATAACCGGACACAGTTTGTACCAGTAATTTTGGCCATCTTGTAGAGGACCCTGTATACCGGGGTTTGATGGATATTAAAATGGCCTTAGTAGAACCAGCCTGCAGAGGAAGCTGGATTACAAAGAGACCAGTCTAGGGAAATTTAATTGTAGTTCCAGGACACATTTGCATAATGCATTCAATGAAATATTAAATCACAGGTGGAGACATAGGATTCCTCTTGTTCACCGATCCATCTGCCTTTGACACAGCTTTGTGGTGGATTGTTGTGAATTTTTGGAAATATCATGGTTGGTGATCATGTAAAGATGCAGAAAATCACATCATGGTTTGTACAACAAAATTTGTGGATTTGCCTTGAAAACTCTTTGAATTTCAAAAATATTGGTTTTATCCTTGAATTTATGCAATGGAGTGTAAAAATTAAAATGGAATAAAAGATATAACTTTTGAAATTCAGAATTTTAGTTATTTATTGTGCGATAATTAAATAAGAAAAGATGCAGTAAAAGTTGACATTAAAGTACACAAAATCAGTAGTTGACAAAGTCACATATGGTGTAATTTTCATAGGACTAAATACTCCTTGAAATCTTTTGGGAGTCTCTGAAAACTCTTTGAAAAAAAATAGTATACTGAGCTGTTCAAGCCATGACTGCTTTGGCAATTTTGTAAGATTTGTTGTTCTTTTGTCATGTAGCTGAATGCAGTGTTTGACAGAATCTAGTATGTGCAATGAGTTTCAGTTTGTAATGGATTGCTGTGAAACTTGATAGATGTTATGTTCATTATTTGAAGATGTGCATATTGACAAATGATGATGCCCTCAAAATTTATGTTAGGAGTTTTTTAAAATATTTTTTGTGCTACTGCTGAATGCATCATATGACAGAATGTTGTGAAGACAGGTAGTCTCACATTGTTTTAATGGAATTTGGTGTATTTAGTATTATGGTCAGCACTATTTTATTATAATTATTCCTAGAGTTATGGCCCTTTTTGTCTTGCAGCTGAATACTATATATGACAGGATTTTGTGAATACAATTTATCTCTTATGGATTGCAGTGCAAGTTGGTTCCAAATTATGGCTAATGTCTGAAGATATGCATATTGACAAATTAATGGACTCCTACAATATTTATAAAAAGTTACTGCCCTTTTTGCTCAGTGCAATATATGGCAGTCTTCTGAGTGTAACTGTTCTCAATTTTCAGTGGATTATGGTGATATGTTGTAAATGTACATATTATGTCATCATCATTGGATTTGCTTACTGACCAACCATTAAACACAATATTTTAGGAAGAGTTATTGGAATATTTGGATTTTAGTGGATTGCAATTATTGATTATTTTCTGTCATACTTAAGTTTGTACATATTAGGATTTTTTCTTAATATGTGCATGGTGTACAGGCAATAATTTTCTAAGAATTCAGCTGGAAGCAACTCTTTTGACAGTTTCATTTGAGATTGTAATATGGATTCATCTCCATCATGGGTTGGTGGTGAGATGTGGGAGAGGCAGGGTACATTTAAATTCTCACTATTCTTCTCGGGCTCATTCTAGATTTTATTAGTTTTTTTATTTCTCTAAAATTGACTTTTTGACATGAAGTTTTCAGTCTACATTTTCCTTGCTTTTTTCATAAATAATGAGAATTGGTATATCTTGTCAATCTAAGAAATTCTTCATGCTTATTTTACCAACTTTTCAAAATTCGTTCAGCATGCTACCTTTATGGTATGAAAAGAAAAGGCAAAAAATGTGAAATGTGAAAACTTTTTAAAACAAGTTTTATTTGTGGAGGAGGGGGTAATGTGTATCTGTTTGCATTTTCCATCATTTGCTACTTTTTATAACTGCAGTTGATTCCATCACATATGTTGTAGAACACATATTTAAAAATTCACTTTCAGATCCATTCCCCTGCTACTCCTAAATATTTGCTTATCATTTCCAAATCATAGCCACAGAAATATAGTGGTAACCTCCATCTGTCCCTTCAGCTTCTGCTCATCCATGACCTCCATCTGTCCCTCCATCTCCCCGTCATCCACAACTGCCATCTGTCCCTTTATCTCCTCCTCAGCTGCTTATGGGAAATACACCCAAAATTCATATGCTGTTTGTCTATATAGTAACCATGTTTTAACTTTATTTTCTTATGTTGTTTTGTCACATAGATATGTGTGTGTGTCAGTGTATGTATGTGTGTGTGTATATATATATTATAAAATAAACAACACCAACACGTAGAATGTGTGACCGGTTTCGCTTTAATGCTTCATCAGACTGAATTCAAACTGAATTCAATATCATTGCTTACGTCATTAAATATGTTGTTTCTAAGTGATCAATGAAATAAACAATGATATAAACAAGATGACGTCATAGCTACATTTTTAACGTAATTATCTAATACTTTAACGAATAATTTACATGGAGATGTGCATATGCAGCAAAGATTAATGATATCTTAATACATAAATATATATATAAAACTGGATCTTAAAGATACATATATCTCTACTGATAACTATATATATACAATTTATTAACAAATAGAGATAAACAGTTTTAGTAATATTTGTATTATGTATAATACACGCTTATCAGAAGTAAAGAAAATAAATTAAAAAAAAAAAAAAATTACAGAAACAAAAAAAAAAAAAAAAAATTACAAAGATAAATGTATACAACATATATACCAGTATAATCTTTATAGCTGTTAAAGTGGTTATCAGAACTCAATTTATTTAATAAAAATATAATAAAAAAATATGGTGTGCATTACGGTTACTATCAAGTATTTTATAAATAATTAATCATATTATATTGATAATTAATTACAAATTCAATTTCAGTTTTAAAGAATTAGTAAACTTATTTTTATGTTATTAAATTATACTTTTACCAATTAAGATTTTCTGCAAAGTAAAATAATATGAAATAGTCATATCTAATTGTAAACAGGGGACATAATTCAGAAAAAAAAAAAAAATTTACTAAATGTCATATAGTGTTTTTGAATTTAGACCTTTTGGATATACCGTATTAAGACGGTGAATCCAATAGGTTTCCTTTAGTAGACGTTCCATTTCAGAATCAGCTTTAACAATAGGTTGGAAGGAGAAATCTTGCAATGTATGGGAATTTTTGTTAAAATGTGCGGAAACATGAGATGAAAATGATTGATCGATATAATTTTTTATATCTGATCTATGTTGGTTCATACGTTTAGATATTTGTTGACTGGTTTGTCCAACATATTGGATGCCACATTTTTTGCACGTTATCAAATAAATAACATTTGATGTTGCACAATTAATGTCACAACGCATATTAAAAGTTTCTTTCGTATTATTACTATTGAAAGAAGTATCTTCATTAATAAATGAACAGTGTGAACATCTAGGTCTATTACATTTAGTTGATGATCCTATTTTATATGATGGTTTTTCTAATTTGGAATTAGTTAGGAAATCTTTAAGATTTTTAGTCCTTTTATAAGCAAGTGTGGGTTTGCTTTCGTGTAGCGATTTAACACTTGCTTTACATGATAAGTTTAATAAATCCCAATATTTATTGATAATCTTACCTATATTAGGCAAACTTGGATTATATTCAATAACAAAAGGAATGATATCTTCATTTCTATTTTTGATTTTATATTGTAAAGATTCAAGCTGTGTAAGAGAAGATACCTTTTGGAAAGCAGTGTTAATGATGTCAATAGGGTAATTTCTGTTTAAAAAATGCTGACCTAGCTCTGTCAAAGATGATTTAAAAACAGCATCATCCGAGATAATTCTTCTATATCTTTTTGCTTGACTATATGGTATCCCATTTTTACATGATTTAGGATGGCATGAAGAATATTCAACATATTGATGAATATTCGTGTTT
The DNA here is from genome assembly GCA_028554795.2 of Sinohyriopsis cumingii. Classification (NCBI taxonomy): domain Eukaryota; kingdom Metazoa; phylum Mollusca; class Bivalvia; order Unionida; family Unionidae; genus Sinohyriopsis; species Sinohyriopsis cumingii. The sequence goes on from CM068839.1 coordinate 37,816,216, forward strand.
TTAATATGAACCATGGTAGTAATTTCATTATTTACATTTTTCATGACATCAACATCCAAGAATGAAACTTTAGTTTTAGAGACATTGAATGTAAATTTTATTGTTGGATGTAATTTGTTTAAATTGTCTATAAAGTAATAAAGGTCTTCTAATGAATAACTCCAAATCATAAAAATATAATCTAAAAACCTTAACCATACATCCGGTTTTAAGAGGCATTTATTTAGAAAATCATTTTCTAATTTTCCCATAAATAAAGATGCATAAGCAGGTGCCATAGGACTACCCATTGCTGTTCCCATTTTTTGGAGATAGTTTGTATTACCAAATTGAAAAAAGTTATTTTCGAGCACAAGTTTTATCAAATCACAAATATGTTCTTTTGATAGTTTATATGTAAATTCGTTATCTTCAAGATAATATTTACACGCTTCGACACCATCATTGTGTGGTATATTCGTGTAGAGTGAAACCACATCAAGTGTAACAAGGAATGAATTTTCCGTTAGTTTCGGTAAAGATTTCAATTTGGTAATGAAATCAAAAGTATCTTTGACGTATGAAGGTAGTGATTTCATTAGTGGTTGTAAAATGTGATCAATATATTGCGATATATTATTTGTAACTGAGTTGTATGTAGAAATAATGGGTCTACCTGGATATCCTAAAGGTAGTGACTTATCAACCGCTTTATGTATTTTTGGCAAAATATAAAACTGAGGTGTGCGTATTTTATTTGGGAAGATATCTAGTTCATGATATATAGAACAATTGTGTACAGAGATTTGATTAATACATTGGCTTATTTTTTCTTTCGTTTCTTCAGAAGGAATATAGGAAAGTTTTGTGTAATATTCTTCATCATTTAATTGTCTTTCTACTTCTATAATATAATCCTCCTTATTCATTATTACTATGGTGCTAGACTTATCTGCTTTTTTAATAATAATGCTTTCATCTTGCGATAAGCTACGTAAAGAATTTAATTCTTCTTTAGATATGTTTGTAAAATGTTTTCTTTTAGGACTGCTATTTAAAATTTCTTGTTTAGTTGCTTCAATATAAAAATCGAGATAAATATCTCGTCCACTAGAAGGTGTAAATGTTGATTCTTTTTTATTGTAAAAGGGCTTATTTTGTAGATGGAAACTATTTTCATACTGTGAAGATGTACATGATTGTGAGAAAAATTCTTTTAATTTTAACGATCTTGTGTATTTGAAAAATGCTTCTGCTAAATTAATATTATCATGCACTTTGGTTCTTGGACAATATGATAATCCCTTACCTAGAAGAAAGTAATCACTATTAGTTAGAATTTGTTTAGAAAGGTTTAACACAGTTTCTTTCCCTCGTTCGATTTCCTTTATTCTTTTCTTTTCTTTCCTCCATCTGTTCTTGTTTTGTATTCTAATGAATCTCCTATTCTTTCTTCTGTTTGTGTAGTTTTCAACAGATCCTTGAGGGTTTCCATTAGACTTTGTATTGTTGCTATAACCGTTCTGTTGGATTCTTGTGTAGTTTTCTTCGCCCCATTTTTTACTGCATCTGCATAGGTCGCCGTTTGTGTGCCTGGGGCTGTTACGTTTTTTGCTTGATCATTTTTGCAATTGTTTCGAATGGATCTATCATTTTTTTCAATGTGATTTGGTTGATAGGTAATTTTTGCTCTTGGTGATGCTTGATTCATTTTCTTTTCATGTCTTGGTTGTTGGTTATTCCGTGTGTGATTTTTAGTTACTACACATTTCTTTTTTACATTGATGAAGTCAATTTCATCTGCTGATTTATTTGGTTGTTGATTAGGTTGTCGATTATCTCTTTTTGATTTTCCTCTCGTTATTTTCGATGCCGATGTTTCTCTTTGTCCATGAAAATTGTTTTTTTCTCTCTGTAAATTCTGTAACTTTTTAAGTTGATTTGATAAAAGTTCGTCTTTTTTGGATTCCGTTTTTTTAAAAAGTTCTTCATCAAAAATGCCTGTATTTCCTTTTATCAATGTTTTTAGTTCATCCCTATGTTCTTCTAGTTCCTTGCCTATCTTGATCACTCTTCTCTGATGTTCTTCTTTTAGTCTCTCACATATTTCCAAAGAGACCTTTTCCAAAAGGGAGTCAATTGATTCTTGGAACTTCTTTGATGCTGTATCATTCCCAATATGAACTTTTAATTTCAAACGCAATCCCTTAGGCACAAGATTATCTTCCAGACAATTTTCAAGAAAGCGTGCGTGTAATCCATTTTTCATCTGTTTTTCCGCTAATTTCTCCATTGTCGTTTTTAAATAAGTCTTTCTATTGCTAATTCGTGGATCATAAGTTGAAGCCATGGTGTTGTCAAGGTTTTCTTGATAAATTATAAAATAAACAACACCAACACGTAGAATGTGTGACCGGTTTCGCTTTAATGCTTCATCAGACTGAATTCAAACTGAATTCAATATCATTGCTTACGTCATTAAATATGTTGTTTCTAAGTGATCAATGAAATAAACAATGATATAAACAAGATGACGTCATAGCTACATTTTTAACGTAATTATCTAATACTTTAACGAATAATTTACATGGAAATGTGCATATGCAGCAAAGATTAATGATATCTTAATACATAAATATATATATAAAACTGGATCTTAAAGATACATATATCTCTACTGATAACTATATATATACAATTTATTAACAAATAGAGATAAACAGTTTTAGTAATATTTGTATTATGTATAATACACGCTTATTAGAAGTAAAGAAAATAAATTAAAACAAAAAAAAAAAAATTACAGAAACAAAAAAAAAAAAAATTACAAAGATAAATGTATACAACATATATACCAGTATAATCTTTATAGCTGTTAAAGTGGTTATCAGAACTCAATTTATTTAATAAAAATATAATAAAAAAATATGGTGTGCATTACGGTTACTATCAAGTATTTTATAAATAATTAATCATATTATATTGATAATTAATTACAAATTCAATTTCAGTTTTAAAGAATTAGTAAACTTATTTTTATGTTATTAAATTATACTTTTACCAATTAAGATTTTCTGCAAAGTAAAATAATATGAAATATTCATATCTAATTGTAAACAGGGGACATAATTCAGAAAAAAAAAAAAAATTTACTAAATGTCATATAGTGTTTTTGAATTTAGACCTTTTGGATATACCGTATTAAGACGGTGAATCCAATAGGTTTCCTTTAGTAGACGTTCCATTTCAGAATCAGCTTTAACAATAGGTTGGAAGGAGAAATCTTGCAATGTATGGGAATTTTTGTTAAAATGTGCGGAAACATGAGATGAAAATGATTGATCGATATAATTTTTTATATCTGATCTATGTTGGTTCATACGTTTAGATATTTGTTGACTGGTTTGTCCAACATATTGGATGCCACATTTTTTGCACGTTATCAAATAAATAACATTTGATGTTGCACAATTAATGTCACAACGCATATTAAAAGTTTCTTTCGTATTATTACTATTGAAAGAAGTATCTTCATTAATAAATGAACAGTGTGAACATCTAGGTCTATTACATTTAGTTGATGATCCTATTTTATATGATGGTTTTTCTAATTTGGAATTAGTTAGGAAATCTTTAAGATTTTTAGTATATATATATATGGTAGGTGTCAGTTTTAAATTATAATTTTATGTATAAATTGTGCATTATCAATTGTAAACCCACTTGCTTAGCAAGTTGGTTCCCATGCACCTCAAGTCCTTTCCTTCATTCATGTGCCATTCTTTTTTTGTGGTTGAGCATGTTTATATATATATATATATATATATATATTATTTTTTATAACCTCAGGTTATTATAAGGAATGGAGAAAAAAGAAAGTAGAATTAAGTCTCATTAGCTTAAACATCAGAACACAGGTGAGTTGTTGAGTCTCAGAGTTAATCTTTCTCTTTCAGCACCCTCAAAACTCATAAGAACCCAAAATTCAAACAAATCTTTGGCACACAGTGTTTGAGTTTTGAAGTTTTACACTTTTATATAAAAGAAATTTAATTGAAAATGAATGACTGTTACTGAAGACCTAAAAGTATTATAACTTTTATCATTTTAAATGTTTTTGTAAAATTCCTTTTAGATTAAATATTTTTTTGCAGGTTGCTTGATCCAGAGAATGACACAGAAATTGCTGAATATAAGGTTCATCGAATACTATTCTGTGCAAGGGGACCCTCAGATAGCAGTGAGAGGCGATGTTTTGCATTTACGTGCAGTCACGGAGATTCAGCTGATTCAACGCTGTTTCAGTGCCATGTCTTCCGCTGTGATCTGCCAGAGGCAGTAAGTCTGAATCAAAACCTTTTTTGTGTTGTTTGGTTGCACATGATTGTATCAAATATTCATTGAAAGTTTCAGTGGTATTTTTGGATTTGTTAAATTTTGTAAACTCTAGGTACCGTAGTATCATTTGTTTTCATTGGGCTCAATTTTCGTGGTTTTGTAATAAAGGGCATTTTCCTGGGTACTTAGATTCATGGTTTTGTAATAAAGGGCATTTTCGTGGGTACTTAGATTCGTGGTTTCGCCTGTCAAAGTTTGCATGTTAGTAGGTATTTAATGTCATGGTTTATTCTCTACAAATACCCAAATTAAAGAATACAAAAGAATAAAACTATTCCTATGCAAATGGTGGTCACTTTAATGTTTAAAACAATAAACCACCTGTATGAGCACAAATAAAAAACCTGGCAAGTTAAATACTTACACCGTGTTTTCGACCAAGTGAATAACATCAGTCGAAGCTGACACATCCAACAACACTAAAACAACACTTCCATCTCTATGAGCACAAATAAAACACCTGTCAAGATGAATCACTTTTGCTATGTTTTCGTTTGAGTGCTCAACATCAAAGGAATCTGACGCAGCCAACAACACTAGGCTAATGAATTATTAAAGTACATATTAATGATCTCTTACTTAAACCACTCAAATTATAACTGAACACAACTTAAAGACTGATTACACTACAGATGCTAAGATACAAATGAATAATTCTGCTGTAAATAACCTTAATATAAAAACCTAAGACACAATAAGAGGACCAGGATGAGAGTCAGAAGTTCATTTCCAGAACAGTCTTAGTTGTAAACAAGGTCAGGTCTGCTACTTCAATTTTAGTAAAGAACATGAAAAACTTCAGGTTGACCAAGTTTTTCTGAAGGGGAAGACCAGTGTCCTGAACTCAAATCCAAGTAAACAGATTTGCAATTGATAATTATCTTAAAATACATTCTGCATTCTTAGTCATGTAATATGTTCTTTATAAAATAACAAATATAATCCATAATCATAGACAAACAAAATGAAACATGCAGTTTAGATATACATATACCTAGATAGTCTGCTGAGATAATTACTTGGTTCTGCAGGAGGTAATATACTTGTATTTGTAAGAGAGAGAAAGAAAGATTTTATCTAAATATGGTACATTCCGAACTTAGGTAAAATATAGTAATTTAGCTTTCAGTTCCTTTTTGTTGATAACCAGCTTGGCAGCAAACTTGTGACACAACACAGACACACACACACACACATCAGATATTCTAATTAGGAGTTAACGATGACAGCATTTTTTAATTTAATTTATTATTTGCAGCTCATTTATGAATAATCGTGTAGCACTGGGATTAATAAAAATCTAAACATTCATGAGGTTGATTTTTATTTTTTTTTAAATTCTTATTTTTTAAATGTATTTTTAGTATCAGATATATGTTTTCACTTCAAGAAATTTTTAATGTGAAAAATGCACCTCTTTTCTATTTAGAAAATGCAGACTTTTTAAATAGGGAAGCCTTAACAAAAATTATTGGCAGCTGAGGAAGAGCTCAGAATTAGCTGAATTTGCTGGGGACAACTGTAGGAGTATTCTTTATTAGTATCACTTAAGCTCTTCAAGCCATTAGTATATTTCAATACCCTGTCACTCATAAATACAAGAAGATGGGTAGATTTTTTTAGCCCTGTAATGTAATGATCATGTCTTTTTGATTGGTGCAGCAAGCATTGAAATTCACATTGATCTGAAGCAGTTTTCTTCTGCCAAGTGGCACAGTATGCATTGAACTTTACATTGATCTGATGTATTTGCTAGGGACAACTGCAGGAGTATCCTTTATTAGTATCACTTAATTTCTTGAAGCCATTAGTATTTTCAATACCCTTCCCCTGTCACTCATAAATACAAGCAGATGGGTAGATTTTTTTAGCCTTGTAATGTAATGATCATGTCTTTTTTATTGGTGCAGTAAGCATTGAAATTCACATTGATCTGAAGTACTTTTCTTCTGCCAAGTGGCACAGTATGCATTGAAATTCACATTGATCTGAAGTACTTTTCTTCTGCCAAGTGGCACAGTATGCATTGAAATTCACATTGATGTGAAGTACTTTTCTTCTGCCAAGTGGTGCAGTAAATATTGAAACTAGTAGTGTTCCTAATGTTTTTTCTTTAGCCAAGTTGGCACAGTATGCATTGAAATTTGCATTGATCTGAAGCTGTTCTCCTGTGCCAAGTGGTACAGTAAAATCATTGAAATTTGCATTGATCTGAATGTGTTCTCTTGTGCCAAGTGGTACAGTAAAATCATTGAAATTTGCATTGATCTGAAGGTGTTCTCCTGTGCCAAGTGGTACAGTAAAATCATTGAAATTTGCACTGATCTTGTGATGTTATTCTGGAAGTGTTGTTATCGGCTGTTTGATTATGATGAGTCATCAGATATGAGGAACTGTTACAGTTACTCTTGCTTATAAATCCAGATTTGCAATCCTATGCACTCACATTGCTACTGATGCACATTACTTAAATGATCATATGGTTTTGTGTCTTTAGGCGATATTTCAGTTTATCAGAGTAAATTTGGCACAACATTATATGTCTGATAAATGAGAGAAGACCAAATATTGAAACCTCATAAATTGGATTATGTCTGTTTCTCACCATTTTGTTTCAGTTAGGTTGAATTCAGGTTAATGTATTGATTTAAAGAATCGGGAAGAAAACTTATTTTGATGATTGTCATTTGATTCAGATACATTTGGATCAATGGAGTCTTATTTAATAGGCTTCAAAAAATACTACTCTCTCTTGAACAGGTTCCGAAGATTTTGTACTGCTTTGCCAACACTTTCCGACGTGTTCCTCGCTCCATGACCAGCAGCACGATCAGTACAACAGAAGCAGAGGAAGGTTTTGTTTTCACTGTGAATCTTGACTTCAAGGAAGAGGATGGCAAAGGAGGTTTCACTTCCTGCCCCTGCGACAAAAATGTCTTCAAGTTACGATGCGACAATGAACGCAGAATAGTTATTTCTGTCCAGCAGAATGGGCCAAAAGAGCTGAGAATAGAAAGGTTCTTTATAATAATTGATTCTATTTTATCTCATGCTTTAGCAAAATGGGTCAATATGTGAATAAAAAAAAAACAATTTTCAGGTGGTAGTGGCATAATATTCAAACAGAATTTGAGATTTTGTTGTTAAAGCATTCTATTCAAGGTTTTGAATGCCATTAAACCTACATTAGTAACTCAATTTACAGGCAAGATAAATGATTTTTTTTTTGCACCTCCACTATACATATTTAGGGAGGTACTCCTGTCCATCTTTTGTGTCACATTGTGTTCATCATAAACTTCATTTCCCCCCTGTTGACTTACCAATTTCACCTATTCCAATGCAGGTACTGTGAAATGCCCAGTGTGGAAACAATGGCAAAATCAAGCATTGGAATTTTACATAAAGCTACATTATTAATTGTCATTCCTTGAGTTAGTCAGCTGGCACTAGTTTATTTGCGCATGACAGCAACAGCAGTACATATTTTATTTAGAATGTGTTTACATTTACAACATTAGCTTTAGGCTAAAAGTGTTTTATTTAGATTCAGAGAGACAGAGAAAAACTTTACAATCTTTAGTTATTTATTATCAGATCACATTTCATTGGTTTGCAGACACCTTTCTTTTGCCATGTACTCCCTAAAGTCCGTGTTTACCAGTATAGCACTTGTGTTAATGCTCGTCTACCTATCATTAAAATATCAGTGAAAAACAACCAAACAACAACATAATTGTGATGCTACAAAAACTTAAAAAAGGAAAGTGCTTCAGTCTGAATAGATCATGATTACACAGGCCACATTTACTGTCAGACTATGTACATTGCATGAATTGTAAGCTTGTATATTCAGCTCGGTAAAGTTGTTTTTAAATTAGAAAGCATTGATGATAGTGATGAACTACTCAGCTAATTTGAATATGTGGAAAATGCCCAGACCTGATGAAGGGTCTTCAGCTATGTTTTTTTATTGCTTTTTAATGACACCATCCTTAAACTGAAATGATTTAATTGTTCTATATTAATTAATTATTAAATTACAAAGAAAATCACATAGCAAATGCATGAATGTTAGGAAAAAGATGGAATATGAGATATTACAGGCAAATGACAGTCTCCTTCCCTCCCAGTTTTTACATTGGACTAGACACTAATATCCAAGTATGTGCATGTTTTTTTTCTGTTATACATGCAGTTGATTCAACATGCACCTTTTATGTTCTTTTTTCCTCACTTTCTTCATCAACATGTATTCCACTAGTGCAGTAGTATATCTTGAATTTCTATGCAAAGGAGCTCATTTTTTTGTACAGATTTTTAAGTATATACAGTAATACCTTGTACATTCACGTTTCTGGATTCGCGAATTCATGGATTCACGAAATTTTCATTGGTACCCTTTACGTACATGTTTTCTTTATTTTATTGAATTGTACCTTCGTTATATGACTTCTGTGACATATGAAGTTTACCTAGTTTACCTTCCTGACAATGACAAAGAAAACGTCAGTCATTAAGTTTACAGTCCCATTCGTTACTTGGTTTTACCTTACTGTGAGTGCAGAAGAAAACGGCAGCCGATGAATTAGTATAGGGGTAATATTAGTACATGTATACATGTACCGTACTGTAAATGCGCTAGTGTGGCAAATACCCATTAGGCGATACTGTACTCTATTTTTACGTCAACCATTTATTTCTCTTTTTAAGGGTAATGTATTAAGCTAACTTTTAAATGAAATTAAAGTGCTTTGGGAGCATGATTTGGGTCATATTTAGGGTTTAAACCCTAGAAATAAGCATTTATTAGCATTTTTAGTGACTCGTACCAAACATTCGCGATTCCTCCTGATCCGCGACTGGTTCTGGAACCTAACCTCGTGAATGTTCGAGGTATTACTGTACCTCTTTTGAATGTACAGCTGGATAACATACACTTTGTTGAAACTGTCCCCAGGAAAAGTAACTTGGCTACCAGAAGACACTCTTTGGCATTTTCTTTATTATACATAGTTATCAATCTCTCTCTCTCACACACACACACACTTGTAATTGTTGACTCACAAAAGCAGATTGTGCTCTCTCAGTACATGAGTCAAATGAAAAGCATGTGTTCAACCTAAATAAAGTATTTTGCCATTTAGTATTCACAGATTTAGCTCCTTTATAAATAATTTTTTTAATCATAGTCTGTGGGTGTGTCCACACAATAATTAACACCAGTATTCAAGTTTTTTTGCTTTCCTTTTATTGCACTGCTGTTTTATTGTGTCTTAGGATTTGAAGCAACATGATGGTCATGTCTTCCTTCTTATGAATGACACATCATATCATCCCTTGCAGGTGTTTTGGTCTCCTGATAGCTCCAGGAAGAAATGTGAAACACGGAGATATGCATCTTATAGAAATGGTGAGTACATAAAACTCATAATAATTCATCACAATGGCTCAGTTTGAATTTCATTTTAGTTTGACATTTATATAAGAATTTGTAACAACTCATATAAACCACTTTGCTAGCTTTGAATTTGTTGTCATGCAGACTTTGAATTGGAGGAAACTGGAGCATTGGAACAAAACCACCAACCTTGGTTGGCAGTAGTAGTTGCATGTTAGTTTACCAGTGTGTATGGAATGCTATGACCATCTTGAACCTCATTCACCCTAAGCCAAAGGTAAACAGTGTATTTGGTCAAGAGAGTCTTAACATTCTGTATGCCATAGTAAACTGATGTGTAATAAATTTATTATATTTGTAAATGCTACATAAATTAATGTATAATAAATGTATTACCTTTGTAAATGCTACATAAACTTATATGTAATAAATTTATTACCTTTGTAAATACTGCATAAACTAATGTGTAATAAATTTATTACCTTTGTAAATGCTACATAAACTTATATGTAACAAATTTATTACAGTTGTAATACTGTGTAAACTAATATGTGATAAATTATCTTTGTAAATGCTACATAAACTAATATGTAATAAATGTATTAGCTTTGTAATACTATGTAAACTAATGTGATACATTTATTAACTTTATAAATGCAACACAAATTAATCTGTAATAAAATGTATTACTTTGTAAATGCTACATAAACTAATGTGTAATAAATTTATTACCTTTGTAATACTATGTAAACTAATATGTGATACATTTATTATCTTTGTAAATGCTACATAAACTTATATGTAATAAATTTGTTACCTTTGTAATACTATGTAAACTAATATGTGATAAATTTATCTTTGTAAATGCTACATAAACTAATATGTAATAAATTTATTACCTTTGTAAATGCTACATAAACTAATTTATTGAAAGAAATACACAAAAGAATCTCTGTCATTGTAGACCATACAGATAAGTGTTTGAAAATGGTGTACTGGTTGTATCAGTTGCCTCCCAGAGGCAAAAACAAAATCCAGCAGAATAAGTAATTTGTATGTTTTTTTTATATTAAAATCTAGTGTAATTGTGGGGATAATTTCCATCAATTATAACTCACAGTAATTTATGTTCATATTAAAATAGACATTTGAATTTTAATTTTAAAGCATTGGTTGTTCACCATTTTTTCTTATCTGTTTGTGTATTGCCAGTTGTTGTATCACTTATTTACACCCCTACTTGTAAATGATTGAGCTATGATCTTATTGGAGCTTCTACACCCTGCAGGAATAGTTATTTTGGCAGAAATACTGGATTTTATACCTTGATAATTGACCAATCACCTGATTTTGTTTATGAGGAAATAATACAATTTCTGAAGTTGTCATCATGTCCTGAAAATGCTGTAAATATTGATTATTCATTGTATATGAAAAGGGCTGCACTATGGTATTTTCTGTTACAGAACCTATTAAACAGTGACCAGAAAAGTTTATGGGATGGCCTGTTGTCCATCATCCGTCATCTGTCCATCATCAGATGTTCATCCATCCAGTTTGTTATCTCTACTCCTCCTTAGAGGATTGCCATGAAACTTTACATGCACATTCATGACAGTGTGTAGTTAGTTGTAAAAGAAAATGGCACTGGTCAGCCATCCAGTATGGCCACCACATTAGCCATCTTGAAAATCTTATAATTACTCCTTTTGATTGGATGATTATATCAGCATGGGTTTGTCAGTGAAAGACATGATGTCAGACATTGGTCTTAAATGACAATGATACTGATCTGACATCCAGTATGGCCACCACAGCATCCATTGTGAGAATCTTGTTATTGCTGCTCCGCCTGAATGGAAAGTCACATCAGCATGGCATTATCACCAGAAAATACTTCTTATGGTGTCTAGCTGGTAAGAAAAAAAATTTGTGCTGATCTAATGTCCAGTATATCTGCCACAGTGACCATCTTGAAAAATTGTATCACTACTACTAGATCTAACATCCATTATGGCCACCATGGCATTCATCTTGCAAATCTTGGTATTGCTACTTAGATAGGGTTTGCACCAGAAGACTATGATATCTCTAGATGGTCCTGAATGAAAATGATGCCATCTGATTTAAAATATAGCAGTCATGACCGTCATCTTGAACATCATCTTGTTGCTACTCCTTCTGAATGGAATGTCATATGGACCAGAAGACTTTTTATGGTGTCTAGTCGGTCTTGAATAAAAATTATGCCTATCTGACATATCTAAAAAATCTTGTTGATCCATCAGAATTTATGATCAAATCAATAGCGTTTTAGACAAAGACTTCTTATCATATCTAGTTGGCTCAACATAAAAATGGTGCCCCATAGATGTCCAATATAGCTGGCACAATACACATATTGAATATCTTGTTATTTATTCTCCTAGTGGGTGGTCCTATTAACATAGGTTTTTCACCAAAAGTTATCTAATGGTGTTTAGTTTGGCCCTAAATGGTGATGATGTTACATCCAGTATGGCTGCCACTACAGCTAATTTGAAAATCCTATTCCTCAAGAATATTAGAGATGGTTTCAACACTGACCTAACAAATGGTTTTATTTTGAAATACAGAAAACTATTTTCAAACAGTCAAGAGACCTTTGTTTTTTGTAACCCCATCTTCTCTCTAAAATATTTATTTTCAAGCTAAGGAAAGTTTAATCTATTTTAGATTTAGTATTTCTGCAAGTTCCTTTGTTAAGAAATTTATTTAGCAGCATCATTTTTAGCTTTTGTAAATATGTTTTATATATGTTACACTGGCAACTGTAAGCAACCTCAAGGCATAATTCTTGTAAATATGTTCCGCTTGCAGACTGTAGGCAACATCAAGGCATAATTATTGTAAATATGTTACATTTGCAGACTGTAGGTAACCTCAAGGCATAATTCTTGTAAATAAGTTAAAATAGTGGACAGTAGGCAACTTCAAGGCAAATTTGTTGTACATATATTACACTAGTTGACAGTAGGCAAAATCAAGACAAATTTCTTTTAAATATGTTACACTAGCAGAATGTAGGCAAACTTAAGGCAAAATTCATGTGAATATGTAACACTAGCACACAGTTGATAACCTCATGGAAACATTCTTCATACAACAGTACAAGCCCCATAAATCTTCATTTGCTATATCTGTCCGTCTTCTGAAGCATTCCTGGGCAATAGCTTAACATAACAGAAACTCAACACAGCAATCACCTTGGCATGCATGTCCATCTGTACATCAGCATACACCCAAGATTAAGATCAATATTTAAGTGTTTGCCTTGCCATAAGGCCAAGATAAAGAACGTTTAAGTGTTTGCATTGCCATAAGGCCAAGATTAAGATCAATATTTAAGTATTTCCTTGCCACAAGGCCAAGATTAAGAACGTTTAAGTGTTTGCCTTGCCATAAGGCCAAGATTAAGATCAACATTTAAGTGTTTGCCTTGCCATAAGAGCAATATTAAGATTAGTGTTTAAGTGTTTGCCTTGCCATAAGACCAAGGTACAAAATGTTTAAGTGTTGCCTTGCCATAAGGCCAAGATTAGGAACAATGTTTAAGTGTTTCCCTTGTCATAAGGCTAGGATTAAGATCAGTATTTAATTGTTTGCCTGGCCATAAGGCCCAGATTAAGATCAACATTCAATCATTCACCTTGCCATAAGGCCAAGATTAAGAACAACTTTTAAGAGCTTGCCTTGCCTTAAGGCCAAGATTAAGATCAGTGTTTAATTGTTTGCCTTGCCCTAATGTCAAGATTAAGATCAATATTTATGTGTTTGCCTTGCCCTAATGCCAAGATTAAGAACAACATTTATGTGTTTGCCTTGCCTTAATGCCAAGATTAAGATCAACATTTAATTGTTTGCCTTGCCTTAATGCCAAGATTAAGATCAACATTTAAGTGTTTGCCTTGCCATAATGCCAAGATTAAGATCAGTGTTTAATTGTTTGCCTTGTCATAATGCCAAGATTGAGATCAGTATTTATATGTTTGCCTTGCCATAATGCCAAGATTAAGATCAGTGTTTAAGTGTTTGCCTTGCCATAATGCCAAGATTAAGATCAGTGTTTAAGCGTTTGCCTTGCCATAAGGCCAAGATTAAGATCAATGTTTAAGCATTTGCCTTGCCATAAGGCCAAGATTAAGATCAGTGTTTAAGCGTTTGCCTGGCCTTAAGCCAAGATTAAGATCAGTGTTTAAGTGATTGCCTTGCCATAATGCCAAGATTAAGATCAGTGTTTAAGTGTTTGCCTTGCCATAATGCCAAGATTAAGATCAGTGTTTAAGCGTTTGCCTTGCCATAAGGCCAAGATTAAGATCAATGTTTAAGCATTTGCCTTGCCATAAGGCCAAGATTAAGATCAGTGTTTAAGCATTTGCCTTGTCATAAGGCCAAGATTAAGATCAGTGTTTAAGTGTTTGCCTTGCCATAATGCCAAGATTAAGATCAGTGTTTAAGTGTTTGCCTTGCCATAAGGCCAAGATTAAGATCAATGTTTAAGTGTTTGCCTGGCCTTAAGCCAAGTGAGTTTATAGTATGGTCCTTGTCTGTAATTTGTTATTTATCCACAGTTGCTGTTTACAACTTCTCATAAATTTGACTGAATGGATAGCAGCATGAAGATGTTTTAAAAATGTTCAGATCATGCTAATGTGCCATCAGATATGGCCACTGTTAATAAAAATATAAAAATTTGTAAAGGGCTTTTTCTTAAAAATGACCTGACATAATTTCACAAAATATGGCAGAAAGAAACCTGACATAGATGACTTTCAGATTTGTTCAAATGATGCCCTGTCTATATTCATAAATGCAAGTCGACAAATGGAATATTTGAGCACTGTGTATATATGAACATTCCTATGTTCACAACGTTGAAGAATTGTCTTAAAATTTGGCAGCTATTATTTAGGTACTGCATGACGATGCAGGAACCCTGTAATATTTACCTTATCTGTCTGTCTGTCTTTCCACCTGTCCATTCACATTTATACCAAATATCTGCAACCCTTACAAATAATCGGATGCTTTATTATAGTTGTATTGTCTACTGAATGTGCCTTTGAAAGGTTTCATCTTTTCAAATCCAGATTTGACAGAGTTATTGCCCTTTTTCAATGAATTTGGGATCTCAGCTACAACATATTCTTCAACCCAGAATAGCTCAGGAACCATTCAACATATTCTGATGCAGTTTGGTGTATACAGTGTTGCAAACATGCTGTGCCTTTTAGAATTCTAGTTACTAATTATATTATTAGTTTTATGGAAAAATGGGAACCAGCAATGATTGGTTGATAATGGGAGTAAAATGTTTGTAACGAGAGTCTTCTGTATGCTCATCCTATTTGAAACAGAAAAATAAAGACAATGTTTTATTGATGGAATTTCACTCCTTTTACAGACTTGACTTGGGAATTCCCATTGCTGAAATTAGCACCTGATTCTTTACATGCTGAATTTAAAACTTACATCAAACGCATATAATTTAAAAATTGCAGTAGCTCATCTGCTTTTCTCTCTACACAGAAATCTTTGCAGAAATATATAGGTTGAAAAATGTAAAGTTATTATAGTATCATGATGTTTATTATCATAGGTTTACTATGGGAGCTGTATTAGTACCGTGAGTCTTTTGTGGGCTTTGTCTCATCAACATTTTTTGATAGAATTACAACCCACAACAGTTAGGACATATTCAGCATGAGGTATGAATATTACTACATAGACCTCAGTGTGCTTTTTATGGGTTTTGTCTATCAACTCCATTTTTGGATAGAGTTATGGCCCTTGACAGTTGACGTCATATATTCTCATGGGATCTTGCTTGTTACCATAATAGCTTAAGCACCATTAAGTACATTATGATACAAAAAGGTATCAACATTGACACAAAGGCCAAGATGTACCTTTTATGGGTTTTGTTCCATACACTTCATTTTTGGACAGATTTAAGTCCCTGGTCAATTTACTTTATGTACATGTATGTGTATATGTATGTATGTATGTATGTATGTATGTATGTATATATATATATATATATATATATATATATATATATATATATATATATATATATATATATATATATATATATATATATATATATATATATATATTAAAATGGTAATATTAAAAGAGTAATGGCCCCTGAATGCCCCATCTTTCCTAAGTTTGGTCTCTGAGCACAAATTCCCTGTTGAGAGCCCTTCAGAACAAAGTGTATTGCACAGGGCTTTTGTAACATACCAGTCACTGATAGCCGCAGGTACATGATTGGAATGTGTGCATATCATTCTGTCATTATGATCTGATTTGTTTTAAAAGTTATTCTCCTTTTTGGTGTTAAATGTATGTACTCTGTGTCATAAATATTGTTGAAATTCATTAAAACCAGGCAGCCAATATTGACATGGAGTCAACATGTGGATATATTATTGTCATCATAAGATTTATTTGTTTGGGGATATGCACCTTTAGTTTGTTTTACCCACTGTGAATATTATTTTGCAAGTTCATAATTCATTGCTGCATTTTTTAAGTGTTGCTGTTTTTATGTACTTTCACCACTGATTTGGATGCGGGTGAGATGGGGCAGGGGCATCTCTATCCAGTGGAAAAACAACAAAAAAAATGTATGGTTCCACTGGAAATGCCATCATGGAATATGCCCCTTGAGAAACTTTGAAGTTTCTGTTAAAAATTGTAATATTAATTGCAGACTTCTTCCTTCTTTCAGACAGCAATGGGGTACACAGATGGTAAAAATTACACAGTGTCTGGTCACTGGGACCCCACTGAAGAGTGTTTTGCTGTCCTCAATACAGAAACACCCAAAGGTATAGTTCCACTTTCATTAGATAATCTTCATCTTATCACCCTCAGAAGTTTGGAGCAGATTAAGTCAAGTTTACAAACATTGCTGTAAAACATCATTGTTGAATTCTTCTTTCTAAATTTGTAAAGTGCTATTGATTTGTCCTTTTCCTCATGCAACATGTTTTCAAGTCAACAAAATCCTTCTCTAACATTTTGCAGTCATATAACATCCATGAGTCACATTGATAAAGACCATTTCTCTTAATATCGTTTTCAATTTAGACTGGTCTGCTGCATGTGTATCAAATTATAAAGAATCTGTGACATATGGTTTCACATTCAAGAAACCTTCTGCTTTCTTGGAACTGTTTCATGTATAGTTATTACAAACAGAAAATAAGGAAATTAGACGGAGGTCTAACGATGGATAAATGTGCAGCAACCATTAGTCACACAAGCCTTGAACTGTAATTGTTATTCATTGTCTTTGATCTGAACTTTTTAAAAAACTTTTTAACATGTAACCGGTTGCCCATTTTATTACCTAGGTTATTATCAACAATTTGGTACCCAAGTGCCCAGGTACCCATTGACAGCTTTACCAGTAACCCAATGAGAGTTATAAAGTCATCATCTTTTTCTGTTTAATCAACTCAACAGGTTACCAAGGCATTGCTATAACCATATATTCTATTAAAAATACAGTTAATCTGCTGTATCTGCTGTTGTTTTCTTTTTAAATCAAGGTTAATGATTTTCCTTAGAAATTGTTTGCTGTATGAACATTGTAGACCTTGATCTGCTGTTTGCATCTGGGAAATAATAACTTACACTGGAAATTGTATCAGCCATTCATGCCATCTTGACAATTACAAATATAATCTTGTCATGATAAATAAATTAATGATTAAAAATGAATTTCAGGGACTTCTGATGCATGATTTCAGGGACTTCTGATGCATGATTGACTTTGATTATACTAATGACATGTGATAACTGCCATTCACATTTTGTATTCCAGTCATATTAGTTACAAAGCTTCATATTATCAAAATGTTACATGATGGCAATTTTTAGAAAGCATTTAACCATAATTTTTTGCAAACAGTTGACTTCATGCGCTCCCATTATAAAGCCAGTTTCCATTAATAGAACCCTAGCTGAGTCATAACAAAGACTTATTTTAAAAAATGTTACTTGCTGCTGACTCACTTAGTGCTCAGAAGTAAGTGGTTAGTGTTTGGACTGGTTGGCATGGTGTCAGGATAATGTGACTGGGTGGGGCATGATGCTGCATATCTGCAGCATGATACCCATGTGCTGGACATCATAAAACTGCCACATGGCAGACATAGCGTTATGACTGAAAATTGTTAAAGCTAAGTTATAAATCCAAATCACACACCCACACACTCTACAGCATGATGCTTTAGTGCTAGACATCACTGTAAACTGCCACATTGCAGGCATTGTAGCAGTATGACTGAGAAATTGTTGTAGCTGTGTTAAAAATTCAAATCACACTCACACCAACTTTAGAACAGCAGCATATGATATTTTGTTACACCTTACAAAAACTGGTTAAACTTAAGGAAAAAAATCAACTGCCTTACTGAGACAGTCTTGATAGGGCTAGGAGGTCTGCCATTTTTGTTCTGTGATGGAGATCCAAGATGAATGGAGAAGGTCAATTTTTAATCTCCAAGTGGGTGGTTGAGAGAGTTTGCAAACCCAAGTTAACAGGTTTGGTTTAGATCAGACACATTTCTAGAAAACTAGGTGTTCTGGTTGATTCTATCAGGATGGGGCCAGACTTATCACACCAAGTGGTCCCTTCACCTGTAAGCCTTTCATTGGATCCACACATGTTAGTGGCATGTGATGTTAAATTTCTTTGCAGTGAGGTGGACTTGCAAGCTGCCCTCTTTCATCTATCTCGGATCCAGAGGCTTGACCAGTAGACTCTATGTCAATCATTTGGTATATATATCACTCAAATTGTGCAAACTACATTAAAATACACATCTTTGTGAATTATTGGCAATGAAATCAAATTGTCTCTGACTTTCAGAAATGCGAGTTTTCCTGACAGTTGCTATTGATCTAGTCATATATGGAATCCAGGAACCTGTTCGATTTGCTGTCGAAACTAAAGCAAAGATTTTTCCACAGAATGAAAAGTTTTGGTACCTGACCAGAAAACCACATGTGGAACAGTTTCATGTCAAGCTACAACAGGTATTTTGTTGTCTCTTTGTTTTTATGTACTTTTAATACTTCTTCCCTGTCTCTCTCCTACCACTACCCCTGCATCTCAACTACTCCCCAACTACTCCTTTTCCCTTCCCCCTCTCCTCCATCCCCAAGTTTTTCTTAAGTTATTTTTTTAAGTGGCAGGTTCAGGAGCTGTGTGATTCATTATATCAGATGCTTTAGAGAAATTTATCCAAGTGTGTCAGCATTAAAATTAATTTTACATTTTGGTATGTGCGTGGAATTAAAACATCTTGTCATTTTATTAGCTCACCAGGCCACAAGACCATGTGAGCTTATGGTACAGCGCTGCATCTGTTATTGACTGTCTGTTGCGTGTCAGTCAGCAAATACTGTCTTGAAGTACTTTTCAAAAACCAGTATACCGCTTTTGACAAAATTGGACTGAAAGCATCTGAACTTTTTCAAATTTGTACAAATGAAGCTTATCCACTATTACTTATGGCCACCATTATTAAACAGAATTCAAAGAACATAATTAGATTCACTCTGGCAGCATATGGGCATAAAGACCAGTTGTATACAAATTATACCAATCTGCAACAAAATATGACCACCATAACTAAATACAGAAATCTCGAATCAACTTCCTTCACCAAACTGCTTAATAGAATTTGATCAGACTTGATAGAGAGCATCATGGCATGAAGTTTGTACAACTGATGTCGGACTGCTATCATATATGGCCACCATTTCTAAATTTAGAGGGACCTTGAGTGTCCGAGTGGTCTAAAGTGCTTATCATTACAAGGTATGAAGCAATACAGAAGCTTTGCTATGGAAGGCCATTGCCACCAAAAAGATGAAAAAAAAGCAAAATAGGTAACTTTTAAGTACACAAATAAAGCTAAAATAAAACAAGCATGTTTGTAAAATAAATTTTTTAAAGCTGAGACCAAAAAAATCAGTATTCAAATTAAACAAACTAGGCACAAAATAACAGACACATGTCAAATGAAATGAAGAAAATACGAATCAAACAAGCAAATGCCAAATGAAATAACAATATTTAAATACTAAGATCTATAATTAAATAAACAAGGCACAAAGGAAACAGACAAATATCAAAAGAAACAAATAAATCACAAATGAAACAAGCAAATGAAATAAATGGTATTTAAATGAATATCATGCTGATTAAGCTAATGCAAAATGAAACAAAGTCACAACATAAAATGTTAAGAAACACACACACATACAATACCCATGCAAAAACATTTTAACATGGCACATAAGGTGGGACAAAACGATGTACCTAATACTGTTAGGCTGTTAAACAATGTACCTAATACTGTAAGGCTGTTAAACTATGTACCTAATACTGTAAGGCTGTTAAACGATGTACCTAATACTGTAAGGCTGTTAAACGATGTACCTAATACTGTAAGGTTGTTAAACGATGTACCTAATACTGTAAGGCTGTTAAACGATGTACCTAATACTGTAAGGCTGTTAAACAAAGTGCCTAATACTGTAAGGCTGTTAAACAATGTGCCTAATACTGTAAGGCTGTTAAACGATGTATCTAATACTGTAAGGCTGTTAAACGATGTGCCTAATATTGTAAGGCTGTTAAACGATGTGCCTAATACTGTAAGGCTGTTAAACGATGTACCTAATACTGTAAGGCTGTTAAACGATGTACCTAATACTGTAAGGCTGTTAAACAATGTGCCTAATACTGTAAGGCTGTTAAATGATGTACCTAATACTGTAAGGCTGTTAAACGATGTACCTAATAATGTAAGGCTGTTAAATGATGTACCTAATACTGTAAGGCTGTTAAACGAAGCAGTCCATTTGTTGTCATGCACCATAAACAGCTATAAAGTGAATAAAGGTGCTGCCCACTCTGACTCCAATGTCATTGACATCATCAATTTCCCCCTCAATATTATTAGGACATCATCAACATCAGCTACCCCAAGCATCATCATCAGTGAAAATGGTTATTTTGAAGAGTTTCTAATGTACATTGGTTTAATTGGTCATGAAATGTTTATTTTCCATTTCTTAGCATTTCAGTCCAATTCATGAGAACCTCATAAACCAATCCAGTGAATGGGTAGAGAGACTTGAAAGTATTTTACATGTAGTTTTATTAAATCCTGAATCTCTATTGAGAGAGAGCAAGATCTATGGATTTTCCCTGGATTCTGGTTTTTGCTCCACATACTAACCAGATGAATGATTATTTTTATAACATTAAAATCTCATTATAGTGGTAAATATATCATCCTCTGACATGGTGAGGATTTTATACCAAGCCTTTCATATATACTTTTTTTTCTTTGGCTTGAATATATTCTACTTTTTTATGGCACAAAAAAAGTCTGTAGTAAAGATAACTATCATCATCTTATCAAATAGATAACATGGTTCTGTGAATGTAAAGAATTTTCTTCGTCAGTGTTGTAACCATATTTATCTGCACATGAGAATAAAAAGTCTGTGTTGATACTTTTCAGGTATTAAGAATAGAGAGAAATACAAAGAAGTTATATTGTTATTAGGCGGTTATTAATAATGGCTAATTGATTGTCTAATAATCTTGGGTCTAGAGAGAAGTTTGCAGACATCACTAATTAGCTGGTGTTCACTGATGTATGGACAGATTTCATTGATAAAGGAAAGTATAAACTTTGAGAGGGTATAAACAATCTTGGAACTTTCATTTTCTTGTTTTATAGAAAATATAGAGATATTGTAAATGTAGATGTTTAATCAGCAAAGATAACTGGTCATTTTTTAAAAATAGTTTTAATGTATGTCAATAATTCATATATTATAGAAAATACAGCAAGCTGTTACAGTAAGCTATTACTATTAAGTCTAATTAATCATAAAAATACAGTGGATATATACAAAAAAATATGTTGCTAATAATGGATACAGAAGAATGAGCACACAAGTAGCTTTCATGCAAACTGGATTAGGATTTCTCTCTTGCTCTCCCCCTCTCTCTGACCCGTATATTAAACAAAATTCTTGACAGTATAGTATCCTTTACAAAAACTTAACATGCAGAACAATAGAGCACTTAAAACAGCACTTACACTTTATTGCCAACCCAGATCTAACAATCAACAATTACAAATTAGGCATTGCTTTTTTATAGCTGATTCACACCAAATGTTCAGCAACGTTCAACTTCATTGTTTATTAAGATTGAAAATGCAGTCCAATTTATTCTCAAGGTACGAATCTGCTAAACCCAAGAATGAGTATGTAATAAAGTTGTATTCAGCCCATCCAGTTTTTACCTGATAAGGATGAGGGGAGGAGTGGTTTTCATGAGCGCAGATGGATTTTCACTTGAAAGACTTCATATGAAGTCTAGTTGGTCGTAAATGAGATTAGTGCCAACCTGACAATCAGTATGGTTGCCTCAATGTTTTAAAGATTTTACACGTGTTACTCTTTTCCTTTATAATTGATTGATTTTACATAATTTTAACATCTTTACATATCATATTTTGTCTTGATGTACTTTATGTTTACCTTATCTGGAAAGATTGATGTTAAGTTTGTATAGAATTCTTCATTAACATTTTTCAAAGTTTTTCTTTAGTTAGTATTAGAACTTAAAAAATGTGGGTTGGTGTTTGAAACGTTCTTTCATTTATTAAAAAAGACTTTTAGAATTTCTCTAAAAACTCTTTGATTTAATAGTGGAATGGAAGTGTTAAAAAAATAGTTTCCCTTTGCAGAGGTGTGGGCGAGGGGATAATTGTTTTCTTTCTCGAATTATTTTACCAATCTTATTGTAGTGCTGATGTTGTTGTTCTTCATAATAACCACACTTATGTAGACAGTTGTCAGCTTAGCAGTCCAAATACGGAAGAGTAATTACATCACTATATTAGTATTTAAGGGAGTCATGAAAATGATGAGCATTATTTGCACTGTTGCAATACATTTCAACAAAGTCTGTGTGATGGTGGTCACATTTTATGCAAAACAGCATTATGATAGGATTTTTTTTATGTTAAATCACATCCCAATCATCAAAGAACTGAGATTAATGAAGTGAAGTTAACAGTAATTTCATTAATAAAATTCATCCCAGCATAATGGAATCCATGACGGTAATTTTGTTTATTAGGGTTCACACTATCTTGAGATGCCATCTTGTGGTTGACTAGTGTACACTAAGGGCTAATTAACCACGTATTTTATAGTTAACATGCAGGTACTCTATGACTTATGAGATATGTTGTAAAAGTCTTCATATCACTATTTTGAGGATTAAAAATGAACTATTACATGGGAAATAGAATCATAGTAGCTACAAACTGAATCATCATGCAGTACTTTGATTCATCGGGTAATGATCTAATCATGGATTATACAATTTTTATGGATGCTGCTTATGTCATGATTCATTCAGCCCAGAGGAGATGGGTTTTTTAAATAATGAAATAGATCTTTATCCCTATGTTACATTGTTCATGACTGCAAAACAAGATACAAAAGTAGAAAAAAGTCCACATAACTAGCTTGCTGCTGTAGCACAAGGATGCTACATATTTTATCTTGTTTCTTCCCTTATCATTTGTCATGTAATCCATCCAGTATTATCCCATTTTAGTTATTTATTTATTCATTCTTTTGGGGAAAATACATAACACAATTTCAGAATTTAAAAAGCAGTATATATTTTATAGAGTTTTAAAGTTTTTTATTACTTGGATAAATTAAAGAAGTTTTCAGCAAATTTATCGTCTTTTTCAAAAACTCAAGGAGCTTTTAAGTCAATTTCTCAAATAAAAGCATTTTTAATCTTATATGAACCATACATGTCTATCTGCTAATGTTAAATAACTAAGTTCATGTCAGAGAGTTAGCACATGTGGTCAGTGATTACGGTTTCAATATATATCAAAAGGTGATTCCTGGATCATGTCCCAGGGTCCATTTCTTTCCTTCAGGGACACAGTTCCAGTGGCTTAAGTTGTTAGAGCATCCCCCTTGGAAGTGGGAGGTCACAGGTTCAAACCCTGACCAAGTCATACCAAAGACTTATGTTTTTTTTTTAAATGGTACCAGCAGCTGCCTCGCTTATCACTCAGCATTAAAAGATTAGTGTTAGGACTGGGTGACCTGGGGTCAGGATAATGTGACTGGGTGGGACATGATGCTACATGTCTGCAGCGTGATACCCAATTGCTAGACATCACTATAAAACTGCCATACGACAGACATTGTAGCAGTATGACAGAAAACTAAGTTAAAACTCCAAATCACCTACCCACACACTCCAGTGACTTTGTTCTGGAGTATAACTTGAACATTGTTAGGTCCGAACCACTTAATATACATGTAACTTTATGTCGCTGACATATCCCTCCTTGCCAATGGAATTAACACAAGGACTGAAATGTAGGCCAAGGGAGGCAATTCCAGTGTAGGGTCCTGATTATTAATTGTAGTTATTACCCTTAGTACTTGATGGTAGTAGTGAAAGAATGGAAGAAGATACTTTTAGAAGGAAATTACTACAGTAAATCATTTTACCAGAAATGTTACATATGTTAATACATATTTACTGGCTTGCATCATGTAAATAATTAGACCTGCTGTTGTCCTTGTGACAGTATATCTGTTAAAATTGTGTGTTCCTTTGTGTGTTAGGTGTGAATGTGTGTGTGTGTGTATATATATATATATATATATACATATATATATATATATATATATATATATATATATATATATATATATATATATATATATATATATATATATATATATATATATATATATATATATAATTCATGGCACATGACTATATTATGTGTAATGTTTGTTCGTGACTAAATTGTAGTCATGACTGTAAATTGTAGTGATAGTCTGTAAAGAAGATATTTCATAGCTAAATTTATACACAGGTATAGATTCTGTTTTAAGATATTACAGTGTCTGTAGATTGCATAGGATATGTTAAAAGATGCTGTCATGTTTCTAATAGTAAATATGTATTAAAGTTTGGAGATATTTATGGTTGGCTAGTTAAAGTCATGTGGTTGAGTATTGTGACATAGGTCATGTAAATAGGTATTGTGAAATATTAGATTGAGTAGTAAGGTCTTTTGCCTTGGGTGTATTGTGACATATAGTCATAATAGACTCTTTGTAGTGTATATGAGGAGAGAACTCGGCAATTAATTCATTTATGTTTGGGATTCTTAGTTCATATGTTTTTGTGTTACAATCAGTCAATAGATGTGTTTAATGTTTAGAGATAATTTGAGAGGAGACATTTGTTTAGATTACTCAATGGAACTACAAAATGTTCTTTGGGCAGAAATATTACTTTGAGACTATTGTGAATTATTTGAAGGAGTTCTGGACAATGCCATTTTGATACATCAGGACTGTTGACAGACCAGTGTATTCGAAGATTTGAAATTCATTTGGAACATTCAGTTCTTTTGGACTTGAATAGAACTTTTGGAGTTTATTTTGGATTCAGTTCATAACACTGTAAGTTCTTCTTAAGTTTTCATTTTTTAACTTTGAGAATCAAATTATTTGTCAAGTTTTACAAAACATGTTGGTTTTGCTTCTTTCTGTTATTTTTTTTATAATCATAGAGTCCTAATATGTGATTCCATGTTTTAAAAACTAACTGAAGAAATGGTTATATACCAGGGAATGGTTCAAAATAGTGCCTCTTCTGTGGAGCCAGAAGAAAGAAAGAAGAAATGCTTATGATAAAAACAACCACAGTAATGATCATTAAGTTCCCCACCTTGTAAGAAGTGGATATCATCATTAATTTTATGCTAGACTGTAAATTATTGGATTTTCTGAGAGAAATAATCTTCATATTTTTATACAGTGAAATATGGTAAATATTTTTCACTGCCCATCATAGACATTGATAATGTTATGAAAAAGCAATTTTTTAAATTGTGAATAATGCTAGTGTGGTCTAGTGGTAAATATGGCTTCTTTGCACACAGACAACCCTGGTTCAGATCCAACAATGGGCAAATACGATTTTTTTCTTCATTTTGTCAAGTGCTGTTTTACCTTTTATTGTGAAATAGGATTATTTTACTGCTTATTCTCGGTGCAAATTTAGACAGAACACAGCAGAACATAAATGGCCGGCTTCTTACATTAGTGTTGTTCCGATTATCGATTATAATCGATCATCAGTGTGTTGGTTGGGCAAACCAATAAGATAATGGATGGTGAAACGCCATAATTGATTGTTTGTAAAGGGAGACTACTTCATTTTAGTTGCATGCAAAACACAATGATTAGTAAAACTCTTATGTAAATAGTAAGCTAAATAGGGCTTCCAATCCACTAAAGTTAATCTGAATTATTTATTCCCTTCACAACTTACAAATATAAAACCATACCATATTCCATAGGTGCAAACTTTCATTAGTTAGGAACATAATGTCATGATTACATGATTAAGCTGTTAAATTGTTGAATTAATAAATCTGAATACATTCTGATGATTTGTTTCAGTTTAAATGCAAACTCCTTTGTAGTATTGTAAATAATGTCAAACAAGGAAACCATGCCCATCTGTGCTTTAAATTAAAAGCACTTCACATATGAATGAAAGGATTAGTGGGATTGCAATAGAATTTCAGTTTCATGAGATTGATCAGCCATAAAAATTTCCTTTCATTTAACAAAGTTGTAGAACAAAAATAACACAATAGAAAAATGTAATATTTTTATCAGGTTAAAGTATACATGTCATTAAAAGAGATTACTCTTGTACATTTATTAGCATTTTGAACTCTTAAATGTATAACAAACAAAAATTAAAATTGCTCTTTGTAGCCAACTATAATCAATTATCAGTTGGTTCAGTGGAACCAATTATGGATTATGAAATTGTGATGGATTTTCATCACTAGCTTACATAAGGATGTGGGATACAGTAAGAAATCTGCTGTTTCAGTGTGTTATACATATCACTAGCCAATATGTTTGAGCAAGAAATAAAAAGAAAATTTGCTTTCTCTTAAGTGAATTACAAATATATTTCATCTCATGAGTGAAAAACTTGAGTATTTTCACTCATGGCTTTACCCACTTGATGAAATAAGTATTATTCACTTGGGGCAAGTAAATATCCCTCTCTGTTGGACGTTTTCTTTAACAATTATTGTTGAAATAACTGAAATTTAGCAAAGATTTATATATGGTCTCCTCAGGTAATTCCTTTGTGTGTACGGTAATAGAATTGTGAAAGGGACATTTGCCCTATTATACCTTTTGATATGAAAGCAAACTAAAAATAGAAATAATTTGTTTTTATTTAGCTTGCAAGCTCTGTTCATAATGCGATCTGTAGACTGTTATGTATATTTAAATTGCTTTGTTAGTTAGTTTTATGTTATTTTATTACATGCTGTAGTAATGTAACATTGTATGTTGGACTTGACCTTGTCCAAAATTGAGTTCATTTCTGCTAGACCTGATTGGCAATTTTTTTATTTCATTCGTTGTAAGCAACTATACATAGCTAAATTATTCTCTATGTGTATGTGTTTAAAATCATTATTATTATTAATAGGAGAAGTAAATATGTTAATTTGGATCTAGGTTTTGGTATTTCATAAGTGAATTATACATAATCCAGGTTATTATTTTGTAAACATCAGGACCATTCCTTAAGGTTATTTTCCATTAGGTAATGTTTTTTTATATAGAAAATGCTAATTGTGACCTGAGGTCAAGTAGAGAGAGATATATAGTGTAACTGAGGATTTTATCAGTTGCTTTAACATCTAGCACCTAGAAATTGTATTATATGTTGTGACCAGTAATTTGGGCTAGAATTTTATTTCTTCAAATTATTGAATTGAAGTGATTATTTTCTCTGGAAATATAAAAGTGCTCTGATAACATTCTTGGATGGAGACATTCACTGGAATGTATAGTGTATTCAAACCTGCAATTATATTTCTGTGAGTCATCAAAAGACTGTTGGCACATCAACACACTAGGAGCTATAACAGAGACATCATCGCCATCAGTTTTTGGATTTATTCAGGACTTGTACTGAGTTATATTTAGGACTTTAAATAGGACTTATGTCTGTAATTCTTGGATTATTTGGGGGTTTAATTCACAATGCTATAAATTTTCATTTCTCATTTTCGCTTTGTATTCTAGGGAAATAATTGTTTTGTTAAATTTCACAAAGCTTGTTGTCTTTCACTCTCTTCTGTTAAGAGCATAGACTCGTAACAAGACAGATCTTTTTACAATATGATACGGTAGGAAAACCATAATATCAATGTGTATATTTCACCACACAATTCCTGATGTTAAAAATAGATAGTTCCTGTTGCAATATCCATCCATATATCTGAAAATAAGACCATGAATATGCAGTTAGCAGTGAAGATATGGTCTTCCTCTTTTAAAAACTTTGAACTCATGGTCATCCTGCTCTAAACAATTTGAACATGTGGTCATCCTGCTCTAAAACATTTGAATGTATGGTTATCCTGTGCTAAACAATTTGAACACATGGTCATCCTGCTCTAAACAATTTGAACATGTGGTCATCCTGTGCTAAACATTTTGAACACATGGTCATCCTGTGCTAAACAATTTGAACATATGGTCATCCTGCTCTAAATGATTTGAACATGTGGGCATCCTGTGCTAAACAGTTTGAACACATGGTCATCCTGCTCTAAATGATTTGAACATATGGTCATCCTGTGCTAAACGATTTGAACATATGGTCATCCTGTGCTAAACAAGTTGAACACATGGTCATTCTGCTCTAAATGATTTGAACACATGGTCATCCTGCTTCAAATGATTTGAACACGTAGTAATTCTGCTGTAAAAAATTGGAACACTGGTTATTCTGCTCTAAACAATGTGAACACATGGTCATTCTCCTCTAAACGATTTGAACACATGGTTATCCTGCTCTAAAAGATTTGAACACATGGTAATCCTGCTCTAAAAGATTCGAACACATGGTAATCCTGCTCTAAAAGATTTGAACACATGGTAATCCTGCTCTAAAAGATTTGAACACATGGTAATCCTGTTCTAAAAGATTTGAACACACGGTAATCCTGCTCTAAAAGATTTGAACACATGGTAATCCTGCTCTAAAAGATTTGAACACATGGTAATCCTGCTCTAAAAGATTTGAAAATGTGGTCATCATGTTCTAAAAGATTTTAAATTTTCTTCAAAGTGTTGATGAAATGATGCTTAAATCATTAAATGTTTTATAATGTTGATTGGTTTTACTATTACTTGAGCATGAAGTAATCATTAAACTGCATTTTTTTAGATGCAAATATTATAAAAATGAAATGCTAAATCCTCAGTTTTAACATTTTTATTTTATTTTATTTTATTCATTTATTTTTTTTATTCATTTTATTTTTGTCAAGTGTACTCAATTTAGCTAGTAGTACTACAGTCATAACAAAACATGCACACTTGAGTTTTACTATTTTCTGATGATTGGGAAGTCAAAAGTCAAATCACAATGAATCAGAGAAGGAATAATGGTTTCTGCATAAGTTTAATCGCAGCCCATGTACATGTACTGTGAGTAAGTTTGTGCATGGTTTGCACTTTGGCAAGAAAGAAATCTATTGTTTTGGGAGTGAGAAGAGAATAAGCTATAAATGTTAATATAGAGATCGTACAATTCAAGGCCACAGCAGCCCAAATAAAGAATATTTATTTCCTTCAATACGTACAGCTAGGGTCTACTCTAGGACATGTGATTGAAGGATTCGTGCCAGTGCCTATAGATTGTGCTAAAATATAAACCAGATATGTACAAATCATGCATAATAGTGGCACTCACACCTTTGATTACTTGTTTGGTAAACAATCTGACATCATTCTGTCCCTCCCTGTTAAATACATGAGATTTTAATTTATAGACTAAAACTTATCATCCAGATAGAAAAAAGCATCATATTAAGTACAAAATACAGTTAGTGAACCAAACTAAAATATTTGGCTACCCTCAAATGAACCGCTCCAATGGCCTAGTGGTTAGAGCATCCACCTCAGATGTGTGAGGTCATGGGTTCAATCCCCGGCCAAGTCATACCAAAGACTTATAAAAATGGTACTAACAGCTGCCTCGCGTGGTGCTCAGCATTAAGAGGTTAGTGTTAGGATTGGTCGGCCTGGTGTCAGGATAATGTGACTGGGTGGGACATAATGCTACATGTCTGCGGCATTATGTCCCAGTGCTAAACATTACTGTTAACTGCCACACTGCAGACATCATTGTGATATTACTGAAGAATTGTGAAAGCTATGTTAAAAGTCCAAATCACACACACACACACCCTCAAATGAAAATGCTGTGTACACTTGACTATAGAGCAATCACTGCATTCAATTCCTTCTTATGTAATATAACATTAACCATTCCCAGCCTAAAGTTGCACACTTGTCCATAGCAAACAACAGTTTTAATTTCCTTCAACATGAGTAATAAAAACTGCATTGCCAAAAGTAAAATTCCATGTTTTGTGAAACCTTTATTTTCATTCAAGTAGGTACCAGTATCTAGTACTTCAAAAATGCTCAGAGACACAGAAGTGGGACATTATCCAAAATAGGCAACTGTATCTCAGACCCCCCCCCTTTTTCTAATAATGATCACATAATTGTTGATGGTGACCATGTGAATTTTGATGTTACTGAATGTCAAGAAAACAAAAAGAAAGGTACACAACTGTAAGACTCTGACCCTTGCAAAGTCATCTAAGAAAATGAAAAGCAAGAAATACAGGCAATTCTTTCAGAAATTTAATTTTAACTAAGTCTCTTAAATTGTGTGTACAACTGATTCCCATCTACAGAAAGGTCTTTGTGTAAATTTATTATATTTTATCATTAAACTTTTTGTCAAATAGCCACCACCCTCCATTTGGAAAACTCCCCCAGTTTTTTAGATGTAGGGGAAAATTAACATTGCACCTCTACATTTTCAATTTTTGAGTAATCTTTATATAGTGTGTATAACGCTATCTACACCCCTTTTTTCATCATGGTATTCCTTTTGTATAGGAAGGTACCTATTGCTTTAGGGTTAAGATCATTTTTATCGGCCAGTCTTATTCAGGATCGGGCATACCTGTGAGTGCCTAAGTACAGAAATATCAAGAACAGGGAACTGTTTATAGTACATTGTTACAGTTCATTATGGAATTTCTCAGTTAAAATAAAAACCATTTTAATGTTTTTTTCAATCATTTACTTACTCTAGACATGTCCACTTGCTTGTGAATTGTAATAGCTGCATTCATAAACAAGGACAATATGCAAGGGTTAAAATAGTAATGCTACAAAAATGTCAATTAATTGGTTTCCCATTTTCCATTTGGCTTCACAACAGTACAGTATTATCAACATTATTTATCAATCAATAAAACAACAGTACAATGTTATCATCAATAAAACAACAGTACATTGTTATCATCAATAAAACAACAGTACAATGTTATCATCAATAAAACAACAGTGCAATGTTATCATCAATAAAA
Source organism: Sinohyriopsis cumingii (assembly GCA_028554795.2). Classification (NCBI taxonomy): domain Eukaryota; kingdom Metazoa; phylum Mollusca; class Bivalvia; order Unionida; family Unionidae; genus Sinohyriopsis; species Sinohyriopsis cumingii. Next base: position 37,847,659 of record CM068839.1, read on the forward strand.
CAACAGTACAATGTTATCATCAATAAAACAACAGTGCAATGTTATCATCAATAAAACAACAGTGCAATGTTATCATCAATAAAACAACAGTGCAATGTTATCATCAATAAAACAACAGTACAATGTTATCATCAATAAAACAACAGTACAATGTTATCATCAATAAAACAACAGTGCAATGTTATCATCAATAAAACAACAGTACAATGTTATCATCAATAAAACAACAGTGCAATGTTATCATCAATAAAACAACAGTACAATGTTATCATCAATAAAACAACAGTACAATGTTATCAATAAAACAACAGTACATTGTTATCATCAATAAAACAACAGTACATTGTTATCATCAATAAAACAACAGTACAGTGTTATCATCAGTAAAACAACAGTACAATGTTATCATCAATAAAGCAACAGTACATTGTTATCATCAATAAAACAACAGTGCAATGTTATCATCAATAAAACAACAGTACAATGTTATCATCAATAAAACAACAGTACAATGTTATCATCAATAAAACAACAGTACAATGTTATCATCAATAAAACAACAGTGCAATGTTATCATCAATAAAACAACAGTGCAATGTTATCATCGATAAAACAACAGTACAATGTTATCATCAATAAAACAACAGTACAATGTTATCAATAAAACAACAGTACATTGTTATCATCAATAAAACAACAGTACATTGTTATCATCAATAAAACAACAGTACAGTGTTATCATCAGTAAAACAACAGTACAATGTTATCATCAATAAAGCAACAGTACATTGTTATCATCAATAAAACAACAGTACATTGTTATCATCAGTAAAACAACAGTACAATGTTATCATCAATAAAACAACAGTACAATGTTATCATCAATAAAACAACAGTACAGTGTTATCATCAGTAAAACAACAGTACAATGTTATCATCAATAAAACAACAGTACATTGTTATCATCAATAAAACAACAGTACATTGTTATCATCAGTAAAACAACAGTACAATGTTATCATCAATAAAACAACAGTACAATGTTATCATCAATAAAACAACAGTACAGTGTTATCAGTAAAACAACAGTACAATGTTATCATCAATAAAACAACAGTACATTGTTATCATCAATAAAACAACAATACATTCTTATCATCAGTAAAACAACAGTACAATGTTATCATCAATAAAACAACAGTACAATGTTATCATCAATAAAACAACAGTGCAATGTTATCATCAATAAAACAACAGTGCAATGTTATCATCAATAAAACAACAGTACATTGTTATCATCAATAAAACAACAGTGCAATGTTATCATCAATAAAACAACAGTACAATGTTATCATCAATAAAACAACAGTACAATGTTATCATCAATAAAACAACAGTGCAATGTTATCATCAATAAAACAACAGTGCAATGTTATCATCAATAAAACAACAGTACAATGTTATCATCAATAAAACAACAGTGCAATGTTATCATCAATAAAACAACAGTGCAGTGTTATCATCAATAAAACAACAGTGCAATGTTACCATCAATAAAACAACAGTACAATGTTATCATCAATAAAACAACAGTGCAATGTTATCATCAATAAAACAACAGTACAGTGTTATCATCAATAAAACAACAGTGCAATGTTATCATCAATAAAACAACAGTACAATGTTATCATCAATAAAACAACAGTGCAATGTTATCATCAATAAAACAACTACAGTGTTATCATCAATAAATCAACAGTACAATGTTATCATCAATAAAACAACAGTACAATGTTATCATCAATAAAACAACAGTACATTGTTATCATCAATAAAACAACAGTACAGTGTTATCATCAATAAAACAACAGTGCAATGTTATCATCAATAAAACAACAGTGCAATGTTATCATCAATAAAACAACAGTACAATGTTATCATCAATAAAACAACAGTACATTGTTATCATCAATAAAACAACAGTACAATGTTATCATCAATAAAACAACAGTACATTGTTATCATCAATAAAACAACAGTACAATGTTATCATCAATAAAACAACAGTACAATGTTATCATCAATAAAACAACAGTACATTGTTATCATCAATAAAACAACAGTACAATGTTATCATCAATAAAACAACAGTAAAATGTTATCATCAATAAAAGAACAGTACAATGTTATCATCAATAAAACAACAGTACAATGTTATCATCAATAAAAGAACAGTACAATGTTATCATCAATAAAACAACAGTACAGTGTTATCATCAATAAAAGAACAGTACAATGTTATCATCAATAAAACAACCATGCAATGTTATCATCAATAAAACAACCGTGCAATGTTATCATCAATAAAACAACCGTGCAATGTTATCATCAATAAAACAACCGTACAATGTTATCATCAATAAAACAACAGTACAATGTTATCATCAATAAAACAACAGTGCAATGTTATCATCAATAAAACAACAGTACAATGTTATCATCAATAAAACAACAGTGCAATGTTATCATCAATAAAACAACAGTACAATGTTATCATCAATAAAACAACAGTACATTGTTATCATCAATAAAACAACAGTACAATGTTATCATCAATAAAACAACAGTATATTGTTCTCATCAATTAAACAACAGTACCTTGTTATCATCAATAAAACAACAGTACATTGTTATCATCAATAAAACAACAGTACATTGTTATCATCAGTAAAACAACAGTACATTGTTATGATCAGTAAAACAACAGTACAATGTTATCATCAGTAAAACAACAGTACAATGTTATCATCAATAAAACAACAGTACATTGTTATCATCAATAAAACAACAGTACAATGTTATCATCAATAAAACAACAGTACAATCTTATCATCAATAAAACAACAGTACAATGTTATCATCAATAAAACAACAGTACAAGGTTATCATGAATAAAACAACAGTTCAATGTTATCATCAATAAAACAACAGTACAGTGTTATCATCAATAAAACAACAGTACAATGTTATCATCAATAAAACAACAGTGCATTGTTATCATGAATAAAACAACAGTACAGTGTTATCATCAATAAAACAACAGTACAATGTTATCATCAATAAAACAACAGTTCAATGTTATCATCAATAAAACAACAGTACAGTGTTATCATCAATAAAACAACAGTTCAATGTTATCATCAATAAAACAACAGTACATTGTTATCATCAATAAAACAACAGTACATTGTTATCATCAATAAAACAACAGTACATTGTTATCATCAATAAAACAACAGTACATTGTTATCATCAATAAAACAACAGTACATTGTTATCATCAATAAAACAACAGTACATTGTTATCATCAATAAAACAACAGTACATTGTTATCATCAGTAAAACAACAGTACAATGTTATCATCAGTAAAACAACAGTACAATGTTATCATCAATAAAACAACAGTGCATTGTTATCATCAATAAAACAACAGTGCAATGTTATCATCAATAAAACAACAGTGCAGTGTTATCATCAATAAAACAACAGTGCAATGTTATCATCAATAAAACAACAGTGCAATGTTATCATCAATAAAACAACAGTGCAATGTTATCATCAATAAAACAACAGTGCAATGTTATCATCAATAAAACAACAGTACAATGTTATCATCAATAAAACAACAGTGCAATGTTATCATCAATAAAACAACAGTACATTGTTATCATCAATAAAACAACAGTACATTGTTATCATCAATAAAACAACAGTACATTGTTATCATCAATAAAACAACAGTACAATGTTATCATCAATAAAACAACAGTACATTGTTATCATCAATAAAACAACAGTACATTGTTATCATCAGTAAAACAACAGTACAATGTTATCATCAGTAAAACAACAGTACAATGTTATCATCAATAAAACAACAGTGCATTGTTATCATCAATAAAACAACAGTACAATGTTATCATCAATAAAACAACAGTGCAGTGTTATCAATAAAACAACAGTGCAATGTTATCATCAATAAAACAACAGTGCAATGTTATCATCAATAAAACAACAGTGCAATGTTATCATCAATAAAACAACAGTGCAATGTTATCATCAATAAAACAACAGTACAATGTTATCATCAATAAAATAACAGTGCAATGTTATCATCAATAAAACAACAGTGCAATGTTATCATCAATAAAACAACAGTGAAATGTTGTCATCAATAAAACAACAGTGCAATGTTATCATCAATAAAACAACAGTGCAATGTTATCAATAAAACAACAGTGCAATGTTATCATCAATAAAACAACAGTACAATGTTATCATCAATAAAACAACAGTGCAATGTTATCATCAATAAAACAACAGTGCGATGTTATCAATAAAACAACAGTACAGTGTTATCATCAATAAAACAACAGTGCAATGTTATCATCAATAAAACAACAGTACATTGTTATCATCAATAAAACAACAGTGCAATGTTATCATCAGTAAAACAACAGTGCAATGTTATCATCAATAAAACAACAGTGCAATGTTATCATCAATAAAACAACAGTACAATGTTATCATCAATAAAACAACAGTACATTGTTATCATCAATAAAACAACAGTACATTGTTATCATCAATAAAACAACAGTACATTGTTATCATCAATAAAACAACAGTACATTGTTATCATCAATAAAACAACAGTACATTGTTATCATCAATAAAACAACAGTACATTGTTATCATCAATAAAACAACAGTGCAATGTTATCATCAATAAAACAACAGTACAATGTTATCATCAATAAAACAACAGTACATTGTTATCATCAATAAAACAACAGTACATTGTTATCATCAATAAAACAACAGTACATTGTTATCATCAATAAAACAACAGTACATTGTTATCATCAGTAAAACAACAGTACATTGTTATCATCAATAAAACAACAGTACATTGTTATCATCAATAAAACAACAGTACATTGTTATCATCAATAAAACAACAGTACAATGTTATCATCAGTAAAACAACAGTACAATGTTATCATCAGTAAAACAAAAGTACATTGTTATCATCAATAAAACAACAGTACATTGTTATCATCAATAAAACAACAGTACAATGTTATCATCAATAAAACAACAGTACAATGTTATCATCAATAAAACAACAGTTCAGTGTTATCATCAATAAAACAACAGTACAGTGTTAGCATCAATAAAACAACAGTACAGTGTTATCATCAATAAAACAACAGTTCAATGTTATCATCAATAAAACAACAGTACAGTGTTATCATCAATAAAACAACAGTACATTGTTATCATCAATAAAACAACAGTACAGTGTTATCATCAATAAAACAACAGTACAGTGTTATCATCAATCAAACAACAGTACAGTGTTATCATCAATAAAACAACAGTATATTGTTATCATCAATAAAACAACAGTACAGTGTTATCATCAATAAAACAACAGTACATTGTTATCATCAATAAAACAACAGTACAGTGTTATCATCAATAAAACAACAGTACATTGTTATCATCAATAAAACAAAAGTACAGTGTTATCATCAATAAAACAACAGTGCAATGTTATCATCAATAAAATAACAGTGCAATGTTATCACCAATAAAACAACAGTACAATGTTATCACCAGTACAGTGTTATCACCAATAAAACAACAGTACAGTGTTATCACCAATAAAACAACAGTACAGTGTTATCACCAATAAAACAACAGTACAGTGTTATCACCAATAAAACAACAGTACAGTGTTATCACCAATAAAACAACAGTACAGTGTTATCACCAATAAAACAACAGTACAGTGTTATCACCAATAAAACAACAGTACAGTGTTATCACCAATAAAACAACAGTACAGTGTTATCACCAATAAAACAACAGTACATTGTTATCATCAATAAAACAACAGTACAGTGTTGGCATCAATAAAACAACAGTACATTGTTATCATCAATAAAACTACAGTACATTGTTAGCATCAATAAAACAACAGTACAATGTTATCATCAATAAAACAACAGTATATTGTTATCATCAATAAAACAACAGTACAATGTTATCATCAATAAAACAACAGTACAGTGTTATCATCATGCATCATCAATAAAACAACAGCAGTAATATTAAGAAACATTTTCATTTGGTACCATACATACATGAGGAATAGAGTTATCAGTCTTTCTTCACAAATTTAAATACTTAGGATACCAAGGCCAAAATCATACTTATAGAAAAAATGACACTGATTTCATGATCCATCTAAATTCTACATACATTCATTGCTGGGATACAAGTTCATGTCACTTTGTGATTTCATATCCATACTTTATTGCCATCACATTTCATTCATCAGATTGTAATTGAGTTCATTTTGATGGGCGGTTATTTTTGTCCCTGTTTAATCTTCCTTGAGGAAATCAACACTTTGACCAATAGGATTATTAGTCATGAGGTGTGGTAAATATGTAAAAAGTTCAGACTACTTAAATATGTGCCATATGGATTAGAGCTTTTTATTATTTTCATAACTGGCTTAATTTTGATAAAACTTGATCAACCAAAAATCCAGATTCTTGCATCACTCCCTCACTGTAAGGCCTGTCATTAAAACACAGTTCCTACAATAAGGCAATTATGGTTATATATGGTCATTTCAATAATTGCCAGTAAAATTATATGTATCAGTCATGTTATTTCATTTTAAGTTGGTATCGCTATAAGGTCAGGAGTACTGTACCAAGTACTTCATTTTAAGCTGGTATTGCTATAAGGTAGGGAGTACTGTACCATGTACTTCATTTTAAGCTGGTATTGCTATAAGATAGGGAATACCATACCATGTACTTCATTTTAAGCTGGTATCGCTATATGGTAAGAGTACTGTACCATGTACTTCATTTTAAGCTGGTATCGCTATAAGGTAGGAGTACGGTACAGTTTTAGGAGGTCGTGGGTTCAATCCCCGGTCAAGTCATACCAAAGACTTGCAAAAATGGTACTAACAGCTTCCTTGCTTGGTGCTCCGCATTAACAGGTTTGTTTAAGACTGGTCGGCCTGGTGTCAGGATAATGTGACTGGGTGGGACATCATGAAAATGTGTAGCATATTTAATATGACTGTGTTGACATGTCCACAAATCTGATATACACATGAAAATGTGTAGCATATTTAATATGACTATGTTGACATGTCCACAAATCTGATGTACACATGAAAATGTATAGCATATTTGATATGACTGTGTTGACATGTCCACAAATCTGATGTACACATGAAAATGTATAGCATATTTGATATGACTGTGTTGACATGCCCATGAATCTTGTATACACATAAAAATGTGTAGCATATTTAATATGACTGTGTTGACATGTTCATAAATCTGATATACACATGAAAATGTGTAGCATATTTAATGATTGTTTTGATATACCCATAAATCTGGTATACATATGAAATAGTGTATTTAATATGATTGTTTTGATATACCCATAAATCTGATATAATTTCTTTATCAGCTTTTCAGTACCTTGTTGCATTGTCTTTCACAAATGAAAATTTTGCTTTTGAACAAAGAATGAAGAACTATTTAGAGTTGTTACACTACATTAAAATGGGAAAATTATAATTAAAGAGTTATCTGTTTTTTCAGGGGGCCAAAGACCTGATATAGACAGTGGTAAAAGTGCTTACTTGTTCACTCTTAAGTTTAGGGTCAGTTGAAATAGGTCAGTTGAAATATTTCATTACAATTTATATCGAAGACTTTTTATTTCTTGGTACTTTGGCTTATTCTACATACAAGACCAAATTTTGTTATCATTATTTTATGCTATCTCATCTTCATTTATGCTAGTATGTGGCATATTTCAAAGCAAGGAGTAGCACAAAATGGTACATCACATTGTCTGCATTTAATGGACATAGGCGGCTAGTTGTCCCAGCCACCTGGATCCCTTTATAGGCAAGCATTTGTTTTTCTGCAGAAACCAAACTTCACATTTTTTTTATTATACTCTAGTTTCGTTTGTGATTTTGAATACAAAATGTCAACCCTCCAGCCCCATTAGGACATATCCTGATGATCTTCCTCTGTATATTTCTGCAACAAATCAGCAGTATCAACAATCTGAGATATTAATTTTCACCGTAAGACACACCTAGCTAGGCAATTTTTACTACATCTGGAAAGGATATTTTATAAGCATTTAAAGCTTTTAAATTGAGCATTTAAAAGAAATCTTTTTTCCACCACTTGAGTGTTCATGAATTAAATCTTTGCAATGACACCATTTGATTTGATCTATCGACTCCCTCTGTATACTTAGGTTGACTATATCTGACCTTCAGTAGCAAAACCAGTCTTTGGGTCACTTTTGCTGGTTTGACCATTCTCTACTGACCCTGTTGTAGCAAGGAGAATGACTCTCTTTTTATCATTGTATTTCATGGCTACTAGAGGACCAGTGTTGAAGTCTCTTGTCAGACTGTCAGTTTTTTGTCTAGTGCTACAAATGGTCCCAATTTTACTTATTCTTTTGTCCCATGGGCCTGGGAACAGTCTTGGAGATGAACAGTAACTTTCCATAAATGTAGCCCTGCCATTTTCACTTACAGGTATATCACTTTTACTGACACAGTTGAAACTTTGAACAATATCCATTATTAGAGTTGCAGATCATTTAGGACTTAATATCATTCTTGATGGGTTTATCTGGTTTATAAACTCTGGATGCTAGTTGACTCCTCTATGGCATCATCCAGTCATCCAAGGACAGGTACCTATTTGGTGCAAAACAATGCCGAATCCAATGATGACTACATTTTCTGACTGGATTATAAGCAGGGTCTCCTGAAATAAACATTAGACTTTATATTACAAAATATGAATAATAAGTGCAGTATAGTATTATTTTTTTAAAGTATGGATAAAACTTTACATATTCATTCCCACTTCATGTCACATTATTCTAATCGGAAAAATGTTATGACATTAATCGGCTATAAACGGACTTTATCTTTCATCCAAATGTACAGACATTGTATTTCACCAAAATCAGCAGAGTTTGTAATTTAATCAAAATACATGTATTAAAGCTTTTTAATGGTACAAGTGTTTTAAAATATGAATTGGACTCCACTTTATTTGAGAACTGTTATACATTAAATTGCATTTATATTACCTGTGGCAAGATAATCTGCATTGTTGCAAAGATGTGAAAAGCTGATAATGATAAAACACCTATCCCTTGTCATGACAGAGGGGGAAAATGGTGTTGACATCCCTGGATATGTGCTCCACTAGTCCTACATATAGAAAGCACATGCCAAATAAAGTTTGATATTATTTTCCATGGAATCATCATACATATTGCATTCTTTAGTTAAATGACAAAATATGTTGTAAAAATGGGCAAAGAAATATATTTTTGTTTCACTTGGCATTAAATAAAAAATAATTTTGTTTTTACATATAAGAGGTATGTATATCAAAACAAAAATACACATATGATATCTTGCATTACGATCTGTTCCTTAGCAACAGTCAGGCTAGAAAAACTTTAATTTTCTTTTCACTTGTACCACTCAGAGCCTGGATTTTGGTTTCAAGAGCTCACAATTCTGTTTAAAAAACTCATTAGCATATCTGAAATAAAAATGTCTTAAAATCTGTTGATTGAAGGAAATACACACAGACACTAATTAAGCTATGTCACTGGACAAAAAAACATAGAAAAAGATCTCTATATTGACACAAATTATTATTTTTAATGATTTAAATATCATTTTGGTACATCACTTTATACCAACATACTTGAATTTTTGTGTGTTCAGTCATATGTATGTGATTAATATAATTAAGAATTGACATTATATTGTTTTATATATCTAACTTAGTTCACAGATAGACAGATATATAATAAACCCCATCACCATGTACTAGAATGTGTGAATGCTGCTGTTATTGATGAAACAAAACATGTCTTCATCTTAACAATATCTATACGGTTTTTATTAAATGTTATATATAAAACAATTCACAATTATAAAATAAAAATACAAAAAACTGCTGAATATTGAAACTAAGTTATTATGTTGGCCATTTTCCCCCCATATTTATAGAAGATTAACTCACCTATTTGTATCCATAGCAATTTCATCATAGTCTTCATCCTTATTGAATATATTCAAATAGTCCAGAGCTGCTTATCAGGTACCTGTAAACCAGGTAGACACATGAAGCTGTTCTCATGGTTTCATGACCAACTTCCCACTCTAAAATATAATGTTCTGTCACCATCATAATCTTCTGTCTTCTTCAAGAACATCAGCATCATCAAACCCCTCAAATTCACTCTCACTTTACTCATCAGCCACCAACTAGCACAAAAAATTTTCATCACTATACACAACTGTCATATCAGTGTCATCTGTTGTCAGCCAAATTTGTTACTTCTGTTACTTATTCTGATGGTTATTCATCTTTCATCTAAGTGGGATAATTATTGGACTGTTTTATGTGGATATTTTCCATCATATTTACAGCATGAGCTTGATGATTGGTGGAGATTCAACATCCATTTATGTCATTGTAAGAAACCATATTTGTATGACAGTGACTATTACTTATAGAAGACCGGGTATTGTGACTATATAAATATTTTGACTGCATATAGATTAAGGTAATGTAAATGATATACATGTATTTATGTTGACTGCATATAGATTAAGGTAATGTAAACGATATACATGTATTTATGTTGACTGCATATAGATTAAGGTAATGTAAATGATATACATGTATTTATGTTGACTGCATATAGATTTAGGTAATGTAAATGATATACATGTATTTATGTTGACTGCATATAGATTTAGGTAATGTAAACCATATACATGTATTTATGTTGACTGCATATAGATTAAGGTAATGTAAACCATATACATTAAGGTAATGTAAATGATATACATGTATTTATGTTGACTGCATATAGATTAAGGTAATGTAAACGATATATTTAAAGCTTCCACACTACCAGGGTAAAGTTTACCTTCAACACTCAGCATTTTAAAAAAGTTCTTATCTTGATTTCTGGGAGATTCATTTCAGACAGTAGAACATCAATCTATTCAGTGGACTTTTAATTCAGATTTTCCAGAGCGATATGAGGTTTTGCATCTAATGATAATGAATTGGGAATATGAATATTAATAACATTCGGTTCATGAGTATTCTTTCAAGTGATGTTTTGATAGTGCAGGTCACAAGTAAAGATTACAACAGGTAGGGTACCCTTTTAGTTCTTGTGAAAAAAAAGAGATAAAAACAGCATGGTTCCAAGTTCATATAAAAGATTATGTCTGGCGACATCAGGAGCAAGCAAGACACAAAATAATGAGTACAGTTTGAGGCTTATATCACGTGATATTTATCCATCATAGACCTACGTCTGCTGATCTTATATTTCGATGTGTGCGACCATTTGGCTATGTACGTCGAAGTTTCCTTTTTTTCCATTTACAGTATAGTAATTGTACATGTTTCCAAGAAAATAGATGGGTTTCTTGAATATGAAACTATGTATCACAGAGTCATTATAGTTTGATACACACCTACATACACCAGTCTATATTAAAGGAAAAAAACATGGCACTATCTGACTTACGGATGTTATATGATTAAAACTGTTAGTCAAGAGGGATTTTGTTAAACTGAAGAACATGTTGCATCAGGAAGAGGACAAATCATTAGCACTTTGCTACAAATTTTGAATGAGGAAATCGACACTGATGTAATATGGCATTCAGAATTTGTTACATTATGTTGATTAAGCTTTTTATGCTCAGATTGTGCTCTTTGGCCACTCATATTAGTGAGTGGGTCATGTGGCATGGATTAACTTTCAACAAAATCAAATTCAGGTTCACAGTTCATATAATTTCCCTTTGATTGGGTACTTGAGTAAACGATCATTAAAATCGACAGGTATCCAGTTGACTTTTCCTAAAATTTGGTCATCTTTAGCCATCAGTGTTCAAAGTACTTTGATAAAAATTGGGTATGTGCACTGATTTTTAGTGAAAATTTCACAAAGGGGGGGTTGGTTGGTTAATAGTCTAAACTTGTATTATATAGCAAAACCGGACAAGGTGACAGAACATCAGTTAGCCAAGTACTTTTATACTGCAGTTAGACAACCAGAAGTTATTTCATAATAAAGCAAACATAAGCCAGCTATAAAGTGGGCAGTAGTCTGTTGGTATACTAAATTGATAACACTTGACACACAGTTGGTGGTCAGCAGGTGGAGCTTAGAAATTTGTCAGTTTACTTGACTGGCAGCTGGTGACCAGCAGGTGGAGCTGGGAATTTTTCAGTGTACTTGACTAACAGCTGGTATTTAGGAGTTTGAGCTTGAGAATTGATGGGTTTAGATAATCTTTGATAAAAATGACTTTCTGGGTTTCATCTTTTTCAAGTGGGTGTGTATGGTTATATGTTATGGTCAAAGAATATTAAGTCTGTACTTGCTTGAGTCACATCTAACTGCAAACAGGCTAGAACCTGATGTGCTGTTGCATCATGCACTGACAAATGAGGGTCTGTGTTCTTACTGATTACACTGGTCAACAGTGAAATCATTACTGACTTGAAAAGGCCCTAATCTGTAGTATTTTGGTGTGCCGAACACGAATATAACCGTGAAAAATTTGTATTGGCTCTCGTTTTGAAGATATTCATATACCTCATTTTCTATGTTTCACTGTGTAAATTTCTCCAGTAGGACTGCAGCAACATCCGGAATAATGATGTAACATTGCATAATACAATCATGCTCACATCATCCACAGTTGATTGCATCATTTTCTGATGCAATGCAATACTAATGCCATGCGGCTGCTGAAGTAAGTTGACGTCAGCAGTGTACTATACATGTGTAGGCCTATTATACTAATGCCAGGCGGCTGCTGAAGCTGACGTAAGCAGTGTACTATATAAAGCCCAATCAGATAGGTTCAGCATTTAAAATATTTTAGACGTTGTGCGAGACAGTTCAAGCTACTGTTACATAAAACTTATTATTTTATCCATTTACGTACAATAAAGAACAGTAATGCCTCGAAAGTGTGTTAATACCGCGGACAATTTTTGCTATATTTGTGGGGAAGTGACATTTGCCAACCAGAAGAAAAGTATCAATTCTCAAGTGAAGAAGGCATATCATCTTTACTTCGGATGCAAGGTTGGTGACCAAGACAAGCCTTGGGCTCCGCATATATGCTGTGCTACATGTACAACACAGCTTTCACAGTGGTTGAATTGCAAAAGGTCATCAATGCCGTTTGCAGTCCCAATGGTGTGGAGAGAGCCAAGCAACCACCTAAATGACTGTTACTTCTGCTTGGTTCCTCCTCTTTCCGGCGGAATAACGAAACGAAAGAAGTCGAGAATAGTCTACCCAAACATTCCGTCTGCATTGAGACCAGTTCCACATGGTGAGGGACTTCCTATTCCAGAACCTCCAGCAGAATATTCTCTTGATTCATCTGATGAAGACAAAGGTGAGTCGACCTGTTCTTCTCCTGGTCCATCAGCATGCAGTGATCCAGATTTTCACTGTGGTGCATCATCAACCCCACACAGAATAACACAGGAAGAACTAAATGACCTGATTTGTGATTTGGACTTATCAAAGAACAAGGCAGAATTGCTAGGATCAAGACTCCAACAATGGAATCTTCTAGAAGAAGATGTCACAATTACTGCATATCGAAAGCGCCACCAGCAATTGGAGCCTTTCTTCAGAAAGGAAAGTAATCTGATATTCTGTTCCGATATTGAGGGCCTCATGAATGCTTTAAAAATCACTCATGACCCACAAGAATGGAGACTATTTGTGGACTCTTCGAAACTGAGTCTCAAGGCTGTGCTTTTGCACAATGGAAACATTCTTCCATCTATTCCAGTAGCGTATGCTGTCCACATGAAAGAGACATACGATAACTTAAGGCAGCTACTGAATTCCATTGAGTATAACAAGTACAGCTGGCACCTCTGTGGTGATTTGAAGGTAGTTGCCCTTTTAATGGGACTGCAGCAAGGATATACAAAATACATGTGTTTCTTATGCGAGTGGGATAGCCGAGCAAGGGAAATGCACTACATGAGGAAGGAATGGACTCACAGGCAGAATGTAGCCATTGGAGAGAAGAATATCCAACACCCAGCTCTGGTTGAGGCTCAGAAAATCTTGCTACCACCCCTTCACATCAAACTAGGTTTGATGAAGAACTTCGTGAAAGCCATTGACCGGACTTTGCCAGCATTCCGATACCTGCATGAAAAATTCCCTCGACTCAGCGAAGCAAAGATTAAAGAGGGAGTTTTTGTGGGTCCTCAGATTCGAGAGCTTTTCAAAGATGACCGGTTCAACAACTTGCTGGAAGGTGACGCGAAACAAGCATGGAATGCTTTTCGCCTAGTTTCTACAAACTTCCTCGAAGATGTTAGGGCAGAAAACTATAAGGAACTAGTAGAAGACATGTTGATGAAGTATAAGAAACTTGGCTGCAATATGTCTCTAAAGATTCACTTCCTTCATTCCCATTTGGATTTCTTTCCTAGCAACTGTGGTATTGTTAGTGATGAACACGGCGAACGTTTTCATCAAGATATCGCAACAATGGAACAAAGATACCAGGGAAAATGGTCCACTACAATGCTGGCTGACTACTGCTGGACACTCCTCAGAGATGCTCCCGAACAGCTGTACAAGAGACAGGCGAAGAAATCTAAGATGTAGTCAATGACTTGATTTTTTATAGGTAGGCTATTACAGTTGACCTTTTACTATTGGAATGCATTTCGTTATGTAAACATTAATTTCTTGCAGATTACAAAAAAACTAGAGCCAATTTTGCAATTTGACTGTCATATTCGTGTTCAGCACATAAAAATTGATAAGAATTGACTAATTTTATTTCAGTAACATGACTTTTGTAAAAATTTGTTGTCCAGTGTTACTTTTAGCAAATTGCATAGACCAGATCTGCAGATGCATTATGTAAGGCACATATGGTTCTATGAAGTCTGCAGGTAGAGCTGATCTAATAAGCGAGTGCACACAGTAGGTAAGTTTCCTCAGCTGGCCTCATCTTATAAATATTGAGTACATATGCTATTGTATTTTATTCATATTGAGTACATATGCTATTGCATTTTATTCATATTGAGTACATTTGCTATTGCATTTTATTAATATTGAGTGCATATACTATTGCATAGTTTTTCTCACAATGGAACTTGATAATTTTAGAAGTCCATTATTGGGCTTAATTTTATTAATATCCAATACATATGCTATAGTATAGTTTTTCTGACAACAGAAGTTGAGAATTTTAGAACTCCATGACCAGACCTCATCTTGTCAATGTTGAGTACATATGGTATTGAAAAGTTTGTATGACAATAGAAGTTTAGAACTTTAGAACTCCATTATAGAGCCTCACCTCCCAAGAGGGTGCATAAGGTATTTTAGCTGTCCTTGATACCTGCCACATACACAAGATAGAGCAGATAAGGAGAAAACCTGCTATTGTATTGAGTCCCTCACTCCACAATGCTTTTGTTTTCTTGAGTGTACACACCATTTACTACAACAATGGCAGGTAATTCCGTTTTTCTTTCCTTCATGAAAATAACTTAATGAATAATGTATTAGTTATGATAACTATTTTTATCAAATTTGTTCTGAGCATGTTGATATTATTTTACCAAACAGTGTATAGAATTTATATTTTACAACACTTGTAAAGAGTCAGAATCAAAATGACGAGTTTAGTATAACTTTCTTAACTGGCTTAAAAATGTACATATTGTTATGATCTAAATATTGATATTGATGACATAACAGTTAGGCTGTTATTTTTAGTAATGTAATCATTATGACATGACAGTTAGGCTGTTATTTTTAGTAATGTAATCATTATGACATGACAGTTAGGCTGTTATTTTTAGTAATGTAATCATTATGACATGACAGTTAGGCTGTTATTTTTAGTAATGTAATCATTATGCTTGTAATTTCAATTAATGTTAGTACTACATGTAAGTAAGGTTCAAGGTTAATTTTGTCAGATAAATGAAAAATGGATCATCACCACAAGTATCTTTTCTCACTAATTGAGTCCTGTAGTGTGTCTGCCATACATGTGGTGTGCTTTCCTGCCAGGCCTACAACAATGACATGACTGCTTCATATTTAATGTTTACAAGCAATACTTCACTTGTTTGGAGGAAGTTTAAAATATGACTGTTTACAGTTTGATGCTTACAAGCAATGCTTCATTTGTTTGGAGGAAGTTTAAAATATGACTGTTTACGGTTTGATGCTTACAAGCAATGCTTCATTTGTTTTGAGGAAGTTTCTTTCCATTATTATTTCTCTCCACCTTCTTCCATATTTGCTAAAAATGAACCATGGTTGCATGACTTGATTTCCTTTTGAGAAATTACCATGTCAGTAATACTTAACAACACTATGTTAAATGATAGATCTTTCTATGGTTGCATGACTTGATTTCCTTTTGAGAAATTACCATGTCAGAAATACTTAACAACACTATGTTAAATGATAGATCTTTCTATGTAAATAACATGTTTGTTTATTTGATATAACTTGTAAATTTGAAGCTGACCAGTATTAGTAAACAACATGCAGAGGTAACCATTGTTAAATTATGCTTTCTAGTCTGTGTCAAGTAAGCACTTAAAAATATTGGAGAAATAGTAAGCTTATTAACAAGGGTTTAGAAATTTCTTACAAATTGTCAAGGAATGGCTAATTTTGTAATTTATGTGCAATGTAGATGAACAAATGATTAAATATGTAGGAAATATTCAAATTTGGTGACTTCATCAAACTTCACCCTTAGAAGAGTGTGATGTCTAATACTTTTATCTTGGAATGTGTGTGTGTGTGTGATTTAGCTTTTTAATGTAGCTTTAACAATTTTTCAGTCATATTGCTACGATGTCTGCAGTGTGGCAGTTTAAAGTGATGTCTAGCACTGGGGCATCATGCCACAGACACGTAGCATGATGTCCTACCCAGTCACATTATCCTGACACCAGGCCAACCGGTCCTAACACTAATCTCTTAATGCTGAGTGTCTAGCAAGGCAGCTGTTAGTACCATTTTTAGAAGTCCTTGGTATGACTCGCCCAGGGTGTGAACCCACGACCTTTTGCATCCGGGGCAGAGGCTCTAACCACTAGGCCACCAGAGCAGTCCATCTTGGAATGAATTGAAATCTTAACTGGTCACAGTGTTTAGAAAACCAGTTATTTTTAAATGTTTTAATGGTCTTTGTTTATATGAAATGTATGAAAACCAGCAACAAAACTATTTTTCATTTGGCCTCAGTTCATAGCAAGCCAGCAACATATTAAGCTGATGTTGAGTCAGTTCTTGTATGTGGTTATTTAGCAGATAAGGCCATATATATCAACTAAACATAGGCTATTATATTACAAATGTTGTATACAACCATACTTAGACAACTGTAATTTTATTTGGGTCAACACTTTGGACAAGAATATTTACAAATTATTCCGCTTGCGTAAAGAGCTTGAAAACTCCTCTTAGATGATGCTGAAAACATATCAAATTCAATAGATGATATGAATGAGTATTTTTGAGAAAGGCTAGGCTTATGCACCAAGTTTCAAACAATATGGCCCCATTATATCTCAGTGAACTATTTCATGTTTGAAAGCTAACCACCTTTCCATCCCAAAACCAAATAAAGAACTCCTTAAGAAAAGTTTTCAGTTTTCAGGATCACTAACTTGGAACAGAATTCCAAAGGAAATTAGAGAAAGTACCAATGTGGCAAGTTCTAATCCACAGCGGGAATCATCACTTTTTCCATCTCCAGCTCATATTTCTTCTGTGTTCTTTGTTGCTCTGCTGGTTCCTCTGTACTTTTCTCTTAGTCCAGTGTATGTTTAAATATGGTTGCCTACACAGTCCTATATGACTTTACATTATTCTTCATGCTTTTTTATATGGAATGCAGCTTAGTTTCATGTGGTTTATAAATAAAGACATACTTTGTTACTTTCTAGACTGTGTATACTGTGTTGTTCCATTTACTTGAATGGTATGCAATTTTGGACTCCTTCTAGTTGTCCCAACCCTCCCCCCCCACACACACACATGCGCACGCACACACACTAGTCATTTTGTTGTTTCATCACTGTTATTATATGAAGTGAGAATTTGTATTCATGTTATTACTGACACATCATCAGCATCATGACTTTGTGTTGCCAAGTAAGTTTAGGAATCGCATTCCCATCACCTGCCCCAGAAGGCACACAAAACAAAGATGAATTTACAAAAGGGTAAAATCCTCTAATTACAAAGTCAGATTTTCTATATAACGGCACTGAACTCCAAGACCTCTCAAATGGAACATTATCACTGGCCATTGGGCAAAAGGGCTGTATCCATTTATTACTTTTTGTGACATGCAGGAGGCTGAATCAGGCCTTTTTTAAAACTACTCCTACATTGAGACTTAAAGATTGCCACTGTGATGTGAGGTTGCATCATGCCTATTTTTAAAACTCTGCTCCCACAGAGGGACTAAAAGATTGTCACTGTCATGTGAGGTTATATGAAGCCTATTTTATATTCTGCCCACAAGAGACTAAAAGATTGCCACTGTCATGTGAGGTTGCATCATGCCTATATTTAAAACTCTACCCTTGGGTTATGCCAGGTATGCACATCTAGACTGTGGACAAAATAGTGTTAGCTTTCCCATGAAACACTTTTCAGGAACATAAGGCACAATGATCTTCTCCTTTATATGCCATGTTAATCCTGTCAATTTCAGTAAGTTGTCATGTTCCATGGACTAGTCATGAACCAATTACTGCCTTTTTATCTTGACAGGTTGGTCTTCATCTTTGGTCTTCATCTTTGTTAGCTATGGTTCCAGTGTGTTAACCTATCTGCACCTTGGCAGAACAATCAGATATTTCTGTGCTTTTCCTTGACCAATTTTGGCCAATGTACAATGCATGGCTGTTGCATGCTTTGGTTAGTTGGCATTACATAGTATGGGAGACAACTCATGAAATCCAGTATTTGTCATTAGGACAGAGCACTAAAATATCTGCTTGATCTGTGAAGGTGTAGATGGGGTTAACATATTGGAACCTTGACTTGTGAAGATGGTCAGTCCCATGCAATGGACAAAATAGACTGCTGATGCAGTATTCATACCTCAAAGTTAACATTATTTAAACTGGTGGGTATAAATCAATAAGCCAGATGAATGAAGTTAAATAAACAATGTTCTGTTGTATATATCTGTATTATATAAAGGAATGTGATTTAGAAACTGTGGTTGAGCTTTCCTTGTTGATTCAACACTGTGAGTTGTTCATTGGGTACTTGTCTATTGAAGCCACAAATAGCTTGAGAAAACTTTAAAGCTAGTAGCTGAGTATCCATTACTGTGAGTTGTTCATTGTGTACTTGTCTAGTGACAGCCACCAGAGACTTGAGAACATTTTAAAACTAGTAGCTGAGTATCCAGTACTATAAGTTTTACATTGGGTACTTGTCCATTGACAGCCACCAGAGACTTGAGAAGACTTTAAAGCTTGTAGTTGAGTATCCAAGACTGAGTTGTGCATTAGGTACTTGTCCAATGACAGCCACCAATGACTTGAGAAGACTTTAAAGCTAGTAGCTAAGTTTCCAATACTATGGGTTGACTTTAATTCATTGGATAGCAGGTGTTGTCAATTTCATGGTTGCTGCAAATCATGAATTTAAGGACCAGGCTATAAAGAATTGACCTCTGAAGAAAACACTGTAAATTCTCTTATTTTCTGGTTGCTCAAAATCACACATTTTAAATGTAGACAATTACCAACTGGTGGAGAGAATAACAATTTAAATACCAGTGATAATATTGCATTTTGTAAATTAAAAATATTTAATTCACAGTAGGACCTCTGCTCAATCTATGAATTTAGGTACAAACAAAATGTCCTTTACCAACAAATATAAGTTGATTTAATTACATTCATTCACCTGCTCAAAACAGTCATACAAACATATGGCCAAGTTGCTGGGTTTTGCAAGGTTAGATAATTCAGGGGATTCCTTTTAAACAGAGGAAATAAATTTTGATATATATTTGATATATATCTGTACCAGGTGGAAGACCCAACCTCCGACAATGGTGGTATTAAGTATGAGGTGGCCAGCGTAGAAAGTCAAACAGAAATTGACAGAAAAAAAGCAGGGATGAGCCTGGGACTTGTTCATAGCCGTCATATGCCTCCAGAGGAAATCCAAACTCCACAGGATCCAGAGGAGGAATCAGGTACTTAGATCTCAGGGAATATTTTGTATTATTGGAATGCAGATGATCCATAACATAAAGAATCACAGTATTTGGATGCTAACACCATCAGATGAGGAAAACTGGTAACTTGGATAATGGAGGTATAGATTATTTGGGATCTACAGTTATTTGAATACTTTTCAGTAATATGAGCTGTCTACAACCTAGGCTTTGTTGAGGGCTTGCATCTGTGGTAAGAAAGAACCCTATAAAATTGTTTGTTCAAAAGCGCAAAGGTCAAGTTCAGAAAAATGGTTTCTACAAAAAAAAACTCAAGTTGTACACATCTGCAGTTACCAAACTTTGTGGATGGCTTTCACTTGAAGTAAGGAAGAATACAATTGATTTTTGGTGGGGGTCAAAAACTATGGACTTAGTACATGTATATGGAAGAAGATATTAAGTTTAGGAACAAAAAGTCAGTTGTCATGGTCACTGTGACTGAAAGAAGAAAAATGTACAATATTTCATCTATCCTCATGGAATAGATGTCATAAGAAGTCTTTGTGCAGTCCTAAGTGGAAAATGAATCATAGAAAATTATTAAACATACTAAGGCTGGGCATAGGATGGTCTCTTCCACCTTTTAGCACAGTTTATCTGACACTGTTGCATGTACAGTCATGATGGGTGTATTCATTCTTGGAGGGATATGCTCACCAGGAAACAAGTCACAATGACCCACTTTTCATGCTTCAGCTAGTAATTTAAGCTTTTGCATTTAGCTCATTTTCTGTAGCACCATTGTATGTACAGCTATGAAAGCTTGATTCGTCTTGGAGAGTACCACTTATCATAGGGAAGTAGGTTACAGAGATCTGTTTTAGTGCTCTAGTGATTTTACATGAAGCTTTTTCAGGTAGCTGAGTTTCTTAGATTATTTTGTCTGACCAGCCATAAAACTGGATGCATTTATGTTAGGAAT
This sequence comes from Sinohyriopsis cumingii, assembly GCA_028554795.2. NCBI lineage: Eukaryota > Metazoa > Mollusca > Bivalvia > Unionida > Unionidae > Sinohyriopsis > Sinohyriopsis cumingii. The sequence goes on from CM068839.1 coordinate 37,869,077, forward strand.
ATGAATCACCTCAATAATAGGGTCACAGTAACTTGTATTTCTGGCTTTATTAAGTAAGCAGGAGATTTGGATCATGACACTGGAGCAGGCAAGACACCACATTCTTTGGAATTCTTTTTGAACCTTAACATACTGTCAGACCTGTCTATAAAGAACAATAAAAGGTTCGAATAGTATGTTCTCTGTGGACTTGTGTCATTTTATTATTTGTTGAAAATTATAAATAAATAAAAGGGATTTTTAAATATTGTCCTTTATAAATAGGTGTCCAACAGAGGTATATTTCTGTTCATTCCTAGTGGGCATAGATTTTGAAGAGTGTAAGGAATTGAGATGATTGCAGGTTATGATAATCTGATGAATCGTTTCAGTTAAGATTTCTTGGTTTAGAACATTTAAAAATGTACATAAGCCTTTCCCATTTCATAGATTTCTTGGTTTTGAATATTTGAACTTGTACATAAGCCTTTCCCATTTCATAGATTTCTTGGTTTTGAATATTTGAACTTGTACATAAGCCTTTCCCATTTCATAGATTTCTTGGTTTTGAATATTTGAACTTGTACATAAGCCTTTCCCATCTCATAGATTTCTTGGTTTTGAATATTTGAACTTGTACATAAGCCTTTCCCATTTCATAGATTTCTTGGTTTTGAATATTTGAACTTGTACATAAGCCTTTCCCATTTCATAGATTTCTTGGTTTTGAATATTTGAACTTGTACATAAGCCTTTCCCATTTCATACAGATGGTGATGAACCTCTTCTCAGTGGCTCTGGTGTAGTCAGTAAGGAGATCACAGATGAAAACCTGCTAGATGCCTGGAGGGATGTGCTGAAAAAGTGGCACCAGAACCTAGCCCAGAGGCCCAAGCAGGTGCATCACTTGGCCAGGAAGGGGATTCCTGAGGCCCTCCGTGGGGAAGTCTGGCAACTTCTGGCTGGTGTACAGGATAACTTGGAGCTGCTGGAGGCATATAGGGTTTTAATTACAAAGGTATGCCTACACCTTACATACTGGAGGCATATAGGGTTTTAATTACAAAGGTATGCCTACACCTTCCATACTGGAGGCATATAGGGTTTTAATTACAAAGGTATGCCTACACCTTACATACTGGAGGCATATTGGGTTTTAATTACAAAGGTATGCCTACACCTTACACACTGGAGGCATATAGGGTTTTAATAACAAAGGTATGCCTACACTTTACATACTCACCAACAGATATGAAGCATTTTTTAAATTTACCTCTTGATAATGGTAGGGGAATGTGGTTGACCTCCATAGAGAAATGAGGCATTCAGATTTTTTACATTAATATTTGTAGTTGTCAAAGCTGACTTGAGAAGCTCTTTATTGGCTGTGGATGGAACATTTCAACTCCATTAACAATGTTCATGACCTGTACAGAATATTGTGACAACTTGGATGTGATTAGAGAAAGTAGTTTTTTTTTGGGCTAATGGTTTTCATAATTAATTATTGAATATTAAGAACAGATGTCATAAGAAGTGTTTGACTGTGCAGTCCAATTAGGAAAATACAACCATTTCATTAAGGTTAACATTTTGGTGTCTGAAATAAATGTAAAAAATATTTTAAAAACAGTTAAAATAAAAAATTTAAAAACCTGACCTGTAGCCTACCAGGATAACCAGTAGACTTGTGTTAGGATGAATATCTGTAATATTCAGTGGAGCTTAAACCAGTCTATCATTCAAAAGTGTGGGCTGAAACTTCCAAATTGAAAGATTATTTTCATAATTCTGTGGACACACAAGGAGAAAAGGGTATGGGAGACTTATATTTGAGTAAAGATTTAACTTAAGATGCTTTGTAACTTTGGGAGATTAGTAATGCATTCAGGAATAATTTTAAAATGTATGTAGTTTTACTTCAAAATGTTTCTGTGGTATTTTGGTGATGATGTGCATCTAGCTGTGCTTAAATGTAGCTTTGTAATGCTGGATTTGCCAGTCTTATCTTTTCGTTCCATTGACATCAGATATTTGGTTAAATACTTCTTTATAATGTCTAGTTAGTTGTCATACTAGTGTAACCTCCCAAAATTTTGAAGATCTTGTAATATTTATCCTGAAGGGATGACCAAACTGACATTTAGAAGAAGAAAAAATCTTTTTTCTTGCAATACATTTTTCTCACAGAGGTAATGAACACAGTGACATGTACCTATAAACATAAATTTTGACCAGGCTTTTATTTAGTTGCACTCCAGTGAACAGTTAATACTACTCTGACTTTAATTTTAAGATCATAGGTCATGGCTTGGGTTTTTATCTGTGCTGGCTTGTGTGCCTGATAGCACAAAGAAGTATGAATGGATTATTTTAACTACAGGAGGTATTTTAATTAAACTTGATCCAGGTATACACCATAATAAGACAGGAAAAAATAAATATAACTCTGATGTACATAACCAGACATTGTGTCACAGTAATAGTTAGGTCCCAAGCTGAAGCTCATGATGTGAGAAATGCCACAAGATGGTCATGTCATAGCCCTTCAAATCAGTTTCCTTGTCTTTCTTTGTCATCTGCAGGATTCTCCTTGTGAGGCTGTGATTATGAGGGACATCAACCGAACATTCCCAGCTCATAACTTTTTCAAGGACACTGGAGGTCTTGGTCAGGATTCACTGTACAAGATCAGTAAGGTACTTGCATTAAGCAAATTTATTTCAGAAATTCTCTTTGAAGGTAAAAATGCTTGTTAGATACTTGTATTAAAGCTTGCATCCTATCATTGTTATGTCTCTGTCTTGTATTTATCTATCCATTTTTACTCTCTGTTGACAGTTTTTAAACAGACAGATAATCTTAAATGAAATATTTCCCAAACATACATTATTTGCAGACCATGTATTTCACCTCACTCTAGAATGGCTGGTTTGAAGGTCAGTTGTTACAACAAGGTCAGTGTATTAAGCTCTGTAAAATCAGAAAGATAAGAAAAGAGTCCAATCATTAAGTTCATGACAGTAAATTGAAATAAATCTAATTTTCATATTTCTCAAATGTTAACCCCATGCTTGATAATAAACCCATCTTCAACCTTTACAAAAACTAGGCAAATGCTTATCTAAGATAAAGCCTTGCCCAGTGATAAGCCCCATCCTCATTTTTCATATCTATAAGGCATTCCACCAGGGCTTAAAATGGGATACATACTGTGTGTCTGTTCAATACAGTTTTTTTTTCTCAGTAAAATAAATGTCTATGTTTATTCATTTCAGGCCTACTCAGTGTATGATGAAGAAGTTGGATACTGCCAGGGTCTGTCATTCCTTGCAGCTGCATTACTTCTCCATGTAAGTATCAATTTTCCAACATTTCTGGGAGTTTTATGCCTGAAATTTAAATGAAGTTGATCTCCATTTATTAATTTTCAAAACCGCCCCCCTCCTTTTCGCACAGTAAAATGATTCTTTAAGTCTATGGGGACATACTTTTGGAAGATTATATATGTCTTCATCTTTGATTTTTGTCTTTTATCATTATATCAGAAAAATTGGTACAGTTGTTGTTATTGTTGCTATCATTGTTTTCATTATTACTGGTTATTTATCTATTGCAGATGCCAGAGGAGCAAGCCTTCTCTGTGTTGGTGAAGATAATGTTTGAGTATGAGCTACGAAACCTCTTCAGGAATGACTTTGAGGAATTACACCTTAAATTTTACCAGCTGGAACGACTGCTGCAGGTGTGAATGGCACCCTTTTGTAAACAAATATACACATTTGTACATGATATCTGAACCCATTTAGCATGATGTATAAATCTGTTTAGTCCAATTCGTAGATTCATCCCATGATGAGATGGTACCCAAGGTCTAGAGCTTTGAGGCCACTATGGTTATTGATTGACACATGCATGATGAGATGTTAACCAAGGTCTAGAGCTTTGAGGCCACTATGGTTATTGATTGACACATGCATGATGAGATGTTAACCAAGGTCTAGAGCTTTGAGGCCACTATGGTTATTGATTGACACATGCATGATGAGATGTTAACCAAGGTCTAGAGCTTTGAGGCCACTATGGTTATTGATTGACACATGCATGATGAGATGTTAACCAAGGTCTAGAGCTTTGAGGCCACTATGGTTATTGATTGACACATGCATGATGAGATGTTAACCAAGGTCTAGAGCTTTGAGGCCACTATGGTTATTGATTGACACATGCATGATGAGCTGTTAACCAAGGTCTAGAGTTTTGAGGCCACTATGGTTAATGATTGACACATGCATGATGAAATGGTACCCAAAGTTACGAGCTACAAGGCTACTATGGTTAATGATTGACACATGCATGATGAGATGGTACCCAAAATCTAGAACTTTGAGGCCTCTGTGGTTAATGATTGATGTGCAGTGGTACCTAAGGTCTGGAACTTTGAGGCCACTTTGGTTAATGATTGACACGTACATGACGAGATGGTACCCAAGGTCTAGAACTTTGAGGCCTCTGTGGTTAATGATTGATGTGCAATGGTACCTAAGGTCTGGAACTTTGAGGCCACTATGGTTAATGATTGACACATACATGGTGAGATGGTACCAAAAGTCTAGAGCTTTGAGACCACTAATGTTAATGATTGACACATACATGATGAGATGGTACCCACGGTCTAGAACTTTGAGGTCACTTTGATTATTGATTGACATATGCATGATGAGATGGTACCGAAAGTCTAGAGCTCTGAGACCACTAATGTTAATGATTTAATGAAGACGCTTTGATCATTTCAAATGAGACTTATCAGTTATTTCAGTACTACAATGGTCCAGTGCTGTGAATTAATTAAATCACAACTGCTACTATGACAGAAGTGGATTTGACCCACACTTGTGGTTTTTTTGTTGTTGTTAAAAGTATAGTGAGACACATTTACCTTATGTACTCGTGTATAATACAGATCTAACATAATGTGTTGTCCCATCCATGGTCTGTCTTGTTTGTTCTTCTGATTAATCCTCATAAACTGCATTGACTCAGATCTGACAGTGCATTATGTGCCAGCAGACCTGGTTATGAGTATATTCAGTATCAATGTCATCATTAACCATAGGAATCTTTGTTGAAATTTTGTTTTTAAGCTTTTGCAAGACGTTTGTGAGGGATGGGGTATGGGGACTACATTACACTGAGGCAGGTGAGGCACCACATTCTGTGGACTCTATTTTATCAGGGGGCCCCGAGTGGCAGAGCGGTCTAAAGTGCTTTCGTTTACAAATCACTGCCATCTCACCTCTGTCTGCGTGGGTTCGAGTCTCGGATTCGGCCAATGTGGGTTTGTGAGAAAGCTTGCCAGTATCTTCTCGAGGGTCGGTGGTTCTTTCTGGGGATTTTCAGTGTTCTTCCTCCACCATTAATACTGGCCGCCATGTATAGCCTATCATGTGCTGAAAAATGGCATTGAACCCTACAACAGCAACAACTATTTTATCAGAATTTTGTACACGTTTTGCTTGTAGTTGTTGCCTCATTCATTCTTCTGTATGAATATACATAGGTGAACACCACTGAACTTGATCGATCGGAATGACCAAAACAAAGATAAATATTTGTAGCATTTTTATTTTGGTCAGAGGTAGATTGCTAATATTTTCCTATTTTTGTCGAACCATTTATGAAACTAGCCAGATCCACTTTACGTTTTCAGGGTGTCAGAATGTTTGGAGTCCTTAAGATTCTTAGTTATATATTTCATGGTCATAGAGAGGACTTCAGTTATATATGTCATGGTCATAATGAAGACTTCAGTTATAGATGTCATGGTCATAATGAGGACTTCAGTTATAGATGTCATGTGTTCATAGGCAAGGTTTCAGTTATAGGTGTCATAGTCATAGAGAGGACCTCAGTTATAGATGTCATGGTCATAATGAGGACTTCAGTTATAGATGTCATGTGTTCATAGGCAAGGTTTCAGTTATAGGTGTCATAGTCATAGAGAGGACCTCAGTTATAGATGTCATGATCGTAATGAAGACTTCAGTTATAGATGTCATGGTCATAATGGGGACTTCAGTTATAGATGTCATGGTCATAATGAGGACTTCAGTTATAGATGTCATGTGTTCATAGGCAAGGTTTCAGTTATAGGTGTCATAGTCATAGAGAGGACCTCAGTTATAGATGTCATGGTCATAATGAGGACTTCAGTTATAGATGTCATGTGTTCATAGGCAAGGTTTCAGTTATAGGTGTCATAGTCATAGAGAGGACCTCAGTTATAGATGTCATGTTCATAATGAGGACTTCAGTTATAGATGTCATGTGTTCATAGGCAAGGTTTCAGTTATAGGTGTCATAGTCATAGAGAGGACCTCAGTTATAGATGTCATGATCGTAATGAAGACTTCAGTTATAGATGTCATGGTCATAATGGGGACTTCAGTTATAGATGTCATGGTCATAATGAGGACTTCAGTTATAGATGTCATGTGTTCATAGGCAAGGTTTCAGTTATAGGTGTCATAGTCATAGAGAGGACCTCAGTTATAGATGTCATGTTCATAATGAGGACTTCAGTTATAGATGTCATGTGTTCATAGGCAAGGTTTCAGTTATAGGTGTCATAGTCATAGAGAGGACCTCAGCTATAGATGTCATGCTCATGACGAAGACTTCAGTTATAGATGTCATGGTATAGATGTCATAGTCATAATGTAGCTTTAGTTATAGATATCAGTCATATTGGGCTTCAGTTAATATACGTCTTGGTCATAGAGAGGACTTTAGTCATATATATCATGGTCATAGCGGGCTTCAGTTACAGTATAACAAAATATTTATCATGCATTTGTTGGCAGCTGGTTTTGACATGAACACTTTTGCAAAATTATGATCTGATTTTAAAAAAATCCACTTTTTCAAATAGAGTAACAACTCAGCTCCAGAGTAATCACTAGAGATTAGCTCTTCCTGGAAACTTTTTTTCCCACAAATGTGGCTTTTTGTGTTCCTTTGCAATTTGGAACATATATACTGAACAATAAAGTTTTTACAGAAATATATATGCTGAAGTGTATTTAATTTTGAATTTCATTAGCCATTAGTCTCTTGTGTATACTTCTATGTCAATCTTTGAATTATTACACCCCACAGGACCAGTTATCCGATGTTTATGGACATTTTATGGATATGAGCCTGGAAACCCATATGTATGCCTCACAGTGGTTCCTCACCCTCTTCACTGCCAAGTTTCCACTGCACCTTGTGTTTCACATTCTGGACATCTTCCTTAGTGAGGTAAGAAAAATAATATTTACTCTGTATAATACTGTATATATTCATGCCTGCTCAAGTCCATCTGCAAACTGCATTTAACCAGATCTGACATTGCGTAATGTACCAGCAGATCTGGATCTGTGCACTTTGTTAGGATGGATTAGTAGAATAACCAATATAGACTTTAATCTGCCATTGCATTATGCTGTTATTTGTGATTGGACCTGACTTGTATGCAAATGTATATGGTATTACATTATTATCATCATAATACTCCTTAAATCAGTATATTACACTGTGACATAACACCAAGAAGTATCGCACAGCACGTGAGATCATTTGTTAATACAAGTGCTTTGAATTTATGTCATAGATAGAGTCTTTAAGTGATCGTGTGACTTGGAATTTGTGAAATTCCTTGGCCAATAAAATGTGCCCTACTTGCTTGTTTCATTTGATGCAGTATGTGTTATACCTAAATTTATCACATGGCTACATCATTCAGGTTAATAATTTGTGAAATTCCTTGAACAATAAAATATTCTTTACTTGCTTGTTTCACTTTTTGCAATGCGTGTCATAATTAAATGACTACATGATTTAGGGTAATAAACCCCATATGTTTTTGTATTGTAATTCCTCACAGTGGGGTCATCTTGGTTTTGTCATGTCTCACCAGCCAGATCTTCATCCATCTGTCCCAAAAAGATTGTTAGCACATTTATGCACAAATTACTCAGAGAAGAGAAATGTGTTAGACATGCTTGTATGCATAGGTAGATAATCTTATAGGATTGATCTAATGGACTTAAGCATGATGAAGTGGGATGAATAGGGACAAACTTAAACCCCAAAATAACTTTACACAACTTTACACTTCTCTTGCCTTATAAATTGGACCCAGTTATGAAATGCATTGTTTGAGTGAAATTCTGTCCCGCCCAAGTTAGTCCTGGAGAATGTATTACTTCAGTATAAATGGAAAATGTGGAAACTGTGAACTCCTGATCTTTAGGATAACCCTCAGTCTGGCATATTTCTTTTATTTCCTTACTTCCTTCATCAGCCTGATAACTTTTTTTGTTACAAAGAAATAAAAATTCTCTTTCTTTTTGCAGGGAAAGGACATTATTTTTGGTGTGGCCCTGTCACTTTTAAAGGTATGGAACTCCTGCCTGAATTTTAGCTCCTCTGGCCATAAATAAAGCCTGGTGAACTTTTATTATGGCCAGATGTCCATCCATCAACATAGTTAGCTTATGGTATGGTAAGATGTCCATCCATTGACATAGTTAGCTTATGGTATGGCAAGATGTCCATCCATTGACATAGTTAGCTTATGGTGTGACCAGATGTCCATCCATCAACACAGTGAGCTTATGGTGTGACCAGATGTCCATCCATCAACATATGCTTTATATCATTCTGTAAGCCATGGTTTTGATCTGATTTTGATAAAACTTGGAGATGCATATTAATAACTGATTTTGCATCTAATTGACTGAGTTTGTTACCACTCTGGAGTCTGTATTCTGGACCAATTTTGATGGCCAACCTTTGAATTTATACTTATAACATCAAGATCTTGGACATGCTAAATAATGAATGAGATACACACATAGTATTGAGGTGATTATTCATTTAATTTGTTCAGTTTGTGAACACTTTAGAGGTCATATTTCTGATACGAAGTTTTGGTTACATCTGGAATGTAAGCTTGTATCATTCAGATCTCAGATGAGTTTGATTATGAGTGAGAGCCACCTAAATTAATGAGGATCCTGGTTGATTCATTGAGATCCACCTAAATTAATGAGAATCCAGGTTGATTCAGTGAGATCCACCTAAATTAATGAGGATCCAGGTTGATTCAGTGAGATCCACTTAAATTAATGAGGATCCAGTTTGATTCAGTGAGATCCACCTAAATTAATGAGGATCCAGGTTGATTCAGTGAGATCCACCTAAATTAATGAGGATCTAGGTTGATTCAGTGAGATCCACCTAAATTAATGAGAATCCTGGTTGATTCATTGAGATCCACCTAAATTAATGAGAATCCAGGTTGATTCAGTGAGATCCACCTAAATTAATGAGGATCCAGGTTGATTCAGTGAGATCCACCTAAATTAATGAGGATCCAGGTTGATTCATTGGTGAAAATCAAACTTGCAGCCTTCTGGTTATGAGTTCAGTACCTTAACTATTGAGTCTTCAGATCTCTCTTGGATGGGAAACTCATTGATTTCCGTGTTATGACTGTAACGGTGGGGCTTCACAAGGGTAAGGACAGACACAATAATCCATGCAGACTGCACAGATTGACTTCTCAAATGGCAAGCAAGGGTGGGGCTATGAACAGTGTCAAAGTTATCAATCAGAGCCTTATCCCCTAGCTGTTAGTGATGGCATGTCCTTTTTATTGCCAAGAAGGTGATCCTAGATATATGGTCTAAGAAAAAGAATGACATCAATATTAGTAATCAATGAAGAAGTTTTGTTCTCAAGGCTTTTCTTTCCCCACTAAAATTTCAGTACATGTGTGCATTTGCATTCACAAGCTGACATATCTTAGTTTTCAGGCGAGCATAATCAAGGCTACTTTGGTCTCTTGTTTCTTGAAGGATGTAGATGTTAACTTCAAATTAAAAATCTATAAACAATTAAACTGTTCCTTCCAATACATTCATTTCAAAACAAACTTTTTTCCAAATTAAATAGAAGCTATCGACCATGAAGTCAGATATTTATTGATAAATTGAGTAATGATGATGCTGGTATCAATTTATGTATGATCATCACAGGGTTCAAATGCAAAACCATACACTCAGGATCAATGCCCAGTTTTTAAAAACATCTTTTTAGATGAAGTTAGAAAAGGTCAGCTGTGATCCTCCTAGCACCAAATCTATAAATGGAGTATACAGTGTTATCTACAGCTGTCTGTTATATGATGTCCATGAGAGATTTTATTTTCCTTTTTGATAACTTTTGAAGTATTCCATGGATTAAAACCATATTTAGTTTGATGCTTTATGTTAAGAAGTTCTAGGTCAAGTTTGATTATTACACTTTTCTGACCAAACTTTGTAGAGTTATGGCCCATGTCTGACTTGGAACTTTGCCATTTATTTTCATCTTGTTGGCCAGGAACATCACTGTTTTACATAAACATTTATGGTTTTAAAATTTCATCTGCTAAAACAAGAAAAGGTTCTTCAGTCTTCATCCCCATGTTATTATTGTAAAAGTGATTTGTCAAAACAGGAATTGAATTTGTTTACTGTTTTCAAGCAATTATGCTGGTTCATTAGATGGTGGATTAAAATTGAGTGGAACAATTCAGACTTAAAAATATGATAAAACTCAGTTTTCATTGTAAGAGACCATTATTGATATTCTTCATCACAAAGCTATGCAATAGTTGCAGGTAAGTTTTGGCCTCATCCCTCCCCCACACAATTTGCAAATCCACTTATCCGACACCCAGGAAAAGCTCAGATTTGGCTTGGGTTAAGAAGTCATTTGCCCCCTGGGTCAGTGAAGTTTTAACTCGGGTATAATTTCTTGTCAGGAACATAAACTTTTGTGGGTTTTTTTCTTATTTCTCAGTTGAAACAATTCATTGGTACACACAGGAAGATGCTGACCCCTGTTACAGCAGTAACAATTTGATGTAAAAGATTGCCTTCTGGCACAAATGATGTCACACATGGATTCAGTAGAAAACTCCCGATGTGGCAGTGGGTCGAGTACTGTGTAAAAATCATGTTTTATCAAATCTATCCTTTGATGAATCAAACCATATTATGATAAAATATTTACAGCTCAAGGAGATTATGTAATATAGGTTGTATATGCATTGAACTGTGGTATAAAAGGTATAAAATCACTATTCAGTTTGAGTAAGCTTTGTAAGTTTTAACAATGCATGTCAAGCTTGCAAAATAAATTAAACATTATTTCCTGAATCACAGAATATATTCCTTTTGTAGCTTTCACGGAAAGATATTTTGGCCCTTGACTTTGAAGGAGTTTTGAAGTACTTTAGAGTCCAGCTGCCAAAGCGGTTCCGCAGCGAAGAAGCTGCTAGGGAGCTGCTTCAGACAGTAATCAGTACAAAGGTAACATTGAAGAAGCTGAAGAAATACCAGAAAGAGTATGACACCATGAAGGAACAAGAAATGCAGCAGGAGGATCCAGTAGAGAGACTTCAGGTACAGCAGAGCTGTTACTTACCAGGGACAGATAACTCTGCCTCATTAACATAGCAGTTTGTATGTGGGGACAGAGGTGTTTGCAGCAAAATTCTAATTTTCATCAAAACTATTAAAGTATTTGTAAAGTGTTTGACAACCATGTGTAGTATATTTTCGAGGTGAAAGTCACCCCATTGGTGAGGAAGATTTAATTTGAAGTTGAAATAATTACAAAAGAGACTACTGTTGTGCAAGAAAAATGTGTTAGAACAGTGCAGTTAACAATCTTAAGATGGTAAAACTGTCCAGATGAATAAAATCATCTAATTTTTATGACATATTTATTGCATTATGTACTGTTAGTGTTTTTTTGTCCCTCTAAAAACCCTGATTTGGAGTTTGGGGGTCAGTGTCCATTGCCCTTTGCTGCCATCACAACTTTGATTTCCTTTCCGTTTTTTTTTTTGTGTGTGTACTCTGAATCTTCCATTATTACATAACAATATTTACAAGGAATTATTATCAAGACAAGGTAATTTTATTTTAGAAACAGTAATTACCAATAAATTATAGTTCTATTTAAAATAATTTTCATGTCAAGAATTATTTCTTTGATGTGATGACCCAATTTTATAAAGAAAAATATTTCATGCTAAATGAAAAAACATATATTATTATTAATATTATTGTTGTTATTATTATTATTATTATTTATTTATTTATTTATTTTCCATTGGCAGCATTTCTTTGCAAGATGCCATTAAGCTGTTTTTTTAGATTTCAGATACATGCCTTGATTGACACTAAATGGTCTTGTCAGTGTTTGTCACTTATATCTTTGCAATCATATTTTGTCCCTAGAAGATGTTTTTGTTGCAATGTTGTTTTTCTCAGTTAGAAAGTATATCAAAAACATGCATGTACAAAAATGTAAGACAAGAGTTTTGTTGGACCATGTTTGTTTGTGCACTGTATCAGTCAGGGGAAGTAACTGATTCACAGATACATGGGAAGCAACTGACACTGATTCTCTCAATAGTAAACATTTTGTTTTGTATTTTAAAAAATATATATAAACAAAAAATAATATTAGTCTCAAAATTGTATAGTACAAAAATTTTATTTAATATTAGATGCATATCTTGTAAATTCATTGATTATTGTATTGGAAAGATATAAGTTTTTGTTTTGCATTTGAATGTTTTGAATTTCTGGTTTGAATGTTTTTAATTCTCATAGCGTGAAAACAAGCGACTGATGGAGGCAAACTTGAGGCTTGAGGCAGAAAACGATGATCTTGCACATGAGATGGTGGAGAGCAAATTGATGCTTCGGAATGAATTAGATAAGGTTTGCTTGCATATCACATCTCATGTGTGATTAGATATTGATTAGATATTGCATGTTTATTTAGATGTTACAAGTCTGTGCTGTTAAAAAGTAACAGAAAAGAGCAACAAGCTTTGTGAAATTCAACAAATAATTATTTCCCTACAATGCAAAGTGAAAATGATTTTTTTTATATGGTATTGCAGATTAAATCCCAGAATAATACTCAAATTACAGATACAAGTCCTAATAATTTAAAGTTCAAAATAAACTTTGTAGAAATCCAAATTAAGTCCACTGCTGAAGTGTTGATGTGTCTGTGATGACATGTATAATGCTGATGTGCCAACAGTCTTTTGTTGAAACACGGTAATATAATTCCAGGTTTGAATTCACTATAAATCCCAGTGAATATCTCTATCAAAGAATATTATTTTTTATGAGCACTCTGTATTTCCAGAGAAAAGAATTATTTGATTATAATAATTTGAAGAAATAACCACCAGCCCAGCTGAACCACTGATCGCAACAGTATTACAAGCTGATTCTATTAGATCTTAAGCACAAATGAATAATTCTTCCAGTTACAAGATTATATAGTCTTCTACTTGACCTCAGGTCACAATTAACATTTTTTATTTTTAAAAACCATCACCTATTGAAAAATAACCTCCTTGAAAGTCCTTAATGTATGCAAAATAAAATGTTAGCTATAATTAGCAGCTTGTTACTAAAGTTATAAACAAAATGTTTAGTAAATAACAGGTAGACCTGGCAATTCATAAGGAATTTCCAAAGTTCAAGACACAGATTGAGTTAAACATATCAACTATGAGACCAATATCATTAATTCAGGCCAGGTAAAAATTGAACTTAATTATGGGTAAGATCAAGTCCAGCATACAATGTTACGTAACAGTAACATATGATGAAATAGAAAACAAAGAAAACTAACAAACAAACTATGAAAATTAAATATACACAACATATAGGAAAAGTTTTTGTGGCATTTTATTCATTTATAAATAAAATCTTGATTGTTTTGGCTACATTTAGTTTGACTCTAATGGGTATTATTTTGGCTTTAGATGAGACAGTGGAGTTCCTGATATAAATTTAACTTTATTTATTAGAAACTCTGGATAATTCACTATGTTAACTTTTTTTCTGGTTAGAACCATGAGACTTGAAAGCCGTTAAAGTTATACTGTCCAGAATTACTTGATCACATGAAGAGTATGTGACATTTGTTTCATTAGCAGTACATTGGCCACTATGATCACATGAAGAGTGTGTGTGACATAGTAGTAATAGTTACCAACAGTGTACTGCATAATGTGTATTTATATACATTCCGTGGTTGTAATGAGGAAACATTGTGTAAGTTAAGTTTAAATAATGTGTTTAAATAATGGTCTTGATAAGTTATGTCCTCTTATAGCATGTGTTTTCTATATGGGGGTGTCTGCGAAAAAAGCAGATCTCACTATGATAATAACTGATCATTAAATAGTAATATGAACAATGAATTCTAATAAATCTGCAAATATAATACATATGCTGATTGTTCAAACTTGAAAATGCAGATATAATTGCTGATTGGTCAGACTTAAAAATGTGCAAATAAAATGCACTTATTGATTGGTCAAACTTGAAAATGTGCAAATATAATGCACTAACTGATTGGTCAGACTTGAAAATGTGCAAATATAATGCACTTATTGATTGGTCAAACTTTAAAATTTGCATCAGTAAAATCCACACTATATACTGTTGCAAAATTATAACATCATAACTCTGGTATGCCAGACAAAATGTTTTCTGCTATAATTTGTTAAATTTTTGTAAGGAGTGCTATGATGGAGATAAGTCTTGTATTTGAGGATATTATATCATCACAAATATCCATCTTACCAGCTACATTTACGTATTGTTGTTAAACATCATTTGTGAATGGCAAAACCTCCATTACTGTCCCCAGATCTTCATCAACAAGATTGTTGTACCCTCATTAAAATGATCTCTTTTCAGGCCCAAGAAACCAGTGAGGCCCTTACTGGAGAACTGATCATTACTAAGAAAATTCATATAGAGACAGAAGAAGAAAAGAAAAGATTGGAGACTGAGGCACATCAGGTGAATTTTTCATTTCTCACTTTCCAATTGTCAACTCACTTTCCTATTTTTGCTCTATTGGTTATTGACCAGAAGAGTTTGTGCAGTTTTTGTGCCTGCTTTTTTCCATCCATTAGCACAAGTTTTTTATTGCTGGTCCTTAACTGATGGTCATATTGTCATGGATTCTCAGAAAAGCTTGATAGCATTATATTTTCAAACATGGAAGGCATGAAAACCAGTCTAATGTCACAAGAATTCAAGATGGTGGTGGTAAAGTGATGGTCCAACAAACGTAAACACTGTTACATCGAGTCAAAACTAAAAGAAATTGATGTGAAAGTTATTTATTTTCTCAGAAATTGCAAGTATTACAGTTTTTTTGCCTTTAATCTGCTGAAAGATGAAATGAAACCACGGCATTCATGAAATTTGACCTGGTACTTGCTATTTGCATTGCTATAGCATTCTCACACCATCCTGTTTTCTTGTATAAAAAAACCCATTGATTTTAAAAACAAGAAACATCAGGGATGTAAGAAATGCACATAACTTATTTCATTCATTGATTTATAAGCTCAAACCTGATTGTCACCAGGGGGTCCCAAACACTGTCAGCCTGTTGGCATTTTGAATCAAACTGGAGTTTCTTTAGCAGCATGGTTGCCATATTTGCTTGGGCCAGTCTGTTTTCAAGCAACAGATGTGATGTAATTCACTATCTTTGAAACTCTCAGTAATTCTGTGACCTCTCCGGTGGCCTAGTAGTTAGAGTGTCCGCCTCATATGCGGGAGGTCGTGCATTCGATTCCTGGTCGAGTCATACCAAAGACTTACAGAATTGGTACTAACAGCTGCCTGGTCATTGTTCTTAAAATAAATATGTTGAGAATTATGTTCTTTCTGGTTTTTACAAAAGGTATCTGACTTGACTTAAATATGTTTGAATTTTTGTACAACAGCATTAGGAGTTTGCTGTTAATATCACATGACTATTGAACTTTAATATAGTGGTTTGTGATTTATGTAGTATAGTGCAACCCCACTATAATGCGAATTCAGATATAACGCGGTCATGGCATGGCTCTCGAAATTTTGTATATTCATTCGCACATGAAAAAACATTTTTAGTTCAAAGTATATTATCGTTATGGGAAAGAGATCACGTATGAATTTGAATTTCATATGATCGTAGCATGGTTCCTGCAATTTTAATTACATATATGTGTATTTTTCTCGTACTGGAAAAATAATACTTATTTTTTTGAAGTAAAAATTAATAGTTTGTAAAACGTTTATTATCATTTTGGGGAAGAGTTCGAGTATGAATTCAGATATAAACTATCATGGCTTGGGTTCTGAAATTTAACAATTTCACCAGGTTTGTGAAGTGTTTTACCAAAATAAACATTATTGGAAATGTTACTTATTACTGTTCCATGTGTAAAGCCACTAAGTCGTCTTTGTGATTGTCTTTAACTCCAGTATGTGACCTCTTTAACAGATGGTCAGTGTGGCAGTTTATAGTGATGTCTAGCACTGGGGCATCATGTCACCAACATGTAACATGATGTCCCACCCAGTCACATTATCCTGACACCAGGCCAACCAGTCCTAACACTAACCTCTTAATGCTGAGCACCTAGCAAGGCAGCTGTTAGTACCATTTTTGTAAGTCTTTGGTATGACTCAGCCGGGGATTGAACCCACGACCGACTGCTTCCGAGGCAGAACCTCTAACCACTAGGCCACCGGAGCAGTCTAAAACTAAGTAAAAGCAACCATTGCCACCTAGCATTGGTAAGGGGAAGGGTTGGAAAGAGTTTCTTCCCTTTGTCTATATGGCATATAGATGGAAGGAAACTTTCTTCATCTTTCCATGATTGCTAGATATCAGGAGGTAGCAGAACTTCTTCCTAATGTTAATAAGACCAGGTAAGTATTCTCAGAAAAATATTATTAACCAAAGAATTTACTTTTCAGTGCTTCACTTTTAATTGAGACTTTACTTTTAATTGTGACTACTTTTAATTGAGACTTTACTTTTAATTGAGACTTTACTTTTAATTGAGACTACTTTTAATTGAGACTTAAAAGTTGAGACTTTACTTTTAATTGAGACTTTACTTTAATTGAGACTACTTTTAATTGAGACTTTACTTTTAATTGTGACTACTTTTAATTGAGACTTTTCTTTTAATTGAGACTTTACTTTTAATTGAGACTTTACCTTTAATTGAGACTACTTTTAACTGAGACTTTACTTTTAATTGAGACTACTTTTAATTAAGACTTTATAGCCAGTGCTGTGCTGAGGTGCCATTAAATCCAACAAACTACTGTAAATAATATATTCTGGTAATGGTGGCCATCTTGAAAAGTTGGTTATCATTATTTGTCTTAAAGAGATGGTCATATCAGTTTGGAGTTTTCACTAAAACACTTCCTCCTATATGTAAAATGGTTCTAAATGAATATGATTCCAATATAACATCCCAAAATGTAAAAAAGAAAATAATATATATTTTAATAACTGTATATTTGTACAAAAGTTACAAATGCTGGTATTATATAACGCAAACTGATATGAATGGAGTTTTGTCAAACTTAGTGTGTTGATGTGTCTAATGGACACCTTAAATGATGACACTTTTTCTTTTCCCCAAGGAATATTAATTACTTGTTTAACCAAACTTAGCATTTTGATATATTTTGAAACTTTACTGTATTTATGTCTATGATATCAAATTCAAAGAAAAAAAGCCACAACAAAGAATTTGCTACTGGACCAACAGGTGCCTCATGAACAGGTTATAAAATATTTATTTACCAAATTTGGTATATTGAAGTTTGTCAGGAATATTATAGATGGTTGTAGTACATAGGAATTGAAATAATAAAAGGACAGAAGAATGGACTTATCTTAAATTCCTGAAAATTCTTGTTGGCCAGCAGGGTGCCAGTCCTGTCGAGGAACTGTTTGCTATTGATACAGAGTTATACAAAGTAAGCTTAACATGTGCTCTTGTGTAAAATTGTCTTTTGTTTCTCAGCTAAAGGAGATGTGTCGCAGAGAGCTGGATCGTGTAGAAACAGAAAATGAGAGAAACAAGATTATTATTGCAGATTATAAACAGGTATGGAATCCAAATTTGGATACTTGCATAGCATTTGTTTCTATAGTAAACTGTCCAGTTAATAATGTTGCTTGTGAAAATGTGTCAATTAGTACAATGCATATCATAAAGTCTCTGGTGGAGGAAGAACCAGAGAAAACCCTGGAAAGAACCACCGACCCACGAGAAGCTACTAGCAAGCTTTCTCACATACCCACATTAGCCGAATCCGAGACTCGGACCCACACAGACAAAGGTGAGATGGCAGTGATCCGTAACAGAGAGCGCTTTAGACCATTCGGCCACTCGGGGCCCCGCATTATGAGTACCTTATTGTCTTGTTTTTCCACAATACATATACATATCTATGGTTACCTTTTAATGAATGTAACACTTTTTGTTTGTCCATCATACGTACACATAGACAGTTGCCTATTTTACTCTTGTAACCATTTTTCTGGTCCATCATACATACACACTGACCATTGCATATTTAATTAATGTAACCCTTTTTATTGGTA
The DNA here is from genome assembly GCA_028554795.2 of Sinohyriopsis cumingii. Taxonomy (NCBI): domain Eukaryota; kingdom Metazoa; phylum Mollusca; class Bivalvia; order Unionida; family Unionidae; genus Sinohyriopsis; species Sinohyriopsis cumingii. The sequence continues at coordinate 37,887,617 of CM068839.1, forward strand.
CATCATACATACACTTCAACATGAGTGGGTTAAAGTCTCTGATTTGGCCAATGTGGTTAGTTGGGAAAGCTTGCCAGTAGCTCCTTGTGGGTCGCTTGTTCTTTCTGGGGTTTTCCCGGTTTCTTCCTCCACCATTTATACTGGCCGCTATTTATACTGGCCACCTATCTTGTACCTAAAAGTGGTGTTAAACTCTACTACAACAACAACAACAACACATCAACAGTTGCCTATTTAATTAATGTAACCCTTTTTGTTGGTCCATCATACATACACATCAACAGTTGCCTATTTAATTAATGTAACCCTTTTTGTTGGTCCATCATACATACACATCAACAGTTGCCTATTTATTTAATTAATGTAACCCTTTTTGTTGGTCCATCATACATACACATAAATAGTTGCCTATTCAATTAACGTAACCATTTTTGTTGGTCCATCAACATACACATAAATAGTTGCCTATTTAATTAATGTAACCCTTTTTGTTGGTCCATCATACATACACATAAATAGTTGCCTATTTAATTAATGTAACCCTTTTTGTTGGTCCATCATACATACACATAGTTGCCTATTTAATTAATGTAACCCTTTTTGTTGGTCCATCATACATACACATAAATAGTTGCCTATAGTCTTTTGTTTCTTGTGCATTAATATGTTGAGACATAGTTATCCATAATACATACACATAGACGGTTTCCAATTTAATAACTTTTTATTTTGTGTTGGTCAATAATATACACACATAGACATTTGCCTTTTTAATGAATATTGCTTTGTTGTTTCTTGTGCATTAATATGTTGAGACATAGTTATCCATAATACATGCACATAGGCAGTTGCCTATTTAATGAATGTAGTCTTTTTGTTAGTCAATAACATACACACAGCCAGTTGCCTATTTAATGAATATAGCCTTGTTTCTTGTGTATCTGTATATATGTATGTATGTATGTATGTTGAGACAGTATCACCTCAGCCCAGACATTGTTGCCAGCAACTACAGTGCTTTTTTTTTGCATTATACGATTTTTGTGTAATAGTTTTGATGTTAAACTTTTTTTAAATATGTTATACAGTTTTTTTCTAAAGGTCTATATAATGCAAGTGTGCATTAAAGTTTTTTGTGAAACGGTTTGGTTTAAAGTGTTGTGTGATAATTTTGTGTCAAAGGTTTGTGTACAACAGCTTTGTGTTAATGTTTGCACGATACAGTTTTGTTTAAAGTTTTGTGTATTATGTGTTAAATGTTTTGTTTAATTTAATTGTTTGTCAGTTTTACATTTTTTTAATTTCGATTACATGCTCTTGTAATATGAATTTATTCACTGGAGATGATACTTTTTCCAGAAAATAGTTTGACCTTGACTGTTTGTTTTGTAAACACCGGGTGTTGATCTAGATCCCAACCTTGATTCAAAATTAGCAGCAACCACGTAAATAAGATGTAAACAATTTTTTTCTGTTTTCTATTTCTTAGAATAAATTGATTGGTTTTTGTCAGGGACACACTTGGTGTATGTGATCTTTAACAAGTACATAATTTTGATGAGGTTCTGGAACATGATGATGTGACCCCCATTTTGCATTTTAGAATACAATATAACCTTTGTTTTGGAAAGATATTCTCAGTAGTAGCTGGGCTTTTTCTTTACACTGGAAGGTCTTGTGCTGTTTGGAGTTATTTCAAATTACTTGGATTCAAAAGGATTAATTATTTTTTTCCTGGAAAGTACGTGTGCTCATGTGAAATTGTTGAACAAGGACAGTTTTTTAAAAAATTTGTTCAGATTTCCAAAACCGGAATGATATTTCTTGTTTCTACAAGGAACTTTAGACTTCAACACTACAGATTAAAGCATACGTCATCGTCTTCCATCTTGGATTCTTTGTCAGGACTCCAACTTGAAATCATTAGAACATTTTGTTAGTAGGACTAAAAAAATATTATTTGTGGATTATTCTTGAATTATTTTTGGATTTGATTCTTAAAACCATAAGTTCATATTTTTTCATTTTTACAGAATTTTCCTCGGAAATAAATTATTATATTTTTTTCAAAGCTTGTTGTTTTCATTCTTTCTTGTATTACTGTTTATTCAAGCCTAAACACGTAACATAAGAGTTTATGTAATTAAGCTTTGTGTTAAAGTTTTGTGTAATACAGCTTTGTACAAAAGTTTTGTGTGATACAGTTTTGTTTAAAGTTTAGTGTGACAGGTTTTGTGTAATGCAGTTTTGTGTTTAAGGTTTTGCCAGTGAGACAAAGTTGGTGATATATCAGTACTTTGGTTAGGTTCCATGGAACAATTAGCTTTTCTTCAAATACATTGATTATTCTCTATGGTGTGATGATTTCTTGTCTGTCTTCAGATACATTGGTTATTCTCTATGGTGTGAAGATTTCTTGTCTGTCTTCAAATACATTGATTATTCTCTACGGTGTGATGATTTTCCTTTCTATTATCTAATGGTATGGTTTATTCCTCAGATATGCTCTCAGCTGAGTGAGCGGCTTGAAAAACAGCAGACTTTATCCAGGGAGGAACTCCAGTCAATAAGGGTGAGCATCATAGCCTTTGTACAAGAATAGAAATGCATCAGCATCCGAATTAATCTATTTTACCCCAAAAAGGTACATCATTATGGAATCTTGCCTAAAAGGGCATGACATTAGCAAATTGTGAGATAATTATTTTTCGAACAGAATTAACATCATCATCATTATCATTATCATCATCATCATCATCATCATGGCCATCAAACATCATTGACAGCAATGGTAAGATCTTGTGTTAGATTTTATGAAGGTCATGATAGAACTGTATAGGCAAGAAACTGTGTCCCATGAAGTCAGCATTGATATGGAATGTTCTTTGCTTTAATTATGAGCTATGATAGGAGAAAGTTCTTTGAAATTACCCTTTACAAAGCCTGACCTTTAGACAGTTCAAAATTACCCTTTACAAAGCATGACCTTTACACAGTTTAAAATTACCCTTTACAAAGCATGACCTTTATACAGTTTAAAATTACCCTTTTCAAAACATGACCTTTAGATGGTTTAAAATTACCCTTTTCAAAGCATGACCTTTAGACAGTTCGAAATTTCCCTTTACAAAGCATGACCTTTATTTAGACAGTTCACAAATTACCCTTTACAAAGCATGACCTTTACAGAGTTCAAAATTACCCTTTTCAGAACATGACCTTTAGACGGTTTAAAATTACCCTTTTCAAAGCATGACCTTTAGACAGTTTGAAATTACCCTTTACAAAGCATGACCTTTAGACAATTCAAAATTACCCTTTACAAAGCATGACCTTTACACAGTTCAGAATTGCCCTTTACAAAACATGACCTTTAAACAATTCAAAATTACCCTTTTCAAAGCATGACCTATAGACAGTTCAAAATTTTCCTTTTGAAAACATGACCTTTAGACAATTCAAAATTACCCTTTTGAAAACATGACCTTTAGACAATTCAAAATTACCCTTTACAAAGCATGAACCATAAGTATTGTTGGCAGGAGCTATTTTAACATATTTTGTGGGGGTGGACCATTTTTATTTTTAGCAGAAACTATTATAACTATTTTTTTAGGGTGGACCATAAATATTGTTATTAAGAGCTATTTTGGTTGGGTGGACCATAAATATTGTCAGCAGCAACTGTCATAACTATCATTGGGGTTGGTGGTGGAAGGACCATAATTGCATCATCTTTCACCTACAAATTTAATGCTCATCTTTTGATAATTTGTATTGCCCTCATAAATTTTAACTATTTGTGTTATCTTTATAAGACATGTTTCTATTTTACATATTTACTGTCTGATATCTCAGGTGGAACAGTTATGAAAAATGTCAAATAATCAGCTTTGTTATTTTCTCTTTACTCTGCTTCAATGACAATATAATGCATGATGTGACTCACTACTTTTCCTGAGTTGTACAATGTCAAAATGTGAAGAGTAGGTAACTTTTTGTGATATTTTTTTGTGTGTGACATATTCAGACTAATGTTTCTTTTAATATAATGTATAAATTTCTTTCCTCAGAATAAAGTAAAGTCTTGTGACAGTTGCTCCAAGATGTTTGATGCTGATGGGAAAGTGAAATTGCCAGAGCTGAAGGTTAACCCAGAATCTCTGAACCCACGTATCACTGATTTGGAAAGACATGTTCGTGAAGTGGAACTTGAACTAGCCCAGACCAAGTTGGCTTTAGTTGAATCTGAGTGTAAAACTCAGGATCTTACACATCAGTTGAACGCTGCGTTAACTGAGATCCAAGCCTCCAAAAATACCTGGTTCACCAAAACCATAAATTCACTTCGTGAAGTTGCCAATACTCCTAGGAAGGAATCAAAGGAGAACAAGGAGTGATTTTTTAGAGTGCTTTGACCAGAAAGAAGGTGCAAAAGTGATATTATGTTGACTTATCATATTAGCATGCCTTTTGACCCAGTGTGAGGTTTGCACTTCATCTTAAAAGGTCACTCTTTCCAGAAATAGAACTACTGTTTCTGCAGAAAATACATGGAACGTGTACAAAGAAAATAATGTGTGTACTGGAAAAATGGATGAAAATGCAGTTTGGGTTAGTTTTGATCCAAATAAAGAGGGACTTTTACCTCACACAGGTGAAAGCATGCAATTTTTCAGTGTCTTTAATGTGACTGTAAGAGAATGGAATGATCAGTTTCATATGTGTACATTGAAACCCACCAAAAGTTTTTGCTGGATTTACATTCTGTGTATGGATCTCGGTGAGACAGAATTGTTGACATATTTTCTCTGCATTTAAAATGTTTTTAATCAAACTTTACTTTAATATATCTTTAAATAATATAAAGTACTTTATTTGTTCTTCAATTTGCCTGTGTCCTGACTTTTTCATATACAATGAAAGTTCAAAGTTCAAAACCCAGAACCTTTAAAGTGGAAGAAAGATGTGAAATTGTTGTTCAGCATTGAAAGGCATTGTATTATGGAGAAGATATCCACCATAAATTTTGTGTGTGTGGGTCAATGATCAAGATGTCTGGCTAACTTAAACAGGGTTTAGATTTTTTAAATACTTTTACTGTATCTTCATTAATAGTCTTCTTTTGCTATCCACATGTACAAGTCAGTCTGATATAATGTCATGAAATGTTAATACAAGAATAGGAAAATAATTACCTTGACTTCAAAATAATGGTTAATAGAGTGTTACAACCATTATAGTGATTTTTGTACAGTAATTCTCATTTGTCTTGGGTCTGTCTTTCATTTGTTAGTGCAACTAATTATAGATGGATTGCCTTGTGCATATTGACAAATCACTTTGTTCCCACCATTTTTAACTCTACTAGTCATAGACCAGAAGAGCATACAAGATGGCCTGTTGTCCATCTGTCCATTTGCACAAGTTTATTATTGCTGCTTCTCCTAAACTGTTTGAAGGATTGCCATGAAATGTTATCCACACAGTCATTCCAAGTTCTAGTTTGTTCACCCCACCTTACCCCAGCCATCCCTTTTCAAGAGTTAAGGGTGCACATGGCCCACAATTTTTTAAAAACTAGACGGAACCCTGCATGTCAGACTGGGACCCATGCAACATGTTTCATGGGGTGAGGGTGGGGTCCAACCCCAGGAACTTAGTCCTCGAGTCGTAACACATAAACTTTTGAGATCCTGGTGCAGAAGCTGATTTGGTTGAGGATTGGGTTTGTAATCAAACAGTATCAGGTTCAGTACCTGCCCAGGTTGGCTGCCTCCATGTGTCATTGGTAAGGGTAATTATCTTCCTTTTATTCTGCATGATACAACCAATAACTGTTTATAAGTGACATTAAAACCAACCAGAACAACCACTATGTAACCATGGATACACTTACAGGCATTAAAACCAACCAAAACATTCACCATGTAACAATGTATACATGTACAGGCATTAAAACCAACCAAAACAACCACCATGCAACCATGGATACACTTCAAGGCATTAAAACCAGCCAAAACAATCACCATGTAACCATATATACACTTAAAGGCATTAAACCAACCAAAACAACCACCCTGTTGTCCTGTATACACTTAAATTCAATACAGTATAAATTTGTAGATGCAGCTGACATTGGTTTCAGGGTACAACCTTTTAAAATGGAAACTAATGAGATTTTTATCCATAACTATGCATATACTTACTGGTCGTGAAAATTATGAATCAGTCCATACCCTCAGGAACTTGCCTAATAGGCTCAAACTTTGGGGTGGAGGTCAAAATGGAGATCACAGGGATATGTGCTTAAAAATACAAAGTTCTAGTTAATTGTTTATGAAAAGTTTTCTTTCCAATCATACAAATGAACACAAGTTAACTTTTATAAAGTAGCACTCAAAATAGCAAAGTAAAGTTCTAATGATATTTTTATCATATTGACCCATCTATTAAATGTTAAATAAAAGGCTCATCTTTTGGTCATTGTTGTTGTTGTTGTTGTTGTAGAGTTTAACGCCATTTTTCAGCACACGATAGGCTATACATGGCGGCCAGTATTAATGGTGGAGGAAGAATCCCGAAAAACCCCGGAAAGAACCACCGACCCACGAGAAGCTACTGGCAAGCTTTCTCACATACCAACATTAGCTGAATCCAAGACTCGAACCCATGCAGACAGAGGTGAGATGGCAGTGATCCGTAACGGAGAGCGCTTTAGACCATTCGGCCACTTGGGGCCCCTCTTTTGGTCATAGAGATTCAGTTAATCAGGACCATGCATAATACCTTAATGGTATTTGCATACTTCCCTCTCCAAAAGGATATAAAAAATGTACAGAATTTAGTTATTTGAAAAATCAGTTTGTAATTTCTAACCTGATCTTCTCCATGGGTCTCTAACATCATCATCTTGTTCACATTTCACACCTAACAGAGTTTCTTTACTAATATGGTCTCCATATTTGAATGGAGAAGTCTATTTTTTCAGACAGCAGGTGTTATGTAGTTCGTTGTCTTTAGTAAGCTCTGAATAATTTGGTACATTTCCCTAACTTTGGAACTTACATCCCTTTGAACATATGCACGTTGTTGTTGTCGGATTTAATGCCATTTTTCAGCACACGATAGGCTATATACATGGCGGCCAGTTCTAATGGTGGAGGAAGAACCCGGGAAAACCCCAGAAAGGACCACCGACTCACGAGAAGCTACTGGCAAGCTTTCTCACATGCCCACATTAGCCGAATCCGAGACTCGAACCCACGCAGACAGAGGTGAGATGGCAGTGATCCGTAACAGAGAGCGCTTTAGACCACTCGGCCACTCGAGGGCCCCGAACATGTGCACGTAAGAATTGCACTTAATTATTTTGTTTAGAAACACTAAACGCAGACATTGCAAAAATTGAATTCAGACCTTCAAGTTTTTACTGCAAATGGACTGTTCTAGAATCAGAAAAGGACATTGGGCAGTCTGTCTGGTTGTTTACATCGATAGCTTTCATTTTGGTATCAAAATGATGATGTTAGGAACCACCTAGCCACAGTCGGGTTAGAAATTATAAATTGTTGAATGAAATTACTTTGGAATATGCATTTTTTATATCCTTTATACTTTTTAAAATTGGTAGAGAGGGTACAAACTATTGTTGGCAGGAGTTATGGTTGGCAAATACTATAGACATCTTCTCCATTACATAAGAGCATCTTTTCATGAAATACTTTATTAGTAATTTTATTGTGCAATGTAAATATAGTAGAATCTTATTAACTTTGACAAGCATAACACCGTTCAATGGAGTACAAATGCATCATGATATTAAGCAAAGTTACTTTGCACTGGGATACTGTTAATGGAAAATTATATTTTATATTTTGGGAATCAATGACTATACCTTTGTTATGTCAGGGATTGTGTTATACTGAAATACCTTCTAGTGAATGGCCACTATTAATGAAATTTTGTTGATTTGAACTGCTGGTTATCTTAAATACTTTCACTAATTTAGTAAAGGTTCAAGGTCTTATAGTACCATCATAATTCATGTTCCTGTATATAGACATCTGATATAACACAGTTCCATAAACTACAATTGCCAAAGAGAATAATTTGATGTGAAAAAATAACAAGTTCTATACAAAAGAATGTCTCATCTAACAGAAAGAGAGTGAGATGCCATCAATACTCGCTTATAAGTCAGATTTAATGACAAACAACATAAACCCTGATCTGCTGGTGCCTTATAGGACAGGAGATCAAGGTCTGTGTCCAACTGAATACTTTAAACAAACTGCATTGATCCAGCTCTTCCAGCCATGACAGCAAGTCTGAGTCTATGCAGTTTGGATCCATCTTAGAGATGAGTACATATGGTAGTTTCCAAACTTGGATCAGTATGTCCATATGTTCTTTATTTCTTCCTTCTTGTCATGGTAAGGTGTAATATCACAGCTCTACATCAACTTCACTTTACCAGCCATACAGGGTATGAAACATTTTTGGCATTTATGGGGCGGTCATGTGTATATGCTGGAAATGACATTTTGAAACATCATACACTAGCCTGATATTAACAATGACAGAGAAAGATTTGTTTGCATCAAATGTATTGCGTAAGTTACTTTTGTAAAGAATGGAAATGATAGATTGTTTTAGCATAGGTAGATTCTGTGTGTATTAGATTGTTTGCAATTTGTCTCAAAGACTGTTTTGGCTGTGCCTTTTTTTTAGGTCATCTGACCATAAGGTCAAGTGAGCTGAAAATATAACCCTACATCAGTGTTCTTTGTCCTCCATTTGTCAACAGTTGCTTGTTACCACTCTGGAGTCTATATTTTCTGTTACAATTTCAATCAGATCTTGAAATATGAAGTTATATCGTCAAAATCTCAACAAGTTGGATAATGATTGAGATCTGTGCATGATAATTAGGGCATTGAAGATTTGATTGGCTGAGGTTGAGACCACTCAGGAGGCCATATTTCTGATCCAGTTTTTGTTCGACTCAGAATACATGCTTTATATCTGAAAGATCTTCAATGGGTTTGATAATGAGGAAGACCCATGCATATTAATGAGGTATATGATTAACTGAGCTAATGACTAACAAATGTTTCCTCACAGGGCCATATTTCTGATTCAGTTTTTGTTCCAACTTGGAATATATGCCTATATCTTAAAAAATCTTGCATGTGTTCAGTAATGAACAAGATACACACATAACAATGAGGTGATCTTGCATCTAATTGGCAGAGGTTGTTGCCATTCTGGATGCCATATTTCAGATCCAGATTCGATTAAGCTTGTAATACAAGTGTTGTTTTTTTTCAGCATGTCACACAAGTTTGTTAATGAATGTAATCCACATATGTTAATGAGTTGATTCTTCATTTCATTACCACTCTAGAGGCCTTATTTCTGATCCTTTGTGATCACTAATGGAATATATGCTTATATCAAGATCTTGGACAAGTTCAGTAATGGGTAGATCAGTACATATGAATGAGATTATATTTCATACCTAAAATAGAGGCCTATATCAGCAGTATCTGATATGTTTTAAAAATTTGCAAACTTCTTGCTGAGCTTGTTACATTTTTCAGAGCCACATTTCTGATTTGATTTTGACCAGTCTTTTAAATTTGGCTTCTGAAAACAAAATGTCATATGTTGTTATTTATGAGAAAGATTTATTGATATTAATGAGGTGATCTTGCTTTTGAATGGAGTCTATTTCTTATTTTGATCAAACTTGGTAGAAAGTTTAGTATCATGAAGATGAGTTTTGTCGTGAGTATTTGAGATTTGTAAAACTCTAGAGTCTCTATGTTAGATAGGATTTTGATCAACCTTGCTTGTATCATCAAGATCTCAGATGTGTATGAATGAGAACCACATATAATGATGAGGTAATCTTAAATCTGATTGGCTGAACATGTCAACTGGCAGCTATATTTAATTCAGACTTGTTAAATAGGCTTTAAGTATTCAGGATATTAGGTGAATTTGATTATGGAGCAGATCTGTTACATCTTTATGAGGGAATTTTGTATACGAGTTGCTGAGTTTGTTATAATTCAGGGGACTGAGTTTATGTCCAGCTTGGTAAATAAGCTTATATCATGATGTTAGACAGCATGGTAAGCAAACTTATATGATGGTATTAGACTGGTTGGTAAATAAACTTATATCATGTTAAATAAACTTGTATCATGGTATTAGACTGGTTGGTAAATATTAGACTGGCTGGTAAATATTAGACTTGTATCATGGTATTAGACTGGTTGGTAAATACACATATCATGGTATTAGACTGGTTGGTAAATAAACTTATATCATGGTGTTAGACATCTTGGTAAATAAACTTGTATCATGGTGTTAACTTGGTAAAAGCAAACTTGTAGTATTAAACAGCTTGGTAAAAACCTTATGGTGTTAGACAGCTTGGTAAATAAACTTACCTCATCATGTTAGACAGCTTGGTAAATAAACTTATATCATGGCGTTAGCTTGGTAAATAAACTTGTACCATGGTGTTAGTTTGGTAAATATTAGACTTGTATCATGGTGTTAGACAGCTTAGTAAATAAACTTGTATCATGGTGTTAGACAGCTTGGTAAAAAAAGCTCATATCATGGTGTTAGTTTGGTAAATAAATTTGTATCATGGTTTTAGACATCTTGGTAAATAAACTAGACAGCTTGGTAAATAAACTTATATCATCGTGTTAGACAGGTTGGTAAATAAACTTGTATCATGGTGTTAGCTTGGTAAAAAACCCAACTTATGGTATTAAACAGCTTGGTAAAGAAACTTGTATCATGGTGTTGGGTTGGTAATAAACTTATGGTGTTAGCTTGGTCAATAAACTTATAGTATTAGACAGCTTGGTAAATAAACTTGTACCATGATGTTAGACAGGTTCTGTAATAAGCAAGATATGCATATATTCATGAGCTTATTTGCATTTGAGTGGCTAGAGGTGGTCTGCATTTGATTGGCTAGAGGTAATTTGCAATTTAATTGGCTAGAGATGGTTTGCATTTGATTGGCTAAACCTCTTGCTACCTCTCTGGATACTGTTTCTCTTTCATGTTCATTAAACCTTGAAAAATATGTTTATAGAATAAGATCTTGGATAGGTTTAAGTATGGGTGAGGTCTGTGTGTATTAATTATGTCTTTATCATTGAAACATGTTCTTATCAGACAGTAAAAAACAGGTAAAGCTGACTTGAAGCAAAGGTTGGAAGAGAGTATACATAGGGTTGTGTTCACAGACACACTTTTATAACAAAATGGTCAACTGTTATTCAAGTAGGTGAGAAATATCAGGTCTGGTTGGACCTCTGTTGAAAAAGAGGGTTTTTCTTTTGGAGTTGAAAGGAAATTTCTGTATTCACACATAGTACTTCCCACTTTCTTTTAGATGGCTACTGGTTAATTTCAACACTTACCTTTTAGTAGTGTGTGTATAATTGTTCTTTGTTATAGAAAATAATGTCTTCTTTGTAATAGGAAACAGATTTTTTCAGTCCTTCAGTTGTTCATGGTTTTCCTCTACAGTCAATTCTCTGCACAGTAACCACTCAGGGGCCCATGTAGAAGCTGTTTGTATGGACCTGTGATTTGTTGATAAATATGTATATATTAGAAATGGGACCTTAGAATTTGGCTTTTACCAGTGGTCATTATTTGCAGGTGGTCACTAGGGCAGTTTTGGCTGTACAATGATAGGTGTTGAAATTACAGATTCCCACCATTTGAGTTGTACAGTTTAATATCAGCATTTTCGGTTTTGAACACAGTACAGTAGTTTAATTCTGATTTGTAATAGCAACTGTCAACTCAAGAAAGACATTAGAATTAACATTCTTTGCATGACAACATTAGTCCCACTCTTCATGTAGCAATTAATACTGCTTATCTAGATAATAGGGAATATCAGTGTCAGCTTATTATCACAGTTTATCTCTGTGGATAATAAGGAATATCAGTGTCAGCTTATTATCACAGTTTATCTCTGTGGATAATAGGAATATTAATATCAGCTAATTATCACAGTTTATCTATGTGGATAATAGGGAATATCAATGTCAGCTTATTATCACAGTTTATCTCTGTGGATAATAGGGAATATCAATGTCAGCTTATTATCACAGTTTATCTCTGTGGATAATAGAGAATATCAATGTCAGCTTATTATTACAGTTTATCTCTGTGGATAATAGGGAATATCAGTGTCAGCTTATTATCACAGTTTATCTATGTGGATAATAGGAATATCAATGTCAGCTTATTATCACAGTTTATCTATGTGGATAATAGGGAATATCAATGTCAGCTTATTATCACAGTTTATCTCTGTGGATAATAGGGAATATCAATGTCAGCTTATTGTCACAGTTTATCTCTGTGGATAATAGGGAATATCAATGTCAGCTTATTATCACAGTTTATCTCTGTGGATAGTAGGGAATATCAATGTCAGCTTATTGTCATCACTTATCTCAGTAGATGATAATGGCTATCACTGTCAGCTTATTGTCATCACTTATCTCAATAGATGATAGTGACTATCAATGTTGGCTTATTGTCATCACTTATCTCAATAGATGATAGTGACTATCAATGTCGGCTTATTGTCATCACTTATCTCAGTAGATGATAGTTGCTATCAGTGCCAGCTTATTGTCATCACTTATCTCAGTTGATGATAGTTGCTATCAATATCAGCTTATTTTCAGAACATTAGTGGTACATAGTAGACTAGTTTTACATGCTTTTAAATCAGGGCACTTTTTCACCTCTATGTTTTCCTTCTTTTTTTAAAGTATACATTTTGGAACATACCAGTGAAACTTGTTAATAAAGTTAATATGAAACACATTTCTGCAGAAAACCAAGGGTCATTCTAAGCAATTTTCAGGTGAATTGTCATATATGTAAGAGAGAAAGAGAGAGCAACAATTTATTACTTTCCTGAATTACAAGTAATTTAGCAGTTTACTATCACTAATTGAATTTTGTCAGATCACATCCACCCATAAAGTCTATAGCTAATATTGTCTGACTCTCATAAAGTCTATATTTTATATTGTCTGACTCTCATAAAGTCTATAGCTAAATATTGTCTGACTCTCATAAAGTCTATAGTTTATATTGTCTGACTCTCATATATTGTCTGACTCTCTTAAAGTCTATAGCTAATATTGTCTGACTCTCATAAAGTCTATAGCTAATATTGTCTGACTCTCATAAAGTCTATAGCTAATATTGTCTGACTCTCATATATTGTCTGACTCTCTTAAAGTCTATAGCTAATATAGTCTGACTCATATATTGTCTGACTCTCTTAAAGTCTATAGCTAATATTGTCTGACTCTCATAAAGTCTATAGCTAATATTGTCTGACTGTCATAAAGTCTATAGTTTATATTGTCAAAATGACAAGTAATTTAGCAGTTTACTATCACTAATTGAATTTTGTCAGATCATATCCACTCTCATGAAGTCTATAGTTAGTATTGCAAATGCCCAGAAAAGACAAGGGATATAAAACAAATGTAAAAAGAACCCCACAAAACCATTATTCAAAAGTAAATTATCATTATTGCCATTTAAACTAATGACTGTATTTCACTCCCTGGTTTCACTACATTTGCAATGTCCATATGCAAAACAAAATGTCATTTTGTGAATGAAACAAAGTTTGTTATTTAATCTTATAATCTTACACTCATGTAATGTTTATTTATTTGTCCTCTTGTTATTTCTCAATTGTTTTTGCTTTCATGTATTTTGTAATATACCTATTTGGTGTCTGTTATCCATTCATTTATTTATATGTTCCTACATTTATTTATTTCATATATGTGTAATCCTTTTTTTTATTTTTTAAAACCAAACCCTGATAATTTAAAGGATGAACGGTGAAATCATAAATAAATTATTATAATCTGCATTAAATTTATTTTGAAAACACCTGTTGTCAGTAAAACCTTTAGGTACATGGTGATAATTAAATTGATACTTAATGGAGAAATAATTGGTGAAGAATTTTGAAAGTAACAATTTTGTGTTATTAATTAAAGAATCTCAGACTGCCTTTTTTAAAAGTAATTTTGCATGAATACACCCCCACCCTCCATAGTCAAGAATGTTTATCCTGAGCAGTCATGTCATTTGTCGTGGTCATTATCATTCATGGAGGAAATGACAAGAATTTTCTCTCCATGACGCAGCTGAGAAGATAAATATTCTGATGCAGTTTTTATTCATTTTGCTGAAGAAGCATCTCTTCAGACTTTCCAAGTACATATGTTCTACATAAAATATTACTGACATAACAGAACAGCAGTCTTTGCAACCTTCCTACATATGTTCTACATAAAATATTACTGACCTTTCTCTATGAGGAGTTGTATAGTTCATCCTTTGAAGGGTGGAAGGTTTCCTAAAAATGAATTCTTTATATCATTGGCATAATATGAAAAATCATTTACCTCAGTTCAGTGAGACTGTATACTATATTTACCTGCATAAAGTTGAGTCCAACTGCAAACAACATAAACCCTCATCTGACATGGCATTATGCTCCAGCATATCAGGGTCAGTGTTGTTTGTTTCAATGATTACTCCTAATCCTAACACACTGTATAGACCAAGATCTGCCAGCACATTATGCGATGGCAGCCCAGGGTATATGCAGCTTGCTTTTGGATCTGACTTTTAAGCAAGTATATATGATAAGCAAAAACATACTATATCAGTTTTTTAAAGTATCATTTTGATATAAATGTTTCAGGTTAAAAAGGTCATCTGTTGATTAAAACAAGTCAGTGCCATGCAATTGACCACACTTACCGCTGGTTTAGTAATAACATATCGCAGTAAAAGATTGCTGTTTGGGACAAATGTTACGGTATGCAATAATTAAATGAAATTTCCAAGTTAAGCTATGGACAAAGTACTCTATAAAAAATGTGGTTTATTGGCTCATTTGTTTCATGAGTTGCAGTCACACTATATGATATGAAAAACAAACAGTAGCAACCTCAAAATCCATTAAAATGAAAGCACTGAAGACTAAGTAGGAGCTTAAATATTTGTGTATATGTGTTTATACATTCATACATTCATCTTGTTTGTAAATGTGTAACAGAAAGACATTATATCAATTCCAAATGGAAAAAGATCTGGAAGACATGCATTTTGTAAAATGTTTGTAAATAGGTATGTTCTAATATCCTTCTCATTCTGTTAGAGTTTATCATTCAATTCTGTTTTTATGAGTAAATTGTTTAACTTGTCTTTACATGTATCTACCGTAAAGTGTTTTAAGATCTTGTGCAAAACATTTTCCATATTTTGTTTTTACTGCTGTTCTAATGTGGAATTGAATATAACAGTCCAGATTGAATATAACAATCAAGATTTTCAACTTCTCTTGCAATTTTCATGAAATATTTACTTTGACATTACTGCTCCCTCACATTTTTATAAATTGTTGAAATCTGACTTCATATTTTAACTTTCCTGATTGAATAGTTTGTAACATTAAAGTCATGGAATACACACAAGTTACCAATTGTAAACCATGTTCTGCCAGAGATTATGATTCTGGTTCCAAACAAACTGCTTATACCAGATTTCCCAGCACATTATGTGATGTCCAATCTGGATCTATGCTGTTTGCAGTTGAATCCAACTTATAAGTGTATATATTCAGTAGACTGATTGTAACAAAACCATAGCAATTAATCCCAAAGATTTTTAATTAAATTTGTTTTACATTTTAATGTTTACCTGCAGCCATATCATTTTTTTTCTTCTACAGAGAGTAGTGAAACCTGTAAATATATGTGCATTAAATTGTGAATAATTGATTATATTTGTAGATAGAACAGATAAGTGTTGATTTGATTTGTTTACTCTTCCAAATTTTTTAAACTTGTTTTGCCTTGGATTATGAAGAAAGGATAGAAGTATGGTACAGTTATTATTTTTCTAATGATACTTATGTATTTTTATGTGACACCATCAGATGAATCAGACCACTGTTTGAATTGTTTCTTGGATATTCTTGGAGTAATAAATCATATCATCAGGAAAATCACCAGAAAGTGTCAGTTGCCTCAGTCACACATTAAAGTATGCTAGGCAAAATAGAACAATGTCAAAAGCATTATGATACCTTTATAGAATTATGTGCACAGGTCATTAAAAGAAAGTTGTCTAATAAGTTAATTCTTGTAAAAAGAAACTTCGGAATAAATATTTCAATGAAGAAGTCCTCTCAGTTGAGTTGCCCATTATTTATGGTGTGTGATGTCCTCGTGATGTCATTTGATAAGCAAAATACATGTATATGCAATGGTGGTTATTGTAGTATTTCCTATGAGTTTTTCCAATTATTAGTAGAAAGGCCTGAATTTCTTTCTGATTGACCATCAGTTTTGAGCTTCTGTTCATAAAAAATATAGACAAATGATTTTTTCTTTGCACAAAAGAGCAATTTTTTCTAATATTTTAAGGTACTGTTAAACATACAAGATTTTCTGTTCTTCACAATGACATTTTTGATTTTATTTATTCTGATTAAAATATACTCAACGATATTAAAATAATGACACCATCTATTGAATGATGATTGATTGACCATACTGTTTGTTATGCATTTAATGCAACAGTTGGAGTCTAGCAAGTTATTGTATCTTCATTAAGAAATAAAAGTTGGGCATTTTCATTTTTCGTTTATGGTTTGAAATGTAGCATATATTACTGTTTCAAGGAATCTACTGTATTTCAACATTTTGCAATGGATGATTTAATAAAGAACTTCATAGCCCAGCTTTTACAAAATAGGGAGAGATTATGTGAACACCACAATATAAACAGTGGCATCCCACTTGGTTGAAACTTTTGGGCAAATTATTATACTTGCCCAAATCCCACATGTTTAAAGCTTTTGGGCAAGTTATTATGCTTACCATACTTGTTATTATCTTGACAGGGTGTTTTTGTTTTTATGTACATGAATTTTTTATCCTCATTAACCTGCTTTAATGATGATTCCAAATATTAAGTAATTAAATGAATATTTTTAAACACCCTATGATTTCAGGAAAGTGTTGGAGTATGATTTGTTTTGAGCAGGATTGGATGTTTAACAGAGTTTCCTGGCCACTGTAGAAAGTAGAATCATGCAACTTGCTGAAGTCATGATTCTGGTATGAGTAAAATGTGGTCAGTTGAAAATGGATTGCTGTAACCCACATTTTATGTTTCAGTATATGGTCATGTTTTGATCAAGTTATAAATTTTACTTAATTTCTTGGACACTATTGATATTTGAGTCCTGAAATTTGAGTTTAGGATCTCTGAGCAGTATGTCCTTTTCCTTGAAGTAGTTTATATTTGAGCTATATTATGTTCTTTACTTACTATGGCCAAATTTTGCCAGTTATAAACTTATATTCCAGCATCTGTTTATGGTAAGGTTATGAAATGTTATCAGTTAGAAGCACATCACATTTTAACTGTTGAAATATATTTCATGCATAGGAGCAATATTTATGCATTGGAGGAATGCTTTGTTTTCTCAGTGACAGGGTCATGCAACTTGATGAAATGCTCCATCGCACTAGGAGACATTTGTAGAAAAGCAGGTCAGTAAGACCTATTTTGCTGTTCACAGACTCTAGTTCACTTTGCAGGAAAGTTAATTTTGCAATCACTACTTATTATATGATATTGGAACATAATGTAAACTAAGGTAGGATTTATTTAAAATTAACATGATTTAAAACAACAATTCCAACATAAGCTCAAATGAGCTTTTTTGCTGATATGACATAAGACAATGACATGATTTACCAGATGTACCAGGGCAGTATAATACATGCATACATTGGGACAAATCACATAATAGTAACCTACAATATAAGCAAGGACGCATTTTAAAAAGGCAGTAATATAGTATTTAGGTAACTAAGAGAACCACAGATTTTGGACCTGAAGGATACACCAAAAACAAGGCAATGTAACTTAAAATTACAAGTTAAAATTTGAATTGAAAAGAAAGCACCAGTTTAGGACTGAAAGCAGGCTGGGATGCAAGTTAAGCTTTACTTAAAAGGGAGGTAACAATATGACACTTGATGTGATGAATGCATCTCAGAAATGTTTGCCATAGTACTGTGACCTACATTTAATTAAAAGCCATGTTTGCCATAGTATTGTGACCTATATATTGTGTCAGATGTTATAATATTGTGACCTATATTTCATTTCGAAGAGAAGTTTGTCATTAATGTGACCTACATTTCTTTTCAGAGATATTTGCTCTAATATTCTGACCAATGTTTCATCTCATACAGACGTCTGCCATGGTATTGTGACTACATTTCACGCTTCACCAACTCTGGCTAGCTTTTCCATTCAGTTTTATATTTGACATCCATCTATTGTAGGATTATGTATCTTTATGACAGGATTACTCTTAATGTGTTTTTACATTACTGTAGCATAAGTAGGTAATTTTCACATTCCTATTTTGCTTGAATTTGTAATATACATGTAGTGTATTCACTAGAGTTATTGTCCAATGGACATGTGCACAAATTAACCTATTGTACAAGTTGACATCTACAACAAGAGATTAGCAGGTGTGTGCTGCAGGAATTAGATTTACTTGTATTTCTCTAACCTATTTGTTTCTAAAAAGCTTAATTGTGTTTTGCATTTAGATAATGCTACAGTGAAAACCCTAACATTTCTATCAAAATATCACATTCCAGAACTTCAGTATTATTATGCTACTTCTACTTTAATTATTTATGTTTTTCTCAGTTGCACAATATATATATATATATATATATATATATATATATATATGCTTCAGTGTCTAAAGGATCTCAAAATCGTAATCTTAACCTGGCAGATAGATATATTTGAAAATGCTTTGAGTTAGTCTGACAAAACATTATGCATATGGTTATTCCTTAATGACTTGGCAGCAAGCACAGCATATAGTTATGCAAGGATAACTTGGCTGTAAGCACAGCATATAGTTATGCAAGGATAACTTGGCTGCAAGCACAGCATATAGTTAAGCAAGGATAACTTGGCTGTAAGTGCAGCATATAGTTATGCAAGGATAACTTGGCTGTAAGCACAGCATATAGTTAAGCAATGATAACTTGGCTGCAAGCACAGCATATAGGTAAGCAAGGATAACTTGGCTGTAAGCACAACATATAGTGATGCAAGGATAACTTGGCTGTAAGTATAGTACATGTATATGAGTTATTTAAGGATTACTTGGCAGCCAGTTATAGCATATGGTTATTCTAGGATGACTTGAATTTAACCCCTGGGTGGTGTTGCATATTACCTAATTTGAAATGGTATAACTTTTGATTGTGATTTTGTGGGTTTAAAACCATTTATCAGCATGTGTTAGGCTGTACATGTTGGCCAGTATATTTAGTTGAGGAAGAACTAAAGAAGACTGGGAAGAACCACTGACCTATGGGGAGATACTGGCAAGTTTTCTCACATACATTGGTTTAGTCTAGACTCAAACCCATGCAGACAGGTGAGAGAAGTGAACGATCTGTAAAGGTGAGCAAAAATACAGACCTTGTGTATTGTGTATTGTCTACTGTACAGAAAAACAACCATTGGATGTTAGCAATCAGTTTCAAGGTGTTTAATTATTGTACATGTTCATTATGTAAATGTATCAAACAGTTAAGATTGAAATGACTCTCCTGATTTTTACTAAGTAAATTGTTTGTTATAGGAAATGAGTGTTTGCTATATTTGTGCAGATGCTTTATTGTTGAAATACATGACACGTTTTTTATTGTAAATTGTGTCAAGTGTTGCTGGTTGTCGCTGTTAATTTGCATGATTAATTCAGAAAAGTGCAATAAATATGCATGATTACAACATGTTTTGTTGTTTATAATCATACAAACCAACATTACCAGGAAAGCAAAATTAGGTAAATCAATAATGAAATATGGTAGTCATTCTTTTGTTATGATTCTATTCAGATTCATTTTGTCTATCTTACATTTTGTTGTCCTTTCGAAAATAATTGCATGTGGACCCTTTATTATATATTTATATATATATATATATATATATACACACACACAGACATATATATATACATATATGTATGTGTGTGTGTGTGTGTATATATATATATATATATATATATATATATATATATATATATATATATATATATATATGGTAGTCTCTAGGGCCGAGGAAGACAAGTCATCGATGGTGGACACGCATGTGCCTTCAGAGTCCAAATTCCGATGTACACAGGGGCATGGGACACAGCTCTTTGATGTCTCTCATGAGCTGCAGCAAGATGCTGGTGGCAGTCAGCCTCAAAGGTGGAACTGGCTTTTCTGGTCATTGCTCGCCAGTGACTTCTGTCTGAGGCAGCATGTTCAAGCTGGTTGGGTTGAAGGTCTGTCCATTTGATGTGCATCTTGAGATTGTCTCTGTACCTCTTTCGAGGGCGGCCTTGGTTACAGTTGCCCTAGGCTAGCTCACCAAAGAACAGCCGCTTTGAGATTCTGTTTTGATCCATGCGGATGATATGGTCAGTCCAACAAAGCTGGGCCTGAAAAATTTGGCTTCTATGCTTGTTGTGTTGGCTGTATTAAGGACTTCCTGGTTGGGGATTCGGTTGGCGATAAATTTGATGGTTTATATTAACATGTATGATTTTAAACCAGTAAAATCTAGATATATTGATAACCTCTGGTTCCTTATTAACTGAGCATGAGATTTAAAATTGTGCTGGAAAAGAAACTTTCAGCTGCACAGATTTATTACTCAGCATATTTATCCATCCATCCATTGAAACTTGACTATGACATTTTCACTGGCATTGAGCTAATTAAAAACCACCCTTCCTCTTGTTCAGGTACATGAATGACTTAGATTTTATTTTTCAGCCTTGGAAAGTGAGCATAAGCCACTTTTTGCCCTATCTTAATGAAGAAGGAGAGATCTCGTTTACAGCCTATGTGTTAGTGTCGGCACAAAGCACACACCACATATGCTCACTTGTAAGTTGAGTCAAACTGCAAGTAATAAAGATCCTGATCTGCTATAGCATAATGTGCCTGCACAGCAGAGTATACTTTTGGTCTAATGATGACTCCTTACAAACTCACAGACCATATCTACAAGTGCATTATGCAGCAGCAAATATGTGTCTGTGCGGTTTGCAACTAGAGTCACAAGTGAGTGCATATGGTATATAAGTACATCCTCACTGTGATATATCAAGGAAACTAAAGGGGCTGACTTTTGTGCTGCACATAACGTTTACATTAATTCTTCATTCTTAGTTATGTATTTGCCTTATATTTTGAAATTTTGCACCCCATATGCAACGGAAGAAAGTCGTGTTTACTTAGATTTGACATCGTACTGGCTTAGGTAAGTTTTTGTCTTTATCTCATGACCAGATAGGTATTTTGTACCCTGTTTACATGGAATCCTGAAACTTGGTGAGGAGATGCACATCCTTAAAACATTAGAAAGTCATTGTGACCGAAATTTCACATCCTGTTTGCTTACATTAAGTTTTTGCATTTATCACATGATCAAACAGATTTTTTTGCACCCTATATGCATATTGTTATAACAAGAATATTGAAACTTAGTGAATGGATGAATCTTGAGTACTTACACCATAATCACTAAAATATACCAATGTAACCCATATATAATACTTCCCTGCCTTTGGTTAAATTGTGTTTTAAGTTAATTTGTTGGTCTGTTTTAATGCCAAAATTGTTAAACTAGATGACATCATGTATCACACCCTTGCAACAGAAGAAACTTACTGTGGACTAGATTTCACATCTTTACTGGCTTTTGTTAAGATTTTATATTTAGCAAGTCATAGTTTGCTTCCTGTGTACATATTATTATATCCAAAATCATGAAAGAGTGGATACATTTTTATGAGCACTACTCATTGGTTTCAGCATTAGGTCGTTATGGCCCATATTTTATGCTTCATTGACTTTAATAAAATGTGTTTCATGTTGCTTTCTCATATATTGTTCTTGCTAGCATCCTGAAATATATGACAAGATGCATTTCTCTTAAAACCACACCCTTAAAGGAAAAGAAGCTCTACCAATATTTCATCTTTTACTGATATTATTACAGTTAGCTAATGACTACCTGTTTTTTTGTTTTTTTTTAAATTCGTGTTTTATGCATACTGTCTTACCTAAAATCATAAAACATGGTGAGAGGATGCATTTGCATTATTTATACAGTCTTATTTCAAAAAGAGGTCTATATGGACTGTTCTTGCCTCAGTGGCTTTGTTGAAAGATAGTTTGTAAGCTAATTTATGGATGTTCTTCATGTTATAATCATGAAATGTGGTAATTGGATGCATTTATATTGGTACTACATCCTTACAACCATAGAAGGTCGCTGTAACATTTATTTTATGCTTTACTAATAACTAATAACTGAGTTTAGCTAATGGCCATGTACATTCTTCTATACTGTGTACATCCTAGCTTAACAAAGAATTGACTTATTGTTAATTTACAAAACGTAACTTAAAACTGATTGAAATATTTCCATTCTATTTTGCAATAACCCGAAAATTGTATAGGATAGAAAAGCACATACATGAATGTCTTTGCTTCATAGTGGTTGTGTATTCAAATCAAAGTGGTCGCTGATGTTATGGGTGAGTAACCTCTACTTTACAAACTACATACTTATGGGGTCAATTCAAAATAATTTGTTAAATGCAAATTAGTGTAACTTCAACCTTCCAAGCCATCAGTATTTTCTGCTTTGAGCAATTTGTGGAATATCATCAAGTTAGACTGGTTTAGTAATTTTTAATTGTGAAATAATAAAATTTGAAGGGTCTAGTAGTTTTTATTTTAAAACAATGATTTTCGTAGTACCCGTACATGTGACTGGTGTAGTAATTTTTAATGATTTTCAAAATACTGGTTTTATAATTGCTTTTAAAATGATTTTCAAAATACTGGTTTTGTAATTGCTTTTAAAATGATGTTCAAAACATTGGTTTTGTTATTGTTTTTCAAATCAAAACACCTCCCAGTTTGACTGATCTATTAATTTCATCCTTTGCAAAATAATACCATCATATGTGACTGGTTTAGTAATTCTTAGAGTATTGTGCATTTGGGAAACAATGGACGAGTAAATCAGAATTTTGTGACAAGCCAGGGAAAGTTTAAATTTTAATCTAACGTTAGGACCTTTTATACCCTCACACAGTGTAACTGTCGTATGACAAGGATATGAGGAAATATGTTATGTAAAATTGCCTCAGAACAGAAAGTTATAAATAATCCCTGTAGACATTTAGTTGCTTGCATTTAATTCAAAGTCAATTTAATATCAAGGCTGACACAAAATGCATGCATTGATTTGTTGTTTGGTTAAATAATTTTTACCCTTAAAAATGAGAGGATTTGTTGAGAAGCTTTTAAACGGGCAAAGATCAAATATTATTTAAGGTGGTTTTGATAACCGATTTGGTTTTGCATATGAAAGTGTTAAAATTTAAGTTGAAAATTGTATAGGTATTGCATTCATTTGTTCGCTTCGTAGATTATTTTCAGGAATTTTAGAAGCTAGCCATTATATATTGCAAATATATAGACTATTTTTCCAAGCAAATCAAACTAGAATTACTCACGATTTGTTAACAATCATTGGGAATTTATCATGTTTTTCAATCAAGGAGTGGGAGACCAGTGTATTTTTGTTTATGTTCTAACATAAAGCCTACTGATAATTTCCCACATAACTCGAAGTTGACTGATCCACCTGAGCAGTGTTGTGCAAAGAAGTTATAATTTCTGCCCTACTTAGATAGCATTACTGTTTCAAAATTTGTAGTTATGCTTGCAACACGGAGAGCACTGTCACATCGACTTGAAATAGAAACTGGCAGATGGGCAAATCAAAGCTTGTCTGCCCTGTGTACAGCAAAATTTAAGATATTTATGCACAACAATATATACCAAATTATACGAGGAAAGATGTAATACATGCACTGTAAGAAAATATAGGATACGTGAGTATATGCATTCATTCGATCTCTGACTTTTTGTCAAACAAGCCACTATTCATCACTACCAATATTCTTCAATATCAAAATCATAACTAAAATGACATCAATAATTAATTTAAATATTTAAAAATATCTGGCTCTCTCTGTGGGGGCTACTCATGGGCTAGAATCTGAATGTAAAGGACTGATTCCCAATCAGTGCTAAGCTGATCCCAGCATTACAGTGTGTTCTGGGCTTATCCCAGCTTAAGTATTATTGGTGTCAGGATGATCCTAGCTCAAGCAAAATCTCTGCTTAGCTGATCCCAGCATTCGAGCATATTCTGGGGTGATTCCAGCTTAAGGTACGCTATGCTCTAAGCTGATCCTAATATAATAGTGTATTCTAGTGGGCTGCTCCTATCTTCAAGTAAATCTGTGCTAGGCTGATCCCAGCATTATAGTGTACTCTGGGCTGATCCCAGCTCAAGTATAATTGGTGCTAGGCTAATCCTAGCATTAAAGTCTATTCTGGGCTGATCCCAGCTTTTGCAGACTGTGCAAGGCTGATCTCGGCATTCAAGTGTATTCTGGGCTGATCCCAGCTTAAGTAGACGAAGTACTAGTGTATTCTGGGCTGATCCCATCTTAACTGAATCTATGCTAGGCTGATCCCCGCATAAGAGTATAGTCTGGGTTAAACCCAGATTAGTGGAATTGAGCTAGGCTGATCCCAGCATGAAGAAAGTATTATTTTTTCCTATTTAAACTCTAAAAGAAATGTATTAAACAGGCATGACCTTTACGTTATTAGTATAGTATATGAGTATCTAATTGTGGGGAAAATGTCATAGTGAATTTGATATTAAAATATATCAAATGAGAACCCCCAAGAGAATGCCAATTTGAATGTGACAATCCACTTGGAAGGAAAGGTGTCTAAAGGACACAACACTAAATGTATGTTCACAACTGTTCCTGAGTCGAAAGAAGTTGGTTAGGGTGAACTCTAATGTAGTGCTTATAACATGATGAAGGCCATCATCCTAAAGTCTTAATTAAATGGTCCTCCATGCCAACTGCAGCTGCAGTTGTGGCCGCTCCAATATGAAACGAAGGACCAAACAAATGTTTGCTCATCATAGCCCAGGCACAGCAGCAGGAGCTTCAAGTTTGACATAAAAGTTATCGACTGAACAGATGTCCAATGGAATCCACAAAGAAATGAGCATTTGCACAATGACTTCCAGCCAAAGCACCTTGCCGCCACCACCTCAACTACTGTTCTATACAAGACAGAGGAGCAGTGTGAGTTCCTAAAAAAATTAAATGTTGACATCAGCACGAAACGGGTCCATTTTTAAGGCAGCAAGGTGAGTATAATTATAGATTTGTCCGTTTAAAAATGTCACTTCTTGAATCGTCAGGCAGTTACGTGAGGAAATGTTCTGCAATGATTGAACCCTGAATTCACCACACCACAAAAAGACAAAAATATGCCACCAGACACATGCACTGCAACGAGATGTCCACAATCAGTGACGAAACTCCTTCATCCCCATAACACAGCTGAGACTACAACTGGATACGGTTCAGAGATATTGATGCAGAATTGCTACTCACGGGAATAAAACAAAGTCATGGCCCACGGCGAATTGATCCAAGCTGTACTTTACCCTTATTATAAACTTCCACTGACCTGGGTTCATGCAACAGTCTGTACTAGGTAGTCCTACAGGTAAGACCTTGATGCTGATATTTATGTTTTGGACGTCACTTAAACAGAACCAACATGTGATATGCCTTACTTGTACTGTGGTGATCGCATTACAATCCCTACTAATGAGTTGAAATGACTGGGGTTATCCCAGTATAATCCCTACTTAAGAGTTGAGCTTCTTCCATTCTAATGACCTGGGGTGATCCCAGTATCATCCCAACTGATGAAGTGGGATGCTCCCATTCAAATGACCCGGGATGATCCCAAGGTCTGTACAGATCCCAGGCTTCTAATAATCCTTATATCAATGTTAAGATAACCTGGCATGATCATGAGGTCTGGACTTTGGTGATCCTAGCATAATCCCTACCCTAGAACTGGTCTGATCCCAGAAGCTGAACAGCAAGGAAGATCCCCAATCATGAAGTGTATAAAAACCAAGGTGGAATCAAGGCCTGCTGTAGTACGCTGTAGTGGGGCCCCGAGTGGCCGAGTGGTCTAAAGCGCTCACCGTTACGGATCACTGCCATCTCACCTCTGTCTGCGTGGGTTCGAGTCCAAGGCTCGGCTAGCGTAGGTACGTGGGAAAGCCTGCCAGTAGCTTCTCGTGGGTCGGTGGTTCTTCCCTGGGTTTTCCAGGGTTCTTCCTCCACCAGTTATACTGGCCGCCATGTATAGCCTATCTTGTGCTGACAAATGGCATTAAACCCTAGAACAACAAGTACGCTGTAGTACTAAAACAGTATGTGAAAGTGTATCTGCACTGGGGGTGAAACATCGGCTGTGCATGCTGAATGAGTAGCCTGAATGACTGATACTCAGACGACCAGCTAATTTTATTTATGCAAGATATGTTCACAAGAAAGAATACTTTAAGGCAGTGTCTGGGGGTAGTGGCAGGAATTTGCATTTCAAAGTGGCTTGGTGTTATGAAATGCCCGATGTGGCTCATTTAGTCTTTCATACTTTTCATTTAATCAGGTTGTCTTGTTTCATGCGCCGTAATATTTCTGTAAATGTAATTTTTCGTCGTATCGCGTGACGCTTTTATTGCTCACGCGGCACGTGCGAAATAATGTATTATTGCGCACTACTATATATATCGTGTAGAGATATTGAAGGACACAGCCAATATAGAGGGAAGCTCTAAACATATTCAGCTGTCGGGCAGGTACCATTGTAATTTAGTTAGAGCCAAACAGTTGGGTGAGTCGAATGTTTTTAGTCAACTCTTTTTATTATTTACAATAATTATTCAGTTTCGTAAAAGCACATTCATTGTTGTATTATGTAGTCACATCATTTATCGTATTTGCAATTCAGTTTATTAAGATATAACCTAGGCAATGTGGTAGCGAGTTAATTTCATCTAGTCGCTATCACGACTAATTTTGAAAACATATTATGTATGTATTAATGTCATAGCATTACGTATATTTATTTTTATTGCATAGCATTCCTATGTCATACTTCGTACCTATCGTATATTCTTAAAGTAGTTGCAACAAAACCCATTCCAATTAAATTAGACTATTGGAAAGGTGTTTATTTTCCATATTCAGCTTGCCGGTTATGAGCAGCCGGATGGGGCTTGTGGATACCATGATGTCTGGTGTACCATTACTAGTATAACCCACCAATTCAGTGCCAACATACGAGTACAAGTGCGGAGGGGAAAGTGACCGTGCCAGAGAGAAGGCCATGTCAACATGTATTTTCCAATCAAGTAGTGTTTTGACTACAAGTAAAGCACAATAACAAGTAGTGTATTGACTACAAGTAAAGCACAATAACAAGTAGTGTATTGACTACAAGTAAAGCGCAATAACAAGTAGTGTACTGACTACAAGTAAAAGCATAATAACAAGTAGTGGTTTGACTACGTGTGAATTATGACAGTAGTGTCTGACTACATAAATGTTTGCACCAGTAGTTGATTATATAGGTTTGCAACAAGTATTTGTTTATATGAAAGTTTGCTAGAGATATTTGTATACATGAAGTTTATATGGAGTTGCTAGAACTTTTTGACTACATGAATGTGACATAGTAGTCAAAGTATATTTCATATGTGTTTTATATTCATTTTATATGCTTTTCGGTGTTATTTTCATATAATTAGTACCAGTGTTTAATATATTGTCATTTGTCATCCACGAATGTGTTTATTGTTTCTTTAAAACCCTGCCCGGTCTCAAAGGGTCAGCTCGACTACGTTACACTTGGAAAATAACAATAACTACAGGAACAATGAACATGTACATTATGAGCATGAATTCAAATAATGACTTGTGTGTCCCGGAGCCCAGCAATTTCCTCAGCCCCACTTTGTAATTGGCTAGTAATAGCTGATATACATACATGTAATTATCTATTAATTTTGTCATAGCTCAATTTTGATAGGTTAGTAGTGACCTCTTTTGCCAAAGGTAAGACATCTGTTGACCTCATAAATACATGAATAACCAATTTATTGCCTCATGTTTCAATTAGGTCTGTCTTAATAGGTCTTGAATGAGTAAACATACGAAGTCAATTCAGACTGGAATTTGAATAATAATAATAATAATAATAATAGCAATAATGTAGATTTAGTATGGTTCCTAATCTGTAGAAGCTCTGAGCGCTTTACAATATTAGATGACAGATATACTGACAAGATTAGGAACACTCTGAGCGCTTTACAATATTAGATAACATATATACTGACAAGATTAGGAACACTCTGAGTGCTTTACAATATTAGATGACAGATATACTGACAAGATTAGGAACACTCTGAGTGCTTTACAATATTAGATGACAGATATACTGACAAGATTAGGAACACTCTGAGCACTTTACAATATTAGATAACATATATACTGACAAGATTAGGAACACTGAGCGCTTTACAATATTAGATGACATATACTGACAAGATTAGGAACAGAAAACCATGAGATTACAACACTGATTTAAAAAATGCTGACAATACGTAAGAAAGTAAATATTAAGTGGTTATGTCTGCTCTTATAGTTGTAATAGATGAGCTTTAAGAGCACTCATGAAAGCGATGCCAGTGACCTTGTTTCCAAGATGTATTTGCAATTTGTTCCACATAGCTGGGCTCTAGGTATGCAAAGTACATTGTCCAGATGACTTTATGTAACTGTGGGAGCAATGAGAATGCGACTGTCGGAAAAGAAGCGTAAGTTTCTAGATGAGGTGTACACCAAGGGTGATATCTGATAGGTGTATTGTACTGGAGCTCGTCATTTGATTAATTATTTTTGTTTGACAGCAGTTTGCTATGGCATGCATCGTGTCTGCAGACATTAAGCGTGTACGACTGACTGAAACTCTAAACGAGTTTGCTGCTTAAGTCTGAAAAGACAATGGGGTCAGTTATGTTCTGCTGATAGGTATCCAAGTAGATGCTAATACCCTGGCCCTAATACTTAACAAATATGGATAACGTAAGGTATTAATACACAATATAATCACCACCAACAGATGTAACTTTGCTATAAGCAAAGAGAGGTAAAATACAAAATGTGTGGAAATCACAGTATATTTATGGGCAGCCATCGCCGCCAAAATTACATTAATCAAATGATCTAGTATGAAATCAAATGATTTAACCTAGCAAATGAAATGATCAATCCAGATTCCAAATGATGTGTTGTCACATGAAATGATTTAACGAACAAAACCGAATGATGCTTTTAGATTTCAAATGACGTGGTATTAAATGAAATGATGTAGAGTGAAATGAAATGATTTAACCCACCAAACGGAATGATGAATTCAGATTCCAAATGATGTTGTGTGATATGAAATGATGTAGCATGAAGTGAAATGATTGAACCCCAAAAATGAAATAATGAATTCAGATTTCAAATGATGTGGCGTTAAATGAAATGATCTGGTATTAAATAAAATGATCTAAAGAACAAAACGGAATGATGATATATGCTACCAAATGACGTGCTATTAAATAAAATGATGTAGTCTAAAATGAAATGATTTAACTCAACAAATGAAATCATGAATTTAAATTCCAAATGATCTGGTATTAAATAAAATGATTTAAAGAACAAAACGGATTGATGAAATCTGCTTACAAATGACATATTATTAAATGAAATTACTAAGTATGAAATGAAATTATTTAACTCAACAAATGAAATGATGAATTCAGATTCCAATTGATGTGGTATTAAATTAAATGATTTAAAGAACAAAACGGATTGATGAAATCTGCTTCCAAATGACGTAGTATTAAATGAAATTATGTAGTCTAGAATTAAATGATTTAACCCAACAAATGAAATGATGTATTCAGATTCCAAATGATCTGGCATTAGTTGAAATGGTCTAAAGAACAGAATGGAATGATCAGCTCATATTCCAAATGATGTGGTATTAAATGAAATGTATGGAATGTAAACGGTCTGATCAAAGTGTAAATCAGCTAGCGTAAATCCAAACAAACACGGGGGGCGCTGTTATCTATGACGTATGATGTCAGCACGCCGAAACATAATCATGGGGGCGTATTTACAGCATTCGGCTGAGATTTTTGCAGACGACAATTGGACAGCAAAACAAAGGTAAGTGTTTCTTTTCGTATTCTATAAACAAGATCAGTGTTTTCCAATCAGCATAAAGTGATTTTATCCACATTAATGAATGTGCGTGTATTTTTTTTTTCTTTCAAGTTCTGCCCTGTACTGCGCGAATTTCTTAGGCTTCAACAAAGCGAGATCTATCAACTAAAGAGATTAAATCTTGATTTCATTTGATCAATATTAATTACCATGTTTAATGACCTTACACACTAAGCCAAAAATGTGTTTCCCGTCAATTTTGGTATATTTTACATTACCGGCCCTACGTGCATACGCATTATTCGTTCAAAGGTCTATATGTAATCAATTCTTTTTCCGCTATTTGATTCCAGTTTGCAGCGAGATATTAGTGCTTTTTTTCTTCTTTTATATTTCCTCTTTGATATCGAATATCATTTTTCTCAGAATCCCTTATTCACGACTCTTAGTGTACTTCAAACACGCCACTCTCCTTTCCAAACGTATTGAAAATGGGGGGGGGGGGGGAGAGGGAACTTAGTCGTATATTTTGAAAGAATAATACGTGAACAAAAAACAGTTACCTCCTTTGGAGTGTTTTATGGCGAAGAAGAAGCATAGATCATGTTTGAATAAGCCCACAATTTAGCAAATGATGTATGAAAATAACAAGGAAAGGCCATGGATTCTATCAGAATTTAAAAAAAAAAAACAAACAGCATCAGCGATTTGTAAGTGATACCACGTAGCCCTTAGGGTAAAGACGTTCTCTCTCTCTCTCTCTCTCTCTCTCTCTCTCTCTCCAAATAGAACGGTCGAAGCTTGTACTTTCTGCTTTCTGCTGACTGCTGGACCAATGCTAGATTTTACCTGATATCCATCGATTTAAGTAGTGTCTATTTGGTATATATTTGTACTTAGCTCAATTGCCTGTTTCAACATTTAAAAAAATCTCAGAAAGTAAACAAAAAAATAATAATAATGGGATGAGCAAATTTTAAAAAAATTGAATTAAAAAATACAAAAAGGTGTTTAAAAAATTGCGACCTCTTGTTTGGCAGCCTGACACATAGAAAGATAAATGTGGGTATCAATATAAAAAAGCCATTCATTTTCAAGATAAAAAATTTGAAAAAGTAAAATTGGGATGAGCGATATTGAAAGAAATGCCAAAAAAGGTATTTGCAAAAAAATTGGGATGCCACAGCGAGTTTCGAACTCTCGACATCTTGTTTTACAGAAACGAGGCATATTTTATCACTTTTCTACTTTGATGTCATTGGCAGTGCCAACAAGAACAAAATATCAAAATTAATAATAATAATAATAATAATAATTATATCTCATGTCAAAGTAACAAATTGTCACTGCCACAAGAGCAATGTTTGTTTTAAAGCATAAATACATTCTAACTTTACATGCAAGCATTGGCGTCCTAAAGGTAAATGGCGTCGGGACGACGATGATAGCCCAAGGGGGTTTTGGCGCCACAACACCTCTGGCACCCATCCATGGTTTTGGTACCTCAATGCCACTAGCGTACGGAGCAAACACTCCGTCCGTACCCCAAACCCTCCTTTACAACACTATTGCATGCAAGTTTATATTATCTACTTCCTTCTCCTGACGTCATATTAGACCTAAAATCAACGTTTCTTAATCGTATGCTTCCAAATATAAGTCAAGCCCTATAACTCAGTTGAGCCCACCCCCACCCCCACCCGACCCCAGGTTTGATCTCCTTGTTATGCCACTTAATATCAGATAAAACGAATAAGCGATATCAGTTTATTGCTAAAATAATCCATTTTAGTCCAAAGAGATTCAAACTTAGAATTAAAGTAGGACATTATCATCGTTGTCTATTCCGAGACGATGAAACATAAGGTAGCAAAGGGTAAATCACCCTTAGCTGATGATGTGATAATCTGTGGAAGTGAGGAAAAAAATTGACACGTTTGTGTAATTGTGTCACAGACACACAAATATAAAAACCAATTCCACAAAAGCACTGTACCTCTTCATCAAATATTTAAGTCCAGTTTTCATCGGTTCCCAAATGTATTTTAGCAGAACAGTTTTTTTAGATGATGACAAATATATACAATCAGGTTAAAAATAATATATACAGTCAGGTTAAAAATAATGTTGAAGCAAAAAATAAGCAACCTCCAGCTCATCATTATTACCATTAGCAGCATTATCATCATTGTTGTCATCACCATACCATTATATCAGTTTAGATAATTCATTTTCTTCTTGTTCTTGCTCTTCTTCTTCTTCTTCTTCTTCTTCTTCTTGTAATAATAATAATAATAATAGGAAGAAGAAGAAATCGATTTATTTATTTATTTATTGTCATGGTAGCTTATAACTTTTCAGTACTATTTTTTAGATCAACCAATAACAGAGTTCTCTCCAAAATTGTATAATCCTGTCAGTTTTACAGGCTTCCACATATCAAGAAACTCGGTGTATATGTTGCTTTATTTCTTATGTATTGGTCACTATAAAGGAGGATGTCCTTTAGGTATGACATTGTTTTTGGGCTATATTTTAAATGTATTACCAGTAAACGGTAATACTATATGGCTATATGTATATTAGAAGTAACACTGAAGAAACTATGGCTATTAAAATATTAAATCAAAATAAATAATTTAAAATAACAATAAAAATTAAATTAAAATAAAGGTTTTGAAAAGATATTAACATGGAAGTTTATAAATGTTTATGATTAAAATTTACACGAACCTTGTGCATGCAACATTTGTGCAACAAGTTTTATCAATTTGCATAATAATTAAATAGTTATTCTTTTGTAGCTTCTATTTCTGTCCACATTTCATCTATTTTCATAAGCCCAAGTTTTAGTCTTTTATCTTCCAATATATGTAAAAGCTAGTATCAAAATAATAACTTTGTATTTTATAAGCATATCTAGTTTGAATTAATTATTAATGTCAGGTAATAATAATTCCATTCCAGTTTCCATCTGCACATTATTTCTGGTGCGTCTACAATTTTTTTATAAAAACGAAGATGGAACCTTCATGGTAATATATGGTTTTGTAAAGTTCCTTGAAAAATTGTGAAAACAGAAAATATTTTACAAGAATCATAGAGACATGATCCTGGGATAATTCAGAAAGAAGAAAAGAAATTGATTCCATTGCTGTCTTTCTTTCGATATATGTTTCAACACTACAAGGACTTCCATATTTGTAAAGTGGTATGTGATAAGCCCTTAGAAAGACAAACTGTTCACATCTCCAAATATATCAAACAAATCAACATGGAACGTGTATCAATAATTAGCATCTCTTGATACTTTAAGTTTGGGTCTGTATGAAGTGTTACAACTTTATGGTGTTAAACTAAGTAACAGAAACAAGCGAAACCGTAAAGTTTAAGAAAATCTAACTTTGTGCACCATCAACAGATTTATTATGTCAAGTAAATTTTTCTTCTTCTTCTTATTATTATTATTGAACATGATATTTGTGCTGCTGGTGTCTTTAATTTATTCTCTTTATACTGTTTTATTGTGGTGCTGTACACACCTACAAGCACTTCTCCGCATTTTTCTGACATGACTGGAGGCGCCACCAGTTATTGGTCTAAGTGGTGCTAAATAGTGATGGTGATTGTAATGTTTTGTTATTGAAGAATAACTCCAGTAGCGGTCTATAACTTTTCTCATAGATTTTATTCAATAAAATATGTATATATGTCAGCAGTATCACATGCGCAGGCGCGCACTGAGAAAATATATTATGAAAAGGAGAGCGATAGATGCATTCCAATCAATACGTGTGTACAGCAAGTATGACTTAGAACGAGATGAAAATAATGATAACGTATGACATGAAATTAATATTACGTATAAATATGAGCGACAAAATCATACGTGGTAATTTTTCTAAAAGAAATTTGTTCACAGTATAAAGACTTAGCTCCTAATGATTCGACGCCAAACTATATAAACAATATGTTCAGTAAAAGGACAAATAATGTCAATACAGTTTCTGGTCTATCGATACTACGCTCTATGCCAAATTATAACTTTCTTCTTTCTAAGCCCGAAATGGAATTGTATAAAAATAGTTTGAGTCCAATCATTTGGAACTGTCTACCTATAGATGTTAAAGAAGAACCATCAGAGCATTCCTTTCGTCACAGGCGTTTGAAATGGATACAATCTAAATAATGTCTATAACCGGTTATGATCAGCTTTCCCCTGTGTGTGTGTGTGTGTGTGTGAATGAAAAGTTTTCAATCATGCATGTTGGTGTACACAATGCTTTCTGTGCTATATCAACACTTAATTGTTCATGTGTATATCAATAATTAAACCTTTTCTGTACGATGTTTGTTTCTCAACAGTATTTTATATATTTGCCTCTACATATGTAGATAATAAAGTGCCAAAAGTGAGGTTAGTTTCGGTACTAATTGTGTTACCATCATGTATAAGACTATTATTATTATTATTATTATGCAAAGAGAAATTAACATTGAACCAAAGGTGGAAAACAAAGAGAAACGCGTGAAATTAATATGTAAAACTCAGGCGTGGATATGAGTTACGCGATCAGTGAAGTATGCATTAATAATAATAATAATAATAATAATTACCTATCTTTAACGAGGATAACACATTTGGTAATGGCTGACACATCTGCCGTCTGGTCCTCAGTTTTTTTAATCGGCTATATTACAATTTTTTTAAATATTTAAAACAAAATAAGAAATTAAAAATATGCACAAAATAAAAATATAAGATCATGCACATAACCAGGTATCGTCGCACTCATTCTGACTATGTATGACTATACTGGGAAACATACAACTATGAACAATATTCAATACACACAATACACAGGTACATACATTTCAGCATAAGATCTGGATATATCAATCATGGATATGATTATAAAGTTTTCTATTCAGAGCTTTTAGTATGTCATTAAAGCTGGTCTACAAAAAATTTCGTTAATGATATTTTAAAAGAAGCAAGGGGAGTTGAATTACATATCCTCATTGATAAGGAATTCCATACAGTAGGTGCTGATACCAAAAAAATGAGCTTTTGTAACGCTTGGTTTTCGACCGAGGAATCTGGAGATCGTTGTTAGTCGTCGATCGGAGATTACGCTCAGTATTCGATGATCTTAGTTCAATTATGTTAGAGATAACATCTGGAGAAAGACTGTTGAAAGACTTGTATGTCATGATTCCTTTAAAATAAAGAATACGTTTTTGTATAGGTAGCCATTTCATACGTGAAAACAAAACATTTGAGGGAGTCATAACAGAAAGTTTCAGTATTATTTGGGCTGCCCTTTTCTGGAGTCTGTCAATTCTGGACAGATTATAATTTGATGTGTTTCCCGATATGGTACAGCGGTAATCTATCAGTGGTAGTATATAACTCAAAAAATAAATTTCAAGTGATTGTGGAGGTAGAAATTTCGAAAGCAATTTTAACAGTTATTCTTTTGACTACCATTGCACATTGGTTATCGATATGCGCATTCCAGCTGAGGTGTTGATCAATGTAAATACCAAGAAGTTTCTGATTTTTGACAATAGATACGTCTAAGCCATTTTGAGTTAGAAGTAAATCCATGTTAGTAGATAGACGCTGCCTTTTTCCAGTTGTCATACATTTCGTTTTAGAGATGTTAATATGCATTTTATTTTGATGACACCAAACTGATATATTGTTGAGGTCGATTTGAAGTTTATTTTTAATGGAGTCTAGTGATTTACCAGATAAATGCAATGTAGAATCATTGAATGAACCATGGGATATAGAATATGAGGGCGATTATTAACTGGGAAGGTAAGGTACAGTGTGAAAGAGGTAAAGCATGTGGTGGGAAATTATGATTTGTTATAGGCTGCTATCAATTACTAGTTCGAAGTTATACATGAAACAGAATATTCCAGGTGAGCACCATTTATCAATGAAGGGTGAACTAGACTTAGTTGGTAAAAGACGGCTTTTATTCTGCATACTAACCTGGATGGTGAAAAGGATAACAGTGCATTACTGGATATTTGCTTCCTTATGATAATATGAACTAATAGGTTTAATCTATGTGGCGTATTTGTATTAAACGCATACTAATTATTTATTAATTACAAGACACCAGTAAAGCTGCGGAGACACGATTGCCCTCAAACTATTTTTCTCATTGATCTTGAACCCTGTGAGGGCATAACATCAACCAGCTGTTGATGTAAATCAGTTCTAGTCCAGTGTAGAATGTCTGATTAATTTCTTTGTCAAGAACTGTTGAGTGATATTTAAAGCTAATTAGAATTAGGCTAACGCTACATCTCAAATCCTGCGTATGTTAACATTTAAAATGAAACGTGACCTGGTTCTGTCTCTCATGTGGGTTTCACGGTCTTCCCAAACGTGTGAAATATCAAGTTTGCTTGATAGAGGCTGATTTGCTTTCATCAAGAGTCAAGTATCAGGGTTTTTAAAAAATCACTCGGATAAGCTCTGATACTGTGGTAGGCATGAGCATTAAATGTCTATAGTTTTCCGATTTCTTCAGTTTCTTTAAATCTTGCCATTTTCTGCTGCAAGTTTTCTGGTGCCGGTGGCAAAGTAGCTAGTAATTTTATAAATAAATTTAAAATTTTAAAAGTAGTTCCCGATATGGCATGGGAAGCCATATACATATATTGGTTTGGCTTGCTCATGAGACACAGAAAGGATATATATACAAATAATAAATTAAGTAGACTTTTAGAAACACCGCGAAAATTGAGAGAAATTAGGGAAGTTTTAATTAAATATAGAGACAAAGTAGATTTATAGGGTATTGGAAAGGAAAAACACACGGGTGGATTAGGGAAAATGTAACAGAAAAAGTAATGAGCCAAGTAGAGTTGGAAAATAGATACGTAAATTGGAAACTAGCATGGGGGAATTTGATTAAGTTAGGATCTTTAAAAATACAGAGCCTCTGCTTTAAATACATGCATAATGTGTGGTTAACAGGAGAGGTTGCAGTGCGGCGGCATATGATCAGAGTATCGCCTAAATGCCCACTGTGTAAAAAATATAACTTCAGTAAGACACATACAATACTACAGTGTGAACAAAGACAAACTAAAAGACAAAAAGTAATCGACGAGATTAGAAAGACAACTACATATAAGACACAAAATCTGCTATACTTGGATGGGAATTTTGACAAAAAGACTGTATATACAGTGACGGATTACATAGTGGACACAATGAGATCATGTGGACAAATAATAAAAATTGGAAAAGACTAACGGACGCTCTCCTGCCAGAACACTCTTTCCTTTCCATTAAAAAAAAAAAAAAATTCCTATACTAATTTTAGATACTTACTATTCTTCTACCTTGCTTTGCTTCTTCCACTCTTTCATCCAAAAATGTCTCGGAAATTTTGGCTAATAAATAAATACAAGATAACCTGCTCGAGATGAGAGAAATACACCAAATAAATAAAGTATGGACCCCATCTCGAGCACAGTTACTTTTCTCTGACATACGAGAGCGGTATATATAACACACACCCAAACCACTAAGGTTTAAAACTTATAGAGTAACACACCGCATTCTCGACAAAATTCAGAAACAAAACAAAAATCCCATCAAGGGAGAAATAGAACAACTGGGAGCAGCAGGGAAGTTGTACAGACCAGTGGTTCCAGACCAAATAAGCCTTCCTACGAGAACATTTCCCGTAGAAGCCTCAGATTTCAAAAATAAGCCTTCCTACGAAAATTAATTTGCGTAAATTCACTCCCGATTGCAATTTTTTGTGTGCAAATTCAATGATTCCAAACAAAGATTTTGGGGGGGGGGGGAATTTATTCTGGTACCGATGAAGTTTGCAAAGTTTGGCTGCTAATCCTAATTTTACCTCGCATTAAAACAATATAGTTGAAAATAATATGAGTCCGAAAGCTAGTACAGTTGGAGAGCCTCATTCTGCCAGATTAGCGCGAGAGCAATTAGCGGCATTAAAGAAACTTATCCCGACAAAACAATTATTCAAGAGAAATGTTCGTGGTTACGAAGATGCACAACATGGAATTGCCGAGGAGCAGCAGAGAGGGTGAACAGACCATAGAATTCCGACAAAACAAATAAAACAAACAAATAAATCATCTCGTAGAAAGGTCCAGATTTTACAAATGAACTTTCCTTGAGATGTTTATTTTTGCAATGACCGATTGTGCTAATAAAACCTCAGTTTGAAATAGTAGCTGAAAAAATAAAGTACTCTACGTGTTTATTTATTTCTTGTTTATTTTTTTTTGACGACCAACGTTGGTAGGTACCCTCTCTGCTGCTCCTCTTCTGCTGATATTAATTAAATTATTATGTTATAATAAAAATGGTACATCCAGAATCTCATACTGCAAGAACAGCTCGAGAACGATTAGAAACAATTAAAAAATTTCTTCCTGTCAGAGACTCATTTAGAAAAAATCTACAAGCGCAACAAGAAGCAAAAGTTGAGTATGAAGAAGACACTAAAAAACTGTTTAAGCCCGTCACTGTAGCTACTGAACAAGTTGCAACTGTCATCAAAGAAGATCTTCTTCCGGTATCAAAACAAACTGCAGTGCAGGCTGAAAAAATAGCAAGAAGAACCAAACAAACAAAGAAGATTTTACGAGACCTTCCACCTGGCATAGCCAGGGAAATAGCTGCAGCTCAGCCTCCACCTGTCAATGGAGATATATTTGAAGGTATTGGAAAACTTCGTGCTGAAGTCGCCGATGTGAGAAAAAAACTTGCATCTAAATCCAAATCAGCAGAAGAAAACGTAGAATTAATTGCAAGATTTAACGAAGGAGTTGTTGAGGAAATTAGAAAAACTGAAAGAGAGAAATTACCTGAAGCAATATTAAATAGTTTATCTAATAAATCTAGTATTTTAAAACCCCGTTATGAAAAAACAAATGATGATAATTTCATTAAATGGATATATCGCGTATATTACAACAAAAAACAAGCTAGAGGTTCAGAATTTGAAGGACTTAAAGAAGAAGTAAAAAGACTTAGATGGAGACGGGAACAACCAAAACAAGGAAAGTCTTCCCAGTATCAGCTTCCTCCACCTCTGCAACAAATAGAACAACAACAACAATCTTCTTCGCCACAGCAAAGGTCGAAGTCGGAAATTAAAAAGACTAAAGAGCTAATTAAATTACTACCCCCGAAGAAAATTCCTTCACATTTACGTACAATTTCTGCACCGAAAATGACATTTACACCAACAGATTCACCACATGGATTTCAAGAAGGTTCACCCCCGGACACCACTGAAGTACTTACTCCGGTAATGCAACCACCAGTATTTAAAACACCTCAAGATGATCCTAAAACAGGATCTGGTTTATGTCCTGATAATATCATCAATGACGTATCACGGTTAGAAGTTCTCATAGGAGGAAAACGAGCTGGAAATAATTCACCAGAAATAACCAATGAAGCAGCTGATATTTGTCGGCGACTATTTCAAGGTGGTATCATGGATATTGGCGTTTACCGAGAACTTATTGATGAGCTCGTTGATGACTAGTTGTTAGATAAATGGTAAATAAAATAAGATGATTGTGCATGATAATCATCGTAAACCCACACAGGTTAGAGCGGTAAACTCACGATTACCAATCTATGAAGCAATTTACGGAGATGGACTTGGTGATGTCATTCGAGGATTATTCACGAGGATAGCTCCCAAAGTAGCACCTGTTGCAAAACAATTATCGATGAAGGCTGTTGATATTGTTCGTGATAAAGCTCCTGGTGCAATTGTCAATGTTGCTGGTAAGGCGTTCTCGGCGATCAAAGAAAGATTATCACGATTATTGCGACGAAAACAACAACCACCGGTGAAACTGGCAAGTACTGAGGTGATGCCTGCAGATGTCAGTAAAATAATAAATCAGGCTGCAAATCAAAAACTAGCGGCGATATCTGAAGAAGCAGAAAAAAATATAACATCAAATTTAATAGCAGGAAGTGGTCTTCGTCGACGATGATCATCATTTGGAAAAATGGTAACTATAATAAAAATGTTCAGGCGCGAATCAGACCCAGCATTTGATATGGAGGCACCTGTCCTTAAGTACGAGTCAGTACGTGATTATCAATTTTATTCTTATGACGCAAGACTACCAAATCAGCGGGGGAGAATCGAATTACAGGTTCATGATACAAGTAGATATTTCTTGCCCGCTGAAGCGTTTATTGAAGTAGAAGGTAGACTTGTAACGAATGTTGTAGCTAATACGCCATATGCTGCTAATTTGCGTGTTGGTTTTGTCAACAACGGAATTATGGCACTGTTTGATAGCGCCACATACATGATTGATGGAAAAAATATTGAATCAATTCAGAAGGATGTCGACGTTGCTACAACAATAATTGGTCTGGCGAGATATTCTGACGACTTTACAAGATCAGCTGGTCCAACAATGATGTTTGCTAAGGATATCACCGACAACGCTGATCATATCAGGTATGCTAAAATACGGACACCAGTAGGTACTGCATCTGATCCACAACCGATTGCTGATGGTCCTGAATACGCAGCCAGACCAGCTGCTGCTTTTGATATTGTAAAAGGTGATAGCGCGACTTTCAACTTGGGATTTGCAACATGCTAAGCAGCGCTGTCGGGAGATAATAGAAATTTTTCGTGTGCAATTCCATTATCTCACATCTTTGGATTTTGCAGAAATGTTAGAAAAGTCATCTTTGGAGCTAAACACACAATTGTGCTCGTAAGAAAAGGTGATGATAATGATGCAATCTGGCGAGGTACTGGTGCTGCTGATGCTGGTAAAGTAAATATATCAAAACTTTCATTGTGGATGCCAGTAATGACACCATCTATTACTGAGGAACAAAAATTACTATCTTTTATGGATCAAGGAGGCAAATCATTGCTATCATGGTTAACAGTAACCACAGATGCTGCTCAAAGCAATATTAATGGTTTATTTACATGGCATATAGCATCACAACAGGGTGTTTCTGCACCACGACATATTTTTATTGCACTACAAGATAATGCTCGGATAAATGATCAAGAACGTTCACATATGATATTTGATAACCTTGGAGTTAGTGAAGTTTCTTTACGGATAAATGGACATCAAGAACCATCCGAGGATATACAACTAAATTATGCACAGAATCATGTAGCGCGCGCATATCATCGTTTAATGTCATTCATGGGACGTGATCAAAATATAGATACCGGGTTGCAAATATCACAATTAGATTTTACAGGTCTATATCCGATTTATTATTTTTCATTAGAACATCTTGATTTATCCAAACAATCTGTTGTTGATATACACTTTCGAGCTCATGTTACTAACCCACCAGCTGGTGGTGCCTACAGAGCGATCGCGGTCATACTTAGCGACAAGGCCATGCTACTTGAAGGTGGCAGTGGTCGAATGAGGGTCGTTGATGCACCGGTGGAAAATCTTTAATCGTGTTATTTAGAAAAATATATTTTATATAAAAATGTCGTATGGTCATGTTAATGTTACTCTGACCCCGGGTCAGGTAAAAAAGCTTCAATCAAAAACCGCCAACAAATGCGGAACTAAAATATCACTAAAACGAG
This sequence comes from Sinohyriopsis cumingii, assembly GCA_028554795.2. Taxonomy (NCBI): domain Eukaryota; kingdom Metazoa; phylum Mollusca; class Bivalvia; order Unionida; family Unionidae; genus Sinohyriopsis; species Sinohyriopsis cumingii. Next base: position 37,929,677 of record CM068839.1, read on the forward strand.
ATCAGATTGGTGGTGGTCCAAACAAATTATCGTTGACAAATAATCAGATTAAACATTTCAATAAAGCCCTAGAATCAAAAACTGGAGTTCAATTCCATCTCTCCTCGAGCGCCATCAAAGACATGGTTAAAACCGGTGGTATATTTCCACTTCTTGCGGCCATTCCGGCATTAATAGCTGCAGCTGCTCCAGCCGTAGCAAAAGCGGCCGCGTTAGGTGCTGTTGGAACAGCCGCTGGAATGGCACTAAAGAAAGCAACAGGGCGGGGATACAAAAAAAAGGGGCGCGGTCTAAGATTACCGGGATCTCGTTGGGGGAGAGGCCTAAGGCTTCCAGGGTCATTTCGTTAAACGTTCCATCATCAAATTTTGATTTACTTGATGCTGCTAAAAAATTAAAAATATCCGCCTTTAGAGGTGTTTTTATGCGAGATCAATTACCGAAACAACCAAACAAACTAGAAACAGGTATTATTAATCTCGATGAACGTTCCGGACCCGGTACTCATTGGGTATCATACGCGATTGATCCGCGTGGAATTGTTTATTTTGACTCGTACGGGTTAGCTCCACCTGTTGAATTTATCAAGTATGTCGCACCACTCCACGCAACAACTAGCGGTTATAAAGTTTGGTATTCAACGCTACCCACACAAACAATGACAGATCCGCCAATATGCGGCCGTGAAGTAATTAATGTACTCGACGCAATATCAAAATCATCCAAGCCGCCACATAAAGTCGTGCACGATTATACAAGCAACCGATATGTTGCGCGTAAAGCATTTTAAACAACGGATCTTATTATAATGGTTGATATTTACGGAAGATCTTCACGCGTTAAGAAAATAAAATCCGACGTTGATCTGTCAAAGTATGCGACTAAAGATGACCTCGCTGATATTATGAACCTTGCTGGAGTTGACCCAGATGAAGTTGTTATTTTTCAAGATCGATATGGTAAACTAAAAACCAGCAATATCAGATGGAATGATATAGTCCGGCGAGTACTTGGTGCAGTTACGGATAATATTCCCGTGTTTACTGACGGTGGTAGAATCAGAGATTCAAGTATATCACTTAAAACCATCAGAGATGAAATTGCAAAAAGTGTTGCTAATCGCGTGAGAAACACCGGTGACACAATGACAGGTGAACTTAACATGAACGGGAACAAAATAGTAGCTGTAACAGCTCCAAAATCTGACAACGAAGTCGCAAACAAACAATACGTCGACGACGTGGATGGAAAACTATCCACGCTACGGGCCGAGTATGACGTTCACACGGGCGCGTTTACAAGGCTTCGAAGAAATTTTCAAAAAACCGATGATGCCATAAATAAGTTCTTTGGAACTCCTTCCGTCATTGACATGAAACTCGTTGATATCAAAAGTAACCTAGATACGATCAAACGAACACAACTAGACATCGTAGCGGGAATTCCTGAGATTATCAGTAAAACCAATCTGATTAAAATTCCAGCTGAAATAACTCCCGGGCATATCACAAACATCGTATGCACGGTATCATCGGGATTTGCAACATGGTCAACGCAGAATAAAAATATCAAATATACCGCAACAGTCACTGGCGTGTACAGGCTGTCTGTGTTTAGTTCTGCAAAATTTGAAATATTTACAACGTTTCCATGGCGTTATTCCACCGACAGGTTTTCCGGGGTTGTATCCGTTATATTAAATAACGGAACCGAAGAAATATTTATTCTGGAAGCAGCTGATAGGACATTAACCGCAACATCTTACTGGTGGTGTTTGGAATTTGTAGCTGAAACACCTCAATTGGTTACTGCATAAAAATATATATGGACGGTGCGCAATACAGATACAATCAAGCACGTGAATGGCAGGCTGCGCTAAAAGATCAAGTTGATCAATATACAGTAAAAGTAAAAAAATATCGACGACGATTGGTTATCGTTGATGTGATTGTTTATTCAGTATCCGCTGTTGTTGCTGGAACCGGTGTAATATTATCAGCGTTGACAACGATGGCACCAGTAGCTGTAACTGTTTGTATTTCAGCAGCAACAACTATTGCAGGTGTGCTTGGTATCATCACAAAAAAAATATGTACTTGTACGAACGAAAAATTATCCGATTACAAAATAAAATTACATACAGCGACGGTAGCATACTCGAAATTATCCTCGTTGTTATCAGCGAGTCTCAGTGATGGAATTATATCTGATTTCGAATTTTCAATGATGACCAAAATATACGATGAAGGTATTAAAGATACAAGTATCAATAATGACAGAATTACTCCAGCAGATCGTGACCAACACAACTCCGCCAAAGATAACGATGATCTCGGTAAGTTCAACTAATCCTGAATTTAGTGTTAATTTTCCTACTGCAATTCCAGTAAAAGAAATAGCACTAGCACAATTACGGGTATATTACAGCTGGCCCAATATCAGATCAAAATCGTTTCATGGTACACCAGCAAATAATTCGCTCGTATTTGCTAACAAGAACAAATCCGATGGAACACCTGACTGGGTTGTTGTTGGAATACCAACTGGCAGTTACCAGATTGAAGAGATCGGTGAGGAATTTGCACGTAGAATAAAATCAATAACGGGAAAGGAATCAAAAATATCAATAAACGTTCATGAGCCGACGTTGTCCTCGACGGTTGAAATAAACTCGCCTGATTATGCCGTTGATATTTATCAATCTTCAATCAGATCAGTGCTAGGATGGCCGGATGTTCCCCCGGTGCATAAAGGACCACCAGAACCGAAGTTAGATGAATTTTTCACAGATGAAAGGAAATTTATAACAACTCCAGAATATAGAGAAAAATTTCCATGGAATAGAGCCGGTGATGCGTACCGGGTTTATAATTTCAGTGATGATATAACCTACAGGAATGTTTTTAGACTGTATACTGATCCCATGGATTTTGAGTTCCGGCAATCAATCGGCAAAATACAAAATCTGTTTTCATCGTTATCGCAAAATTATTCTGAGGATATAAAACAACAAATTATTGAGTCAATACAGCATCTAAATCAAGTAGGATCAGATCTTAATTATATTAATGATGTTTTTTCTGAAGCAGCAGATAAACATGCTCTCCCCTCCTCCCGTCCTAGAAGACCATTTCTTGATCATTATACAATATCAGAAAAGGAGTATACAGTGGGGGTTAATATCGTATTTATATCATTTAAATATAAAAAGGATGAAATAGACAGAATTATCAACGAAAACTTCCCTAAAATACTTGATTCATGGAGAAAACTAGCACCACCTCCAACCGTTCTCAGATATAATAACGATCCACATGGCGGCGGAAGGCACGTATCCCCGCGGATCGTTAATATAACACCGACGGTCGCGGTCAATCTGGTTTGTGACGTAATCGATGGCAGCTATCAAATAGATCTCGGAAGATCAAATCAGGCTCAACAAGGATACATCCTGTACACGTTCACACCACAAGTTCCCCCTGGAAATTTAATCGTGCAAGAACCAACTAATCCCGTGTATTTGCGGTGTCACAATAATATGTTAACGCGAATCAATTTTAAACTCACAGACCACCTTAATCGCTTGATTGACATACGTGAAGAAGAGCTTGTAATAAATCTGTATGTAAAGTCGTAAAGACTTTATCGTAGATCTTCATGTGAAGGAGGGTTTTACACGCGAGGATTTCTTAACAGTTAGTAACAGAGATCAGAATCAAATTCGATCAACTTAAAAAAAATAATATTTATTAATTTTACTGAAATTGTACAAATTACTTGATTTTGACTACCAACTACCCCCTCAGAAACATAAAAATGTACGAATTACTTGATTTTGACTACCAACTACCCCATCAGAAACATAAAAATGCACGAATTACTTGATTTTGACTACCAACTACCCCATCAAAATCAAGAAAGTTCTAACCTTGTCAAATTGTTCCTAACAAATTTTATTTATTATAAATTAATTTTATTTATTTATTTACTGAGATTTTTATTTTTTTTTACTAAAATACAACGAAATTGCTCAATTTTCCTGATTTTGACTACCAACTACCCCGTCAGAAATCAAGTAGTTCGTGCATTTTTCTTTGATTTTGACTACCAACTACCCCGTCAGAATCAAGTAATTTGTGCATTTTTCTTGATTTTAGTAAAAAAAAATAAATTAATTCAGTAAATAAATAAATTAATTCAGAAATAAATAATTTGTAAAATTAAGAAATTTGTACAATTTTATGTTTTTGATGGAGTAAATGGTAGTCAAAATTAAGAAATTTGTACAATTTTATGTTTTTGATGGGGTAAATGGTAGTCAAAATTAAGAAATTTGTACAAATTTGTTAAATTTCAGTAAAAAAAAACAAATTACTAACCCATCAAATTCAGAAATAATATTTCTGATCAAAGATCTCAGTCATCTTCAAAATTACTACTTTGGATCGTTTCACCAGTAACGAAGTTACCTTGGATCGTTTCATCAGTAACGAAGTTACTCGCTGACATTATTTTTCTTAATAGTCTTATGCGGGTACTAATCGTTTTCTTTGCCTCATACTCGTGGGATAATAACGACTTAATTCTTTCTACGGCGGTAGAAAGAGGAACGAACTCCTTCACATGATCATCTTCTACGGTAGCTAGCGACTGAAACATTGCCGATTGAATCCGTTTCATGAGACTGTATTCAGATGATAGTGTGTGTGTCCCCATGGTTTTACGTTCTTGTAAAATCTCAAAGTCAGAAACTATTTTTTCAGGATTAAGTTCATCAGATATATTAATTCCATCTTTTTTTAATTTTTTAATGGCGACAATTACATCATTGATATTTTCATGGTTCATTATATAATATATAAATCTTTAAAATAAAAAAAATATCCCTGAACCCCTATCGAGTGTATTAGCGAGTTCGTCGGGATGTTTCAGGGACAGCACAGCCAAGAACTCGTAGCTTGCCACCGCAATCTACCAAGTTCATTAGGCAAATTATTCCCTCTACGAGAGCCCCTAGCCCGCCAAACAACGGTCTAGAGGCCCAAGAGGGAGGACAGCACAACCCTCATAAACTCGTAGCTTGCCACCGCAATCTACAAAGTTTAGAGGTATACACATAACATATAACTAACTAAGGACAGCACAACCCTCATAAACTCGTAGCTTGCCACCGCAATCTACCAAGTTTAGAGGATATACATACAATGAATGAAGAGCCCCTATCGAGTGTATTAGCGAGCTCAGATTATGAATGAAACGGCACTAACTAAGGACAGCACAGTCCTCATTAAACTCGTAGCTTGCCACCGCAATCTACCAAGTTTAGAGGATATACATATATACAATGAAATGGTTATATACAATGAATGAAGAGCCCCTATCGAGTGTATTAGCGAGCTCAGATTATGAATGAAGTACAAACATATAACTTAACTAAGGACAGTACAAACATGTACGCTCAGCAAAATCACACCCACAATAATTAATCCAGTGGGTGATACGAAAATATGTATCAACAACCAGTCAATATTGTGGTTGTGAATTTGCTGAGCGGAGGGGTTATTGCGGTTCCCCCCACTATTATAAAAATCGCAATTATGCGCACCACCGACAAATTGTCAGCCATGGGGATTCGATCCTGGACCGCGAGCGCCACAGTCCAATACCATACTGATCGAGCTATCAAACATTGTTACGAACATATGTTTCGGAAGTTAATATATAGCTAAGGAACCAATATTTACACTAAACAGCGATTTCTGAATAATAACGGTTTCTGTATTTGTAGCGGTTTCTGTATTTATAACAGTTTCTGAATAATAACGGTTTCTGTATTTATAACAGTTTCTGAATAATAACGGTTTCTGTATTTATAACAGTTTCTGAATAATAACGGTTTCTGTATTTGTAGCGATTTCTGTATTTATAACAGTTTCTGTATTTATAACAGTTTCTGAATAATAACGGTTTCTGTATTTGTAGCGGTTTCTGTATTTATAACAGTTTCTGTATTTATAACAGTTTCTGAATAATAACGGTTTCTGTATTTGTAGCAGACCGAAAATCAATAATAACAGTAGCATTAATGCACCAGTCAAAGAACTTTCCAGAACTGTAAGTTCAGTGAACACACAACTGCAGGTCAATTACAATGAGTAACGGTTTCTGTTTACACACAGCTTCCTACGGATCAATAATATTATCTTTTGTATGATGGGAAAATATTTAAAAACCATAAATAATACTTATGAGTCTGTTCGTCGGCACTATACGATGTAATTAGTTAAACTGACTAATTACGATCATAAAAAACCAACCATCTACGAAGAAAACTATATATTACAAAGTAATCTCCCCTTAAATCAAAAATTCAGTAGTGTATGGAGGACCTACTGTGACATAAATTAAAAAAATTAATTCAATGTGGTGATGATAGTTAATAATGTGGTGATGATAGTTAATAATGTGATGATGATAGTTAATAATGTGGTGATGATAGTTATTGATACTGAAATGTAATTTTCTGCTTATATTTTTTCGAAAAAGCTGTTTTATATATATTTTCTGCGACTTTTTGTACTGAATACGAGTGAATATCAAAATATTTTGCAGCTGAACGCATCGAACGAAACATAATTATTTTACCAGTTTCTATGTTTGTAGAAATTACCGCCCTCTTTCCGATTGTCTTACATCTTCCTGTATTACCGCGTGTATTATTCTCGCTGTGAGAGATAGCTTGTAAATTGGATAAATTATTGTTTTGAGGATTTCCATCAATATGATCAATAACAAGACCATCATTGATCAAACCCTTGTGACACTCGTATGTAAATCTATGACACATATAATGTTTCTTTTCCCCCCCGCATGTGAACATTAGATAACCAGTATTAGTAACATTACCAACTGGTTTTTTTAACCTACAGTGTCTGATGATACCATTAATATTTGATTCATAGTTTGTTATGACAGGATGTGGGACAAATATATTTTGCTCCATTATAATAATATTATATGTTTAAATCATTGTTTGTCTGAAATCTTGATATATAATCCTTCACGGATTTTATAGCGTTTTCACCGCTATTATTTTTTTTGTCATAATATCTTTTAAGCTCTCTGAACCGTTTCCCGCCACACTTTCCACATAATTCTGTCTTTCCACGTACTCCAATACCACACCGTAGACATGGTATTGGTCCTAGACTTCCTCGTCGTATGTTTTGTGAGTGCATCCAACAAAATTCCTTTCTACAGGATTTGTTGCATCGATTTACTGAGCCGATCATCAACCATCTGCATTGGGACATTGTATATATATATATAATTTTCTTTATTTAAATATTTGTTTTAATTATATGAACGAGTTTGAGAGATTATCCCAAACTAGGCCTGTTAAGTATAAATTCAACCTTGACAGATTATCTTCTGACTTGCCAGTACGAGATCTGGTTGATCCGAAAAATAAAAGTTTGATCTCGAAAATTCATGACGCTAAGAAAGAATTTTACACGGATGGTGCATCTCATACATGGTCAACGTTCAAGATTATACGCCCTGACTCCGTCAAGGACGCTGTCAAGGACGCTACAATGAACGACAAGCGAGCAGCAACTATCATTAACTACATCGCTGAATACGAGGGCAATCAAAAATATTTCTTCAGAGTAAAATTTATTGTATTAACAGAAACAGGTAGTTGGATTATCCGTGACAAATATGATCCTGTCCTTGGTAATAATAAAACTATCGTATTAAGTAAAAATTCCAGACCGGGTCTATTGACTGGTATTGATAGACCGTATTATGAGCGAGCGTATCCTGTAACAGCAGTTATTTATGGAATTTATGAGATAAATAAAAAACCCAACGTTGATAAACTAGCGCCGATGAAATTATCATCCTTGACCTTGTCAAGGCTAAATTGTGTAGCCGAGCGAGTAATAGAACACTTTACAAACGCGATGCGTGGAAATGGATTAACTGATTTAAGGCGTGAAAAAATAAACTCGTGGGCTGATTCAGTTAAGGATACCGGTGCTGCAATAAAAGATGTTGCTGAGTTAGGAAAAATATTAAAATTTCCAATAACCGTAGCAACAATAACGGGAGAAGTACTGTACCAGTCGAAATATAAATCGAAAGGAGCTCCAATAAATATTATCGATCATAACGCGCACGCATGGACTAACGCAGTAACAATATTTCCACGTGATCGAACTGTTAGATTTTACCCCACAGAATTATCTGTGGCAGATATGGCTGTGGCAGATATGAGTATGTTTGATTTTATCAACGAAATAAGTAAAACCGATCCTGTATCGGTATGGTTATTCAAAAGTAATGAGGAGGGTGAATTTGATCAGTTTGTCAAACCGAACGGTGAAATATATCGCACAGAATCCCTCCATGACGAGATGAAAAATCTTGCGACGTTTTTACAGTGCAAGCACGCGGAAAATACTGACAAATTACTAACTAATTGTTTTACCGTTCCATCTGTTGCGGCTCATTTCGCCAGAGAACGAAATTCATGGAAACCAACACGATTTGATTTACTCGAGGACGTACGCGCAAGTTGCGTCGAATATGGACATGGCGGATTATGGAATACCAAATACAATTACAATGATGTTATTTCGGTTGATATGGTTGCATGTTATCCAGGAAGTTTTCTGGGATACGGAGATTGTTCTACGTACTTTGAAAGATTTGGTCACCCTACAAACGAGATGACGCGGGTGGCAATCAATGGACCATTACCTGATTTTGATCTGACTGGATTCGCCTGTATTGAGTCGTTCGAGTTTAACGAAAATCTTCACAAGATTTGTTATGTTTGGTTTGGCAGACATTTTTGTGAAAAACGTTGGGCACCTATAGTTCTGTTGCGATATATGCTAGATTGTATGATACTGACATCGTTGGTGGTCAGTGAGGCAATTATATCATATCATGCACAGACCAAAGTTTGGTTGCCCATGTCAGATTCTGAAGTTATCAGCGAGTTTAAGGATGATATTCCTAATAAACTCAAAACCGCAAAAGATCTCGGTAGAAAAATTATAGGTAAATTTACTCAAGGTGGTGCATATGATTATAAAAGACATCACGCACGATTAATTTTAGATGATGCCGAGTACGATTTTATAATCGCTGATACAACGGCGAAAAATACATTTGTAAATCGAGAAAGTGTTTATTTATCCGACGGAACAAAATTAGGTACGATCGTTAGTTACATAAATGACGTATCCCCGCAATATACTCATCTAAGATCTTCCATGTTGGCTTATGTTTCTATAAATTTATTATCGATGATTAATAGATTTCCTGAGACCGCAGTCAGAGTCGCAACAGATTCGTTTTATATTTCAAGTAAATATTTAGAACCTGTTATGAAATTTACAAGTAATGATGAACGATGGGGTTCGTGGAGAATAAAAAAGGAACTATTACACAATTATGTAGAATCAGCAGATGTTCCAGTGAGAGATGTTTATCGTAAGGGTAATAAAATATCAGAAATGTCGAAAGCACCATCGTTGAGTGATCCAATAACCAGATATAAGACAGTATATCTCAATGGACCTGGTGGATGCGGCAAAACGACTCGAACGATTAATGTTTTTAGAAATTCAGATATAATCGTGCTGACACCCACACATAGACTTGCACGTGAGATGAAACAGCGGCAAGTACAATCGTGTACGTATCATAGTTTCTTCCGATGGCGCGGGGATACATGGACTCCTCAACGGATGGGAGAAAAATATATACCTAAAATAATTATTTGGGACGAGATATGTACGGTGTCATTAGATACATTAAAAATGTTTCTTGATTGGTTGTTGACGAAAAATACCGCCATAATAATGTGTGGCGATCATGGTCAACCTCCGCCCTTTGTTGGACCATCTCCACATGACTGGTTAAAAAATTTCGTTGATTATTACGAAGAAATAGATGATGATCATAGAGCTCTTGATGCAAATTTGAAGGAGTTTAAAAAATTAATCAGATTACAATCAAACAAAATTCAGTGCGAAATATTACGTGAAGTGATCTCAGAGACATCAATGAGTGATTTTTTGAACTCATGGAGACCCACCGATTTGATCGTAGCAAGTAGAAAAATAATCAGAGACGCTTTACAACAGCAGTTATTTCAGCTACATAAAGAACAATATTCAGAACTACCCGTACCGTTGTGTTATAGACCATCAGATACACGAAAACAGAATATTAATGTTGATATTCCAGGACAGACAGAGTCAAGGAAACAGAATCTCGTATTAAATGATATTGTCGCCGTTGATATCAGTGCGGTCGAAGATGCAATAAACGCTGACAAATCTCCATGGGTGTTAGGATACGCTATGACGATCCACTCGTCTCAGGGATTAACTATTTCTGATACACGAGTCTGGATTGTAGACGATCGCATCGAGTGGTCAAATTTAGTCTATTTAGCGGTATCGAGGGTCAGAAAGATATCTCAATTACGTAGAATTATAATTCCTGAAATCGTTGATAAATTTAACGTCATCGATGATGATATAATAAGAAAAAAATTAATCGGATACAAACAATCTGACAAAAAAAATAAACGTGACTTTGATCTTGATTTTGAATTTATTATTGAGTTAAAACAGCAGCAGAACAATCATTGCACATGTTGTAATTGTATAATGTTATGGCGGTATTCGAGTAATGATTCAAGACAATTTACCGTAGATAGAAAAGATAATAGTCGCGGTCATACACGAGAAAATACCATGTTAACCTGTCTTGAGTGTAATCGACGTAGAGGTGCTAGTGCTAGTTAAGTGATCGAAATCACCGGAGTGATCGCGGCGGTAGTTGTGTATCCTCGGGAATTATTTGTAGTTGTTCACGTGTAAATCCACGTTGAGGAGCAGCAGAATCTAATCTGTAGATTGCAGGTCTGGAAACGCCTACATTTCTTCCAGTGGATCTTGTCACGGTAGATATTTTGTGTGTGGTAACACTCCAAATAGGATCAGTTGCTCTCGCGCTACCACCTTCAAGTTCACCAGGCTCATATAAATATCTGACTGTGACATCACCTAATATTTTTTGTTTTCCAGCATCTTTTCGTTGTGTTGGTATATTTTTTTTTGTGACCGCGCTAATGGGTTTCATGTTGGTTGTTCGTGTGATTTCATTATTTAATGCAGCTATCACGATTGGTAATCTTGCAACCCATTCGCGAGATCTTTTATCCTGAATAAATTCCCTCGCGTATTGATATCCAAATAACCGTTCAGCAAGTGTTCGATTAAATCGCTCAACAATTGCTTGATCACGGTGAATTGCAGTATGACCTCGTCGTATTTTGGTATTATGTTGTTTCATCAGCGATGATACTGGACCAAGAAATTCCTTACCAGGATCAACCTGTAGTAGCTGTGGCCATCGCAGACCACCTTGTGGTCCACCACCTCGTTGATAAATTCGTTCAAACGCATCGGCTACTTCAGATGATGTTTTCGCCGATAGCGGTTCTGCTTCTTTATATCTACTTGCAACATCAACTACGGTTAGCGCGTATTTGTACGTTTTTCCACGCACAGTATCATGCGGTAAAAACAGAATATCAGCTTGATGAACTTCATTAGGAACACTGACATCGAAATACGAGTACTGAATGTGTTTAGGACGTGGTAGATAAATTTGCCATATTGCTTGTTTAGATAACCACGTTTTAGCAGTAGAATGTTTAACCGATGCTGCATCAGCGAGTTTACCAATTGCTGCTTTGCCTCTCCAATATCCTCTCGGTGAATAATAAATTGATTCCATTATTAATTACCAGCCCCAATCGCTAATTTACCTTTCATCGAGGATCTTACTAACCAATTAGCTAATGATTCTCTAATATTTTTATTTTTTATAGAATTTAATGAATGAATTAATTTTACATCTGCAATATGCCTATCTTGTAGATTTTGACTTTTATAAGCTACATCATGAGCATGACAAGCTCGATCAATAGCATTTATTGGTTCCTCGCCTGGTTTTGGTTGATCTTGATTATCGAGCCTGATATCGAGTCTGGTACCAGGACCGCAATAATTATATCCTGGTAGATGTTTTTCTCCGCTGTATTTAGCCCATGGAGCACCTGGAAACTTTGACATCAAATTAGCAATATCACCACCCCGCTTATTAGGTAAAAACGAAAATTTCTTTCTACAGCATACAGAACATTTTCCACCGTACGCTATTTTTTTATTTTTTGTTGTAACTGTAGCTAAATCAATAGTTGGAGTTTTAACTTTACAGCGTAAACAATATAAATTCATGTTATAATATATATGGATATAATTGATTTCTCAGCAACTCGGCAGCGAGAGCCAGTTAAGCATCATCCTGCGCTACCGAACTCCATCAGAATGATTATCATAGGACCATCTGGATCGGGTAAGACGCAATTATTACTTAATCTGATAATGAGATGGTTGAAATGGGATAAGTTGTATTTAGTAGCACCATCCGTTGATGATCAACGATGTTATGATGTACTTAAAGATTTCAATGAAAACGCGCGATTACTGGATGAAGATAATGATGTTATAGAGTTTATAACCGATATTGATGAAGCACCATCCGTAGATTCCATAGACGGATTTATTAATAATTTAGTTGTATACGACGATGTGATGCTAGATAAACAATCAAATCCAGCCAGAATATTTTCCCGAGGTAGACATAAAAATACAGACGTGATCTATGTTACTCAACGATATACACAAATACCAAAAGTGATCAGAGACAACTGCAACATTTTAGTTGTGTTTAATGGCGTAGACACACACACGTTGCGAAATATTCATCAAACCTGGTGTGGTGGTGACATGGATATAATTAAATTCAAAAATTTCTTCTCACGAGCGCAAGCTACCCCGCATGGATTTATAACAATAAATTTACATGATCCAAGAACAAGATATCGTGTGGGTATTGATAAAATATTTGGGTAACAGGGGGAGCAGCAGAGAGGGTACCTACCAACGTTGGTCGTCAAAAAAAAAATAAACAAGAAATAAATAAACACGTAGAGTACTTTATTTTTTCAGCTACTATTTCAAACTGAGGTTTTATTAGCACAATCGGTCATTGCAAAAATAAACATCTCAAGGAAAGTTCATTTGTAAAATCTGGACCTTTCTACGAGATGATTTATTTGTTTGTTTTATTTGTTTTGTCGGAATTCTATGGTCTGTTCACCCTCTCTGCTGCTCGAGGCATCATCGAAATGGTTGAGTCCAGTCACTGGAGCAATCGAGCAAGTTGTATTTGGCGACGAAAAAGATCCGGATACTAAGAAAAAGGGAATCTTTCCCATGTTGAAAGGTATTGAGGAACAATCACGAACATTACCCGAGCGATTAGCAATAGCAGCAGCAGCAGCACAACAGGGAGGGCAGCCTGCAATTGCTTATAAAATAGGTAGTAAAGGAAAACCGAGAGGAAAACCGGGAGGAAAACCGGGAGGAAAACCGGGAGTAAAAAAAGGGAAATTTAATATCGATGATTTAAGAGAAAATTTTACCGATGAGGGATGGAATATAATATCACAACCGTTATCTACGATATATAGTTTAGATCAATTTGGTCAACTTGTGGAAGATATGTTTAGTATTCGAAATGAATATTTGACTGATATAGGAAGAGGAAGATATCGAAGTCGTAATATTTGGTTTAGTACGTTATATAGAGTTTATGCGGGAAAAACACAGGCGAGTGAAAGGGATCCATCTTTTAGGAGGTTTTTAACAGCAGCAGACGATAGATATAATTATAATAAACAAATGGCGGAAGAAAGAAAACAGCAAGAGAAAGAAAGAAAAGAACAGGAAAAGAAAGAAAAAACTAAAACACGAGGAAAAAAGGTAATACCACAGGAAGAGGATATTCAACCACAGGAAGAAGATATTCAACCACAGGAAGAAGATATTCAACCACAAGAATTAGGAGCTAGACCAAAAGAAGGAATTCCACCTCAGAAAAAGGAGAGAAAATCAAAAAAGAAAAAAGATCAGAGTGATCAGGAACCAGTAACTCAACCAAGCGAATATAAACCATCTGCGGATAATGGTTCGTTTAAAATTGATCCTAACATATCCGCTGATAATTATTTGAAAAAGAGCTTGTTGCATTTACTCAGTAACTATGATTCAAGAATTCAGATGGCTGCGGATAATTCTCTGGAAAATAAAAGATTTTTATTGAAAAGGGATATTGCCGATAAAATTGAAGAAATTGATTGGCTAGCGATAATTTATTTTGGTAGTTTAGGAAAACCAGTAAAATATAGTGATGAAAATTTTGGAAAATTTTCATCAGATGTTATTAAATACAGATTTGCGAATATAAGAGGGAAAATTTTGTCACCTACATTGGCGAGTGATACGTTAATCCCCCAGTTTCCCTCCCCTTCCTTCCACCTCCCTTCAGAACAATTACCTAAGAGTGATAGTTCTTCTTCCTCCTCTTTTGATCTTTACCATCCCTCCCTTTCTCCTACATTATATCCAAGGGGTCCTCCTACAACGCGTCCCCTTTGGGCCGGCTCCCCACCTCCAGAACCAACATCGACAAACTGGAAACCACAGGAACTTTCACCCAAAGGAAAATGGAATGTTCCGAGAGATGAGCACCCTGCTGCTAGAAGCCGCGATCCTCAACAATTACCATATTCGCCAATGACGTCGCCACCGACGTCGTCAGGGACATCACCAGGGTCATCTTCAACGCCGTCAGACGAAGTATTCCGCGTAACGCCAATGCAATCTCCAGAACCAAAAACAGGAAGCGGATATACCGTTTGCCCTGACAGTGTTGTCAACGACGTGTCTCGCCTCGAGGTATTAATCGGAGGAAAACGAGCCGGAAATAACTCTCGCGAAGTAATCAACGAAGCCTCAGATATTTGTCAGCGATTATTCCGCGGTGGCATCATTAATTCTCACATTTACAAGGAACTCGTCGATGAGCTCATCGATTAAAACAACACAATTGAAATAACATGATTGTTCACAAACATCAGCGCAGACCCAAACAGGTCCGCATAGTAAACTCTAGATTGCCCGTGTACAAATATATCCACGGCAATGGATTCGGTGATATCATTGGAAGTCTCGTTACGCGAGTAATACCTAAAATCGGACCCACGATCAAACAATTCGCGTCAAAAGCAATAGGAAAAATCGGCGAGACTGCCATTTCTGGTATCGGTAATTTGGCTAGTAAAGGCTTCAATGCTGTCAAAAGTAAAATATTAAATTTAGTGCGCAAAAAACAACTCGTCAAATTGCCCATCACCAGAGAAATGCCACCCGAAGTCAGCAAAGCCATAAACGACGCGGCAAATAAAAAAATAAACGATCTAGCAAAGGAAGTTGCTAAGACAAATATAGCGCAGGAAATTGCAAATACAAATCTCGCAAATGAAGTTGCTAATACAAGTTTTATTTCAGGCAGTGGTCTTCGTTTTAGATGATATTCTTAATAATAAATGTTCGCACAAGTGTCAAATGAAGTGTTTGACATGGACGAGCCTGTAGGTAGGGATACATCCGTGCGAGATTTCCAGTATTTCTCGTACGATGCAGTTGAACCAAATACATCTAATCGCTTGGAAATTCAAGTTCACGATACAACAAGATATTTTCTTCCATCTGAGGCATATATCGAAGTTATCGGGGAAATTATTAAAACAGATAATACCCTCTATGGAGCAGATTTTAGAGTCGGATTTGTTAACAACGGTATTATGGCGTTATTCAAGAGCGCCACTTACATGATTGATGGAAGAGAAATTGAGTCAATTACTAATGATGTTGACTTAGCAACGACGATAATAGGCCTAGCTAGATACTCGGATGATTTTACTAGATCAGCTGGTCCTAGTATGATGTTTGCCAAAGATAATTCTGACCGTCCCGAAAGTAGGCCGTTTGACATCAGACAACCCAACAATCGCGCCAATCCTGCTATTCCCAATAATGATGTCGAAGATATGATCATTAAACCTTATCCTGATTATAATCTCGGATTTGCCACGCGAAAATCTATGCTGCAAGGACTTCACAGAAGATTCTCTTGTGCTATTCCGTTATCCCATATATTCGGATTTTGCAGGCATTTCAGAAAAATTATTTACGGAGCGAAACATACCATAACACTTATTAGAAAAGGAAATAGCGATGATGCTATCTGGCGAGAAGGTAATATCGATTACGCTACTAACGTGATAAATGCTCTCGATGCGGGAAATGCCGGCCAGGTAAAATTACTCAAATTTACCTTGTGGATGCCAGCGATAACTCCATCAATAATCGAAGAAGAAAAATTATTGTCATTTATGAACCAAGGCGGTAAATCTATCATGTCATGGCTAACAACAACAACAGATTCTATAACTACCGATATTGATGGTGATTTTACTTGGCGTATTGCATCGCAGCAAGGTACCTCTGCACCTAGGCATATCTTTATCGCTTTTTTGCACACGCGAAGATATCATCAATTATACAGCCATATGATATTCGATAGTATCAACGCAACAAACGTGTCACTGAGAGTAAATGGCCAACAAGAACCATCAGAGGAAATATCAATTAATTTTGAAAATTATTCGACAGCTCGCGCGTATTATCGATTGCTAAGTTTTATGGGTCGCGATCAAAATATCGATACCGGATTGCAAATATCACAGCTAGATTTTAATACTCGCTATCCTATCTATTACTTTTCCCTGGAGCATCTCGATTTGGTAAAGCAATCCGTTGTTGATATCCATTTCAAAGCTAGAATTCGCACAGGAAATAATTTATATAGAGCCATCGCGGTGATCCTCAGCGATAGAACAATGATCCTGGAAGGCATCAGTGGCAGAATGAGAGTCATCGATGCTCCTGTCGAGAACATGTGACAAATTCTAAATTTAGATTAAGCGGTTATTAATATGCCATACGAGCACGTCAGTGTAACTCTGACCCCGGGTCAGATAAAAAAGCTCCAAGCAGCAACAGCAGCGCGACGCGGTTTGAAATTAACCTTGAAAAACAATCAGATTCACGGTGGGCCTAACAAACTATCACTAACTAGAGGTCAACGTGAACGATTTACCAAGGCCAAATCAGCGAATTCCGGCGTTCATGTGAATCTCTCAATAGGCGCAATCAAAGACATGGTCAAAATAGGCGGATTTCTTCCTTTTCTTCTTCCTTTACTAGCTCCGTTAATAACAGGCGCAGTATCGGCCTTAGGTGGATTCGGGGCTAAAAAAATAATAGAAAAAGTTACAGGAGGACGATACGGTAAAAAAAAATATCATCGCGGATCCGGCCTAAGACTAGGACGACCCCCTTTGTACGGATCCGGCCTAAGATTAACACGCCCCTATCAAATTTAGATCTAATCAACGAAGCAAAGAAAAAAAAAATAAAATTTTTCAGAGGTGTATTTATGCGAGATCAACTACCAGACAAACCAAACTCTACCGAGACAGGAATAATAAATCTCGATAAAAATACCGGCCCTGGTACGCACTGGGTTGCCTACGCGATTAATCCTCGCGAAGTCGTTTACTTTGACTCATATGGATTAGCACCACCGAAAGAATTTATCAACTACGTGTCAAAACTGAAACTTCCGGTTTGGTATTCGACACTTCCAACGCAGACATTAGCGGATCCGCCAATATGCGGCCCAGAGTCAATTAACGTCCTCGAAGCAATTTCAAAATCATCCGGTCCTTATAACAAAATTTTATTTGAATATACCGTAGATAAATATCATGGTTGACATTTACGGTAGATTTATCTACAGGAAGGAAAAAGCAGAAGTGACTGACGTCGATCTATCAAAGTTCGCAACCAAGAGCGATATTAACAATCTTCTATCGCTGTCAGAGGTGGATCCTGGTGAAGTTGCTGTTTTTCAAAATACCGAAGAGCGATTACAAACCAGCAATGTCAAAATAGCTGATATAATCAAGCGAGAAGAATATAATGATCATATCAGTCAATTTACTCGTCAATCAGAATTAGTGTTGAAATCTATTGCTGATATCGCCGATATTATAGCGAAGTTACCCCTGAAGGCTAATATCGCGGATGTAGAAAAATCCGACAAAGAGCTATCAGCGGCGATACTTCTAAAGGCCGATAAAGCATTACACGACGATCTTCAGGACAAAATGATAAAAAGATTTACCAAGCTAACTAACGATCTTAAAAAACTAGACGATACATCAAAAAATCTCAATAAAAAACTCGACGAGGATATAAAAAAATTCATCGAAACTTCCTCAGCTACACACAGCGATCTTACCGAGAAAACAAAGAAAATAAACGAAGATATTGCCCAAATCAACAAAGATATTGAATCGGCACGTGCATTAATATTTCAAAAAGCCGATAGAACATCACATAACGATCTTACCGAGAAAACAAAGAAAATAAACGAAGATATTACCAAAATAAATACCGCGATGGGTCAGAAAATCGATAAAACATCAATCGACGACCTCAGCGAGAAAACGAAAAAAATCAACGAAGATATCGCCCAAATCAACAAAGATATTGAATCGGCACGCGCATTAATATTTCAAAAAGCCGATAGAACATCACATAACGATCTCAGCGAGAAAACAAGAAAAATCGACGAGGATATCGCCCAAATCAACAAAGATATTGAATCGGCACGCGCATTAATATTTCAAAAAGCCGATAGAACATCACATAACGATCTCAGCGAGAAAACAAGAAAAATCGACGAGGATATTACTAAAATTAACGATGATATTAACGCGGTACGCGCATTAGTGAATGAAAAAGTCGACGGATTCATTTACCTCGGTGAAGTATCAAAATTGAGCGGGGATCTTATCAATGCGACTAAAAAAATTAACGATATTAACACAAAAATATCATCGTTGGATATCCCAAGATTGGAGAAATTATATGTGACAAATAAATTGATAGACAGAATTTTGCGATACAATCTAACATTTGTGTTAACCATAAATGATTTTATCTGGACACCCGAGAATAACACATTTAGCTTTACCGCGCCAATTGCTGGCACATATCGAGTATATATTATCTCCGATATAAAATTTAAGGTACAACCGGATCAGAATAATAAAATTTATGAACTCTGCCCTGGATTTTTTATTATTATTTCGTTAAGTGAATATAGCAAAACAACATTCACGCTAGAACCGCCAGACAGAGCAATATTCACGCCAAGAACCAGCATGGGAATGGTGTATTATTCTGTAATTTTCGAATTTTTATCCGAACATACGCCATATTATCCGTAATTGTTATCGTAGATTAATAAATGACCGCATCGGATTACCGTTACAATCAGGCGCGATCATGGCAGGATTCGCTAAAAAAGCTCCTAGACGAGTATCAGATAAAAATAAAAAAATACCAGCGTAGATTAGTTATCATTGACGTCGCCGTGTACACGGTATCCGCGATAGTCGCTGGTGCTGGAATAATTTTATCCGCGGTAACAACAATCGCGCCGATCGTAGCAACGATAATAATCTCGTCAACAACAACAATCGCTGGTGTTCTCAATATCGTAGCGAAAAAGATATCCTCGTGCACGAGTGAGAAATTATCGTTGTACAAAAACAAACTAACCAAGATCAACGACGCGTATTCGAAATTATCATCGCTGCTTTCGGAGAGTCTCAACGATGGCGTTATCTCCGATCCAGAATTTTCGGCAATGATCAGTATTTACTCGGAGATTGAACAAATGAATATTAATAATGTCCGAGCTAGCTCAGATCGTGACAAACACGACACCGCCGACAACGACGTTAATATCGCTAAGTTCAACCAAGCCTGAATTTAGTATTAATTTTCCAACGCCAATTAGCGTCAAGGAAATTGCGTTAACACAATTGCGTGTCTACAACAGCTGGCCTAATATCAGATCGAAATCATTTGGCAGATTATTATCAAATAATTCGCTTGTTTTTGCCAACAAAAACAAACCCGATGGAACGCCTGATTGGATCGTCGTTGGCATACCAACAGGCAGTTACGAAATTGAGCAGCTGGATAAGGAATTTACCAGCAGGATATCAAATATAACCGGCGATGCTACTCCGGGAATAAAGATATCCTCACATGAACCAACACTATCGTCGATCATCGAGGTATCATCACCTTACATGGTAGATATTTATCATTCGTCGATTAGGACCGTATTGGGTTGGCCTGAAATTCCACCCGGGGAGATAATAACGCCAGAACCAAAAAAAGAAAATTTTATCAGCAATGAAAAAAACTATCACGGAATCAACTTGGACTACATCGATAAATATGAAAAAATGAAAGAAAACCTCGATTTTTCTTCAGGTTCTGTGTATATGCTGGATTTGTTCGAGGATGGTATCAAATTATTGTTTGGTGAAATTATTAACGAATACGAGAAACAAAAAAAATTATTAGATCATTTTTTCCAGGAGTGCATATTTAACGTGCAAACTTCATGTAACGAAATTACCATAACAGTAGAGCGAATAAATAAATTAGCCGCTGATATGGAACTCATTAACAACCTAGCGACGGAAAATATACAAAACAGCGCTGTTTTTGGTATTGGTTATATTATTACGGCATTCATGCAAAGACATAACTTAACCGAGAGGACACTGCTAAGTTACAAATTTCCTGGTTATAACGTTAATGAAATGAGAAAATTTGTCACTGATACCACTGATAAGTTATTTCCTAAATTACACGATGCGTGGACTAAGAAAAAATTACAAGCAGAATCGATTTTGCAGCATAACAACGATGGAGTGGGGCAAGGACGGCATATTTCACCTGGTATCGTTAATATAACAGAAGTTATCGCGATTTATCTTCACGCGGATGTTGTCGAGGGTAGCTATAATGTTGATTCGTCAGAGTCAAATCAGGCGCAGCAGGGATTTATCTTGTATTCGTTTTCACCTAACGTCTCTCCGGGTTATTTGATAATAAAAGAGCCAGTAAATCCGTTTTACCTGCGATGCCACAATCGATTATTATCAAGAATAAATTTCAAACTAACGAATCAAGACGGAAATTTGCTTGATATCCGCGGAGAAACATTAAGTATCAATCTGCTGGTAAGATCGTAAATCCATCCGCCATGGAAAACAGGCCAAAAAAAATAAATAAAATCCAGGGAAATTTTTTAAAATTAATATATTTTTTTAATTTTTTTTTTGTTGTTTGCGGAATTTCTTCAGGAGGATATTTCCTTGGCCTTGTTCTCATCGACAAGCTTTTTCAGTTGTCTGATGCGCGAGCTTGTAATTTTTCTTGATTCATATTCGTCGGATAAAATCAATCTAGCTTTTTCAACCAGCGTCGATAATTTAACAAAATCCTCAATTTGATCATCGCTGACTGTAGCTAACGATTGATACATCGCAATTTGGATTTTCTTTATTAATTTGTATTCGGATGGTAGCGTGTATTTGTATTCGAGTTTTCCTTGAATGATTGTTTCGAATTCGGATCGAATTTTATTCGTGTCCAACTCCGAGGGAAGATTTATTTTTTTCCTTAGATCATCGATAGCTTCGATAATATTGTTTATGGTTTGTTCATCCATGTTATATTAATTTTTTTAATATTCAATTATTCTTCGTCGCTTTCTGAGTCTGATATTATCGGAATATAAAAAAATTCGATCCACGCACCGAGGTCATATGAAAATGTCGCGTTGATTATTCTTTCTGCCACTCGCCACACCGAGGCATGATTGACACTGAAATACTTTGCAGCTGCATGCATCGACGTGAATATAATTTCTTCATTTGTTTCTCGATTTATTGATTTAACCGCCCTGGAATATTTTGGAAATCTACCAACGTTACTACTGCGAAGTAAATTTTCACTCGGAGTTACCGCGTGAAGATTGGTTATTTTATTGTTGAGTTTATTTCCGTCAATATGATCGATAACAAGACCATCCCCGATAGGTCCTTTGTGACATTCGAACACGAATCTGTGACATAAATAATTTGTGCATCTTCGTTTCTTGTTTTTACTGATGGAGAACATAAGATAACCCGAATTACCAACTCTACCAACATTTTTCTTTGTTCTGGTATTTCTGACAACACCATCCGATGATGCCTCGTATCCACTGATGGTTGGATGAGATTTATACTCGTGTGTGATTGTCATTGCAGGAATCGTCGATTTCATTTCCATATACAATATTCCATTTGTTTAAATCGTAATTTGCCTTGAATCGATTAATATAATCTTCTTCGCAAGTTATTATCGAGGAAGATTTCTTTTTGTAATATCTGAGCAATTCTCGATAATTCTTTCCTCCGCAGGATAAACACAATCGAGTCTTTCCTCGAGTGCCAACTTGGCAAACTAAACACCGTTGTGGTCCTTTACTGCCTCGTCGAATCGCATATATGTGAGCGCCACAATAATCACCTCTGCAGGATTTGTCGCATGATTTTGTTGATCCGATTGGTATCCATTTGCACTGCATATTATAATTTAAATATTTGTCTAAAATATAATAATGGATGCATTTGATCTTGATGAGGCAGAATATATCATTCCTGAGGTTGATCGTGCCAAAAAAGAATTTTTCGATGATGGGGCGATTCACACTTGGTCGACATGGAAAACTAACGCTGTTGATGCTACGATGAATCTGGAACGGGCGAAAAAAATAATCGAGCACATAAAATCCGAACATAAGGAAGAACGATTTATCTTTGGAATAAAATTTATTGCACAAATGCCTGACGACACTTGGATTATTCGCGATAAACGAGATCCCGTGCGTGGTGGAAAGAAAAACGTCGTTCTTGATAAAAATTCGAAGCCAGGATTATTATTGGGAATTGACGGTCCTTATTATGCCAGGGCGTATCCATCTAGCGCTGTTGTTTATGGAATTTATCGGCTAAATAACAACCCGGATGTGAAAAATCTACCTGCGATGAAAGAATCACCGATGATAAATTGCGTTGCCGAGCGCGTTATCGAGCATATGAAAAACGCTCGTCGTGGATCTGGATTGACACAATTGAGGTTGGATAAAATTAACGCGTGGGCGAAGACAGTTGTTGATGGCGCATCGATTGACGATGTTGCTGTGTTGAGCAAGAAACTTAAATTTCCTATCACGGTGAAAACGCTATCGGGAGAAATATTATATTCGTCGCCGTATAGATCTCGAGGAGTTCCAATCGAAATTGTTGATCATAATTCACATGCGTGGTCGCAGTCGGTAATGATATTCCCGCGAGATCGGGTTGTTAAATTTTATCCCGTGGAAGGCGCAAAAGACAATTCCGATGCAATGTTCCGATATATCAAAATATTAGCCGCGTCTGATCCGATATCAGTTTGGTTATTCTCGAGCGAAGAAAGGTATGATCAATTTATCTTGCCACGCGGAGATATTTACCGAGATGAAAAATTGCATGAATCGATGAAAAATATCGCTGTGAAATATTCGTCAAATCCTGATCAGTTACTGACAAATTGTTTTACTGTTCCGTCTGTTGCTGCTCACGCTGCCAGAGAAAGAAATTCGTGGAAACCTACAAAAAATGAATTTCTCACTGATATTCAACTTAGCTGTATCGAATACGGCCATGGCGGATTGTGGAATACCAAATATTATTTCGAAGATATGATCTCCGTTGATATGAGCGCGTGCTATCCTGGAAGTTTCCTAGGATACGGCGATTGTGCGGATTATTTTGCTAAATTCGGCCATCCCACCAACGAAATGACAAGGGTAGCAATTAACGGACCGTTGCCTGATTTTGTTATGACCGGATTCGCTTATGTTACTTCATTCGAGTTTGCTGAAAATTTACATAAAATTTGTTATATTTGGTTCGGTCGGCATTTCTCTCAACGCAGATGGGTCCCTATAGTGTTATTGAGATATATGCTAGATTCGTCAATGTTAGTATCGTTGACAGTAAGCGAGGCAATTATATCGTATAGAAAACAAACTAAGGTGTGGCTACCGACGGACTGTGAAAACGCGAAGGATATTGGAAGAAAAATAATTGGCAAATTTACTCAAGGAGGATCCGTTGATCATAAACACCGACACGCTAGGTTATTTATCAACAATGCCGAGATGGATTTTATTATAGCCGATACGGTATCGCGTGGAATATTCTGCAACAGAGAGAATATTATCATTGACGGAGAAAAATTAGGTACCGTAATTAGCTATCTCGACGGAGAATCAGCGCAGTATACGCATTTGAGATCGTCGATGCTCGCTTATGTGAGTATAAATTTACTGTCGATGATAAATAAATTTTCTGATATCGCGGTAAGGGTCGCAACGGACTCGTTTTATATCGATAAGAAATATCAGTATAGGCTGGAGAATTTAATCTCCGATGGCTCTTGGGGCACTTGGAGGATAAAAAACGAGGATATTCTAGATTACTGTGAGGACGCCGATGTCGAAGATTGCGATAAATTTCATCGAGATAAATTTGAGGAAATATCGACGGCTGCATCCGCATTTGACCCGATTTCGCGTAACAAATTCGTTTACATGAATGGTCCTGGTGGTAGCGGTAAAACAACGCGAGCGATAAATTTATTTGCGAAATCTGATATGATAGTGTTGACTCCAACTCACAGATTAGCGCGAGAAATAAGGCAACGCGGCGTTGATTCTTGCACGTATCACAGTTATTTCAAATACAGCGGTGGATTATGGGATTCGGCTCGCATGGGAAATAAATATATCAACAAAATTATAATATTTGATGAAATTTGCACAGTAAATTTAGTTGTATTAAAATCGTTCCTGATCTGGCTGGAGGGGAAAAATACCGCCGTGGTAATGTGCGGAGATCATGGCCAGCCTGATCCGATTGATGGTGAATCTCCTCACGAATGGCTCAGGAATTTCGTTGATTATTATGAGGAAATCGACGCCGATTATAGATCCGATGATATTTTACTGACTGAATTTAAGAAAATAATTCGATTACAACCGAATGAGATTCAATGCGATGTGATGAGAAGAATAATCGACGAGACTCCGATGGATATTTTTCTAAATTTGTGGCGTCCCGATCATCTGATTGTTGCTAGTAGGAAAAATGTTCGTGATGTTATTCAGGAAATGTTATTCAAGCTTCATTGCGAGAAATTTCCAACATTGCAGGTGCCGTTGTGTTACAGGCCCGTTGATACCAGAAAACAAAATATCAGTGTTACTTTACCCTGCGGAGAGGAAAAGATCTTGGTACTGAACGATATTATTCTTGTTAATATTAATCTTGTTAATGACGCGATAAACGCAGAAAGATCACCATGGAAACTAGGCTACGCAACAACGATACACTCGTCGCAGGGATTAACCGTAGATGGTCAAGTTTGGATCATCGATGATAGAATTTCCTGGTCAAATTTAGTTTATTTAGCCGTGTCAAGAGTAAGAAAATTATCTCAGTTAGGTAGAATTCGGTTTCACATTAATGACGCTGGCGGTAGTTGAGTATCTTTCGGTATTATTTGTAATTCTTCCTTGGTAAATCCGCGCTGTGGCGCTAGTGAATCTAGAAAATAAATTGCTGGTCTTCCTGACGATCTTGTTACGGCTGATATTTTATGTGTTGTTACGCTCCAGGTTGGATCGGTTGCTCTTTTTCTTCCTCCTTCAGCCTCGCCTTCTTTATATAAATACCTGACCGTGACGCTACCTAGCACAGGCGGAATTGCGGAATCTCGCTTTAGGGGTATATTCGGTTTTGTAATTGCAATTGCGGGTTTCATTGCTATTGTTCGAGTTGTCTCGTTATTTAGCGCGTTAATCACATGAGGCAACCTCGATACCCAATCATGAGATCGATTATCTTGAATAAATTCGCGCGCGTACTGGTATCCGAATAATCGTTCTGCAAGCGTTTTATTGAATCTTTCGACGATAGCTTGATTGTGATGAACACCTACAATACCGCGACGGATTTTAACATTATTCTTTTTCATCAATGAAGTAACCGCGCCGAGAAATTCTCGACCTGGATCAACCTGGAGAAGCTTCGGCCAGGTCAACGGGGATCGTGAATAAATTTCGCTAAACGCCTTAGCGATCTCCGTTGCTGTTTTATTCGATAACGGTTCCGCTTCCTTGTATCTGCTTGCGATATCAACAACCGTCAACACATACTTGTATGTGACTCCGTCGACGGTATCGTAAGGAAGAAACATTAAATCAGCCTGATGGACTTCATTAGGGACGCTGACAGAGAAACTCGCATATGATATTTTCTTAGGTGGGGGAAGATAAATTTGCCAGACTGCCTGTTTCGATAGCCACGATTTAGCAACGGATTGTTTTACTTTTGCTGCCTTGGCGAGTTTGGCTATTGCTGATTTTCCTCGCCAGAATCCTCGCGGAGAATAATATATCTGCTCCATTATTATTTACCAGCGCCGAGTACTAATTTACCTTTCATTGCGCCTTTTATCAACCAAGTTGCCAATTTTTCTTTGAAACTTTTATCAGGAATCGCGTCTATTGCATGAATTAGCCTAATATCAGCGAGATGTCTTTGTTGTAAATCCCCGCTACGATACGCAAGATCGTGATAGTAACACGCGTTATCGATGGCGTTTACTGGATCTTCGCCGGGATTTGGTTGATTATTATCATTGAGTCTTATATCAAGCCTCGTGCCGGGTCCGCAGTAATTATATCCTGGCAGATGCTTTTCTCCGGGATATTTCGCCCAAGGCAACCCAGGTAGATTTTTCATGGAGGCGGTAATGTCTCCTCCGGTTCTTCTATTTTTTTTTTTACAAATTTAAACTTGCGTGTCTTGCAAACTTCGCATTCTCCTGCAATTGCGTTCCTGTTATTGCGTGTGACGATTTCGGTTGGATTTATCGTAGCTGTGCGCGTGCGACACTTAACACAATATAGATCCATATATTCTAGTAACATGAATGTAATTGATTTTTCGGCCACGAAGAAACGTGAGCAAGCGAAACATAACGCGGTGTTACCGAATTCGATAAGGATGATAATTATCGGCCCGTCCGGTTCTGGAAAGACGCAGTTGTTGCTAAATTTGATAATGCGATGGCTAAAATGGGATAAATTGTATTTGGTTGCACCGTCCGTTGATGATCAGCGTTGCTATCAGGTACTAAAAGAATTTAGCGACAATACCGACGAAGGCACGATAGAATTCATCACAGACATCAATGATACCCCATCCGTGGAAAATTTAGATGGCGGCGTTAATAATCTTGTCGTATTCGATGATGTTATGCTGGATAAGCAAACTAATCCGGCTAGGATATTCTCGCGTGGCCGACACAAGAACACCGATGTGATTTACGTGACGCAGCGATATACGCAAATTCCAAAGGTAATTAGGGACAATTGTAATATCTTATCGGTGTTCAATGGCGTCGATACTCACACGCTGAGAAATATTCATCAGACTTGGTGCAACGGCGATATGGACATAAATAAATTTAAAATTTTCTTCAGCCACGCCCAGGCAACACCGCACGGTTTTATCACGATTAATCTTCACGATCCGCGTAGTAGATATCGAATCGGTCTCGATCAAATTTATTCATGAGACTTGCAGCCAAACTTTGCAAACTTCATCGGTACCAGAATAAATTTCCCCCCCCCCCTAAAATCTTTGTTTGGAATCATTGAATTTGCACACAAAAAATTGCAATCGGGAGTGAATTTACGCAAATTAATTTTCGTAGGAAGGCTTATTTTTGAAATCTGAGGCTTCTACGGGAAATGTTCTCGTAGGAAGGCTTATTTGGTCTGGAACCACTGGTCTGTACGACTTCCCTGCTGCTACTGGGTTATAAAGATGATTTAGAGCTAAGTCCCAACACGTAAACAAATATAGCAAACAAAACAAATAGCACCAACATATAGCACTCATGGGACATAGGGGACCTGTAGCAAAGGTCACTTAAAAAGAACTAAGGGAGGAAATCCGGAAAAGGTGACAGAAACCTTATTCGGACGTACAACCTTATAGATACACTAGGGCCATTTTAGAAATACCCCGATCAAAATTTCTAAATTCAAACTTTGATTTTAAAGTTTAAATTCCTTCAAAAACAATAACAGATACAACACATCTATGGGGGGAAACACAAACATATAAACAATTTCCTCTTTGGTTAAGTGGGGGGGGCTTCTGTCTGGTGCCCCCCCCCCCAAAAAAATGTAATTTTCTTCTGATCAGTAGTAATTCAGCAGGGCAGTATCCATTCAGTAATGATGTTGCACGATAATGTCAAAATAGTTTTGTAAGGATCGTCTCTTTTTTCAGCAATCTTGTCATTATTTGTATATGTGTTGTACATACATACATACATACATACATACATACATACATACATGTAGAGTGTGTTGATTTCTTTCAATACCAACTTGTTTACAAGGAACAATTTGCCATAATTTAATAAATAAGAAAAATATAATTAACAGGGCTAGGAATTAAACTTTCATTACTAAGTGAAGGATAATATTCCCGACTTTCTTATGTATGCGATTTACTGTAGGCAGTTGACCAACAATCTTTCTTATAAAGTTTAAATCCTTCGTGTCCACGTCTAATTATGCATAATTTCAGCATCAAGACCAGACTAACATGTTTTATAGGAAGAATCTTAGTAAAACAAATCAAAAGTCGCCGATGCCTTTACTCTTTGCATTGTATCAGACAACGCTACAACTTGTCCGCATCATTACATTATGCCTTAGGGTTAGACAGCATTTACACAAGATAGTTCATATGTACCTTTGTGTAACTGTCTTCGGGAGCTTTATTCATTATGTAAAGCATTTATATCCTGGTCTCCTCAATCGTCGAAAGTCGATGCCCTTTTGTTCACTACAGAGAGTTACCTACAGATTCCCAACTTCCAAGACCTCACGTTTCTAGCCATGAGCACTCCGTGTTTGACACTTTTTCTACACTATTCTAAGTATTTACTATCCGATTTGATAGACATGACGCTACACACACACACACACACACACACACACACACACACACGCACGCACGCACATACATACATACATGCACACATGCATACATACATACATGCATTCATACATACATACATACATACATACATACATACATACATACATACATACAAATATGGAACTAAGGGATGATTTAATTCACTTCAGAAACATTCATTTGGACTTAAAACCAAGTAATATATGGTTTCTTGGGCGTAAATATCCATCCATGTTATGGCCTCTCTCTGAAGTAATGAAACTATATATCATGCCTGTTGGTAAAGTTATGGTATGCAAACTCTGTGGAAAAGAGACTGACGACAGAGCGAAACATCTTATTTTAGGCTGCGAAATGCTGCTTGAGGAACGAAATGTTTTCTTTGAGAGAGTGATTGACTCTTTAGAAGTGAGAGACGGGGTTAACTTATTCAATCAAGAAGACGATATATTGTTGGAGACACTTCTTGGAAGCAGGGTTGACTGCATGTCGTCTATTGACGATGACGTATCAGATAGGCTCATGTTGGTGACCGCAAACAGCATAGCTTCATTCTACAATAAAATGTGTGCCCTACTATCAACTAACATGCCCTAACATGATATTAAAAGTAA
Source organism: Sinohyriopsis cumingii (assembly GCA_028554795.2). NCBI lineage: Eukaryota > Metazoa > Mollusca > Bivalvia > Unionida > Unionidae > Sinohyriopsis > Sinohyriopsis cumingii. The sequence continues at coordinate 37,959,392 of CM068839.1, forward strand.
GTAGTAAATTAACATTAAATATAAACAATTAAAGGCCAAAGTCTTCTTGTCAAATCCGCAAATTTTGTTGTCTGACAGCTGTTTGTGTGTGCGTTTATGTATTTGTTTATGTATTTGTTTATGTTTATTTCCAAGAGATTTCTATATGGTTTTCTGTATTTATATATCTCATTTTGTAAACGCATTAGTTGACGATGTATATATCATGCTTGCGTTCTCGTCTATGATGTATCTCATAATTCTATGATATGTATAATATGTATCTTAGCAACCTGATATACTCTTTGTTGTAGAGGTTACTAAGTCATTTAGACAGTCAGTCATAGATAAATGCATTCACGCACGCATACGCGCAAACAAGTATATATATGCATAAATACATGCGTCATATGAAGAAAAGAAACTACATATAGAATTACACTGTTATAAGTTTTACATTTCATTTTCGTTGCTATCTCGGACTTAATGTTAAGCACATAACACTATAGACGTATTAACTTTTCGAAATATTATCATCATCAAGCAACTGTTAAAAGATCAGTGGCATGCTCCGCCAAATGATTACAGATTTGCATAATTGCAGGTATTGAGATATTTCGTTTTGTCATTACAGTAGCTTACACAGTATTACAATTGTATTACTACTGTATCTTTGTCACTTTTCTGTTCTATTTTATGATCTTGTATTATTCTGAATTTGCTTAATCTGATGTAATCTCTTTTTAAAGAGGAAATAAAGTCAGTCAGTCAGTCAGTCAGTCAGTCATACATACATACATTCATTATTACGACTCTGTCTTTTTATATATGTAATAGAAAAGTGTGAGAAGCAACAGACTGTGAAAAAGTCAACAAAGATTTTATTTCCCTTGATTACACAGTGAAAATAAAGAGAAAGAAATTATGGTATTGCGAATTAAATCCCAAAATAATCATGGAATTGCAGACAAAAGTTCCGATGATAAGAGGTATGAATAAACTTTGGTGGAAATCCAAATTAAATCCAACGCTGAAAAGGTTGATGTGCCCGCGATGGCATGTAAAGTGTTGTTTTGTCAAGTCTTTTGTTGGATTATAATAATACAATCCGAGATTATATCCTTTTTTGTATTTCACTATAACTCCAAGTCTCTATTTCCAAGAATGTTATCAGAGCACGTTTGTATTTCCAGGGAAGAAATAATTGGAATAACTAAAATTCCAGCCCATATGAACTACTGGTCACAACAATAATACAGAATAATTCTACTAAGATTTTAAAGCACAAATGAATAATTGTTCGAGTGACAATATCATATAGTCCACTACTTGACCTCCTGTCACAATTAGCTTTTTGTCATACAAACCCTTACAGAAGGCTCCTAATGTTTACAAAATAAAATCTTAGTTGTAATTATGTATAACTATTTCTAAAATTATAATACAAAATGTAGTAAACAACAGGAAAACCTGGCAAGTTATGGGGAATTTCCAATAAACTAGACCAAGACCCAAATAAACATGTCTACTTCTATTGATAGTGATTTTAATATCAACCCCATACACAAAGAGAATATTTTAGCCATATATTACTTGTTCACAGTCTTTAAAATAAAATCAGCAGTTAAAGTCGAATATAAAATGAACTTGAATTTTTACAGGGTTAAGTCCAACATACAATATTACATGACAATAGTATAAAGTGAAATAAAAATTTTAAAACAAAACTAGCAAGCAAACAATGCAAATTTAAACATACATACATTCATACACACATGCATACGCACACACACACACACACACACACACACACACACACACACGTATTCCTCATTGTGAGAACCAATTCATTGATATTACAGAACAGAAAACGATTCATACAAGCAGCTTGCACGCAAGTACTGTTTATGGCGTTCCATAACTATTACCAATTTTGTTCATAATTCAGACATGAGTACAAAACCTTGATGATGCCATATCTATGTTGAGGAGGGTCGCAGACCAGATTTCCTCCATCTCATCATCACTTACATCCTCTGCATCTGGTTCATCTGCGAGTCGGACATCATCTTCATCGGTATCGGAGGAACACAGACGCTTGTTTAGTAGAACAATGGTATATAATTTCAACAAACGTCTCCTTTTTGCACTGTTTAATTCCATGAGCTACATCATTGTCATCACGGTGTTTCGTCTTTCTGTCTGTCATCATGAGTTGTTGATGCCACGAAGATTTTAAAATTGAATTTTAGCTTAATTTTATGCAACTGTCCCATTTAATCAATTTAATTAAGTTTAGTGGATTCAACAGCCACTAAACTGAATTAAATGCTATGCGAAAAACAATGAAACTATTAACACCGACTAATTTATAGTTTTGCCTTTCCGTAACTTGCTAATGTCCTATTGCTAATGTGTAAAAATATAATATCCGCTAAACTTTAATTAAACGTTATGATTCATAAAGTGTGTTTCCATACACATAAGCCCTATAACATTCATAGAAGCCTAGTGTATCAAATAGGTCTTCTTTCAATAGAAGAGTAAATGAATATCACCATGAAATGTTATTGATTTCCCCCAAAATATAATGACCTAGGCATCATCTTTTGTTATATGAGAAAAACCCACATCATCTTTTTTCTGTACATTTAGACTTGTCACATGTTCTTTTTGTTTTGCACAGAGATTAAATCCATATAGGTCAAGAACTGGTAGGACTGATAACAATTTGGTCAGGATTGATGGGAGAAGAAAAGGTACCCTTCATTATCACTATATATCACTATTTTATATAGTTGCTTTATTTCTGTTTTGTTTTGTTTTTTGCCATATTAAGCACCCAAGACAACACTTATGAATGGAAATATACATTTCATACAATGCATCAGATTGAACGTGTACACACAGACACACAAATACTCTCACACAGATAGGTTATCCCATATATATATATAGTCAATATATAGCCTTTATTGTCTTGATGTGAAACCAGCACCACATCACTTCAACATTCAAGTTAACCACTAGAACAAGGCACAGTGTTTGTTTCTTTTTAAATATTCTGTACTAGTATTATTTTGAATATAAAATAAGTACCCCAACTATTGTATTGACTGTCTGCGTGATGTGTGTCTGTCTTACGATGCACAAATGTTAATAGGTGTTTGTTTCTCCCCTCTTATGTTGTTGTTGTTTTTGTTCTGCTATGTCTTTTCGTTAGTGTTTTTGACGATTCACAAATTTACATTGTTCGATTTTGATGAAATGCCAACATTTAAAATTTACAAAATGGAATTTATCAGATTTTTTCACACACAATTGCAACAGAGAATATGAAACCTAAGTATGATTTATAAATACATGCATATTTATTTCTTACTTGAATTTTTGTTCAACAGGAACGTGTGGGCATCCATGTCTCACAAACACATACCTAGCTGCTTCACTCATGCAACATAAACTTATATAAAGTTTTAGGAAATATTGCTCATTTTTATGTTCTGATTCTAGTCACCAAAACAAGTAAACTGCGGTGATACATATTTCTATTTTAGGTCGCACTATGACTCGATCTTTTGTTTGTCTGAGTTCCAATACTTCTACTACTATTCCATCTCTGGAAGAAAGGAGAATCCTACGTAAAAATGGCCTTGGGAAAAAGAAAGTTATTATTCCTGCTGATGCTTTGCATGACCAAGTGAGACAGGCCATACTAAGGTAATTATGTTTTAGAAAAAGTAATGAAAGGTGATCGGCAAATTTTTGGAATGAAGGAAACGAGTGAAGTGCATGCGAATAAATGCTTGTATGTTACGTTCTAAATCTATAGAGAATGAACTGTAAAAAAAAAAGCAACAGCAGGTAGGCACTGTGCAACTCGGTTTCCGCCTCTAGGTTGCTCATCTAGTTACATTTGAAGTCATAATACAGAAGATACACCATCGCTTGTTGATGTGAGTTGTATCTACTGTTTTTCTTGATACAAATGTCTCTTTCAAATTGTTTCTCTGTGTGCACTTCTATTTTACAATATACAGATTTGTTGAGTCATATATCTTAACTTCCTCTCAACAATGCGAACATGTACAAATTCCCATCTTCAAGTTGTTCCAAGCCTCAACATGAAAAGAATATTCCAGCTGGAAATGTTTTTCTCTAATGTTTACTTAGAATAATGTTTCTTGGTAAATCAAATAATTAAAAATACTTATTGCTAAACCATCAAGCTTATGTGTGAGTGGTAGTGGTGGAAGCTAATATTTGTTGGTCCATAAATTATGCGTTAAGCTCCCATTGCATTTTTAAATAGAATATTCCACAAAATAAAAGTTCAGAAACACTATGTAAAATTTGAAATGTACAGATTCAGTAGATATTGTCTATTTTATTTATAGACTTAACTGTATCCCTTTTTGCGATTAGTTTTAATACTGTACTTGTAAGACCAGGTGTTTTTCTTAACGTTTATGCGGACAATTGAATGATATTCAAGAAATTACTGAAATATAAGACTCGATGACGATTCCTCTCAGTAGTCAACATTATCCATTCAATATTTCCAGCTTGAACCAACCTTCTAAATAAATTTAACCATATCTTTATTCCTGAAATCCTAACGCCAAACAAACACATTACATAATTGTCTTAAAATTGAGTTTAAAAGTGAACATTGATATAAAACTGTTATCCGTACTTTTAAAATAAAAAAATTTAATATTCATTATCTGTTTCCAGCTCTTTTCCGGCTTTAGATCAGTGTGGTGGTTTTGAGCTGTTAACGCTAAAAAGCAACTCCAAAAAAGTTTTAACCACAGTAAGTCACGGAAGATGCAGTGCAGAAGATATTAGGGAGTTCGGTACAGGTCGCATATACATCAGGCCGATTCAGAAAGAGTATAGCTATAATTGACATAGAAGACTCCTTTGAAGAGCAAGAAAAGTGTTTGTCTTGTTCAAGCATGGTACCTATAAATGACCTGAGAGAACACATGCAAACTTGTCAGGTAAGGTAGTCTGGCTATCAATTAATTGTATCAGGTATTTTGCTCATGTTAAAGCTTTAACATTAATCCAACAGTATGTTACCTCCTTTTATATACAATTCATGTATATTAGACAAAAGTGCAATTTCTAAGGGCTGTCATCTTCGCAAGGCAAGGTTCCTCTATGATAACCTATCACCGCCTCGGCGTATCGGGCAGATATTTCTGTGTTTCATGTCTATGAATTTCACTGGATGCAACGGCAAGCCATCGCATCCAATCAAAATTAAGTTGTTCAAATGTGAACACTGTTCCTTCATGATTGGGACAAGGGGAGCACACAGCTAGAATGGACTGATAAGTAAGCAATTTTCTAGTCCCAATCCGTGTTTGCACAATTTCCTTTCTCTCAAATACACCTGCAATGGCTTCACTCTGGTACATAGTCATACTTTCGAGGTTAAACATCCAAAGTATCCTTTTAGGTCAATTGCCTCCATTATTTTCGGCCAATGTAGAATGCACCACGCTATTGGTTACTTGGCATTATGTACGATGGGAGGCAGTTCAGTAAATCCAATAGATGTCGCTAGGACAAAGCACCAGTATATATGTTCGATCCGCCAAGGTGTAGATAGGATTATCATATCGGAAGCTTGGCTAGCGAAGATGAAGTGCTGTGTAAATGAAGTTTTGCTTTGCTTTTCTGTTGAGAGTATTTTTTTTACAAACTTTACTGATACCTAGACATAATTAAAGGGTATGCATTTCGTTTCGTTAGAAAGTGCCTGTTGTTTAGATCGCTAAATTTATGCGATGGTTTCATGTGTGCAAAGTATTTACGTAATGTTGGGGATTGAGAGTGTTATTGCTAAAAACGTACCCACATATTTTTTATGATTTTCAGAAATCAGGAGAAGATGCAGGTTTCATTGAAATTTTCAAGTAAGTTGTATGTCTTTGAACCTAGGTTTTAGATCTACTTGACTCAGGACTAGACAATTTGTGTGACGGTCTTCTCTACATCCTTCAATACTTGATCATTTGCCTTAAATTATTCATATTTGTGTAGAGTGTGTAACTAACTCCCTCTACATTTGATAAATGATTCATATTTGTGTAGAGTATAGTATAGTTGCGTGTACAACTGATACATGATTTACATTCGTACAGTTCCTGCAAATTTGATATGTGATTTACTGGAAGTAGACTGAATATAAATGTATGGAATCCACTAAACATCACAATAGAGCATCACTTTAGTGAAAAAGAAAGCGAGGCTCCAGTGCAGATTGATCATACATTATACAGTGTCCCCTTTACTCAATCCACTGGTCACTACCCATGTAAACTAATTAAATGTCCTGTTGGTGGATTTTTACGCGATGTTTTGCTTCATTGTCAATCCTCTTGCATGTTACAGAGTCTGATGATGGAATTTAATCATCCTTGATTAATAAATATGCCACTTCATAGTCATTCCAGTTGTGTCCTACATATATTTCAACTATTACAGTACAGTTCTTATCTAAAATATATGTCTTGTAGAATGCATATGCTTTTTATGAAACTTACAGGACGACATAAATATGAATCGATCTATAATCATCTGATTTGTCAAATGTTGTAAATATATTTGTGTGTTTTCAGCGATGATCCAGCTAACGTTAGTGAGCAGCCTAGTGTTGTAACAACACACAACAACACCAGTAACACCTCTCAACACTGGTGCAATGTACAGTAATGTATCCACAGTTCCAACTATCAGACAACAGGATAATGTCGTGGCCATGTTTCCCAACTGAGGGACTAGCGAGCATGCTGGTATAGTAGCAATAGTACAACGTACCAGTGAAGAGCATGGTGCTGGATCAAGAAACACTGAACCTCATAATGATGTAACCGGACATCCCAACATTGGTGATCTGCATCATACTGTAATGACAAATTACAGGTCTTCTTGTTTAGTTGACAACATGGCTGTGATTTTGGAAGAAGTGTAAGATGTTTTAAAAAAATATTTTTCGGAAAGATCCAATTATGAGATGCCATGTTGTATGGTTGCTGTATGCATTCATGCTTAGAAAAAAATCGATCAATAGTCTTTGATTAAAGTATATGAAAAACAAAATTTCCTTCTTGAGGCCAATCTGTGCCTTTTCAGCGATACACTACTTTATATGAGATAGTAGAAATTCTTTTGTCTAGATGAGTCATAATAACGCATAATAAGATGCAGCTAACTCTAATTAGTTCATTTTACATGATGGACTATGTATTTTTGTGCCAAGTGACCTGTTTATGTTTCCATCTGCAAAAAGGTAACTATTTTCTTAATATTAAAGACTGGTTTAACATAAACACACGCACACCGATAAGCACCAATTGCTAATATATCTATTAACTAGTTAATCTTGTTGGATATCTTCTGCTTTGTTATCCAAGTAAAATATATTAATTCATGTATATAGCTTGACTTCAATTACATGTTTACAGTGGATATCTTTATTTCTCACTGCCACATGCACATGAATGAGTGTTTGCCCTTTGAATTAGGAAAGTTAGATACAACTGACAAATTGTATGATTCTTAGACTCCGTTGCTTTTCTTTTCTTTTGTTTAAGTATATATTGATGCCTTCTTAGTTTACAGAATTCCACCTGAATTCAGTAATTTAAGTACCTTGACTTCCTCTTTTTTGTTGCCACAGCAAGGACATTCATGACCCAGTAACTGTCTTGCGCTATTTTCAAAAATATGTAATAACTGGAAGACAATTAGACCAAACATCATTAACAGAACCGCTGGAGGGTGAAACCCAACCCATCTATGTGTCGCGAATGAATATGTTTGCAACAGGAATGGAGGAGATCTTGGAAGCGCCCAACCTTCTGGTACCCCTTGAGGTGACATTTTATGGAGAAGAGGCTTCCGACCTAGGGAGACCAAGGAAGGAGTTCCTCACTCGTATGATGCAAGAGATAATAAAAGAAGAATGTAGACTTTTTGAAATGACTGAAAGATGACTCCGGTGGACTTGAAAGGAAATACTATTTTGGTGCAGGACTAGTTTGTGGTAAGTATTATATTTTCGTTACTTGCTGTAGATTTAATTTTTACTATGCTGGTCATAATTCGGCTATCAATGGACAACATATCTGCGATGTGAAAATTAGGCAGAGCACAATATGCTTTCATGTTAATTTTTGTGGTTAATAGCTTTGGTCTGCAATTTGGTAAGCAATCGATAAAGCAAATCGTTTGTCGTGTAAATTAATGGTATAGGTATTTCATTCTGTTATTGAACGAAAGTATACTCTCTCTCTCTCTCTCTCTCCCTCTCTCTCTCTTGACATAAAAAGCGATCCTATCTGTTTTAGGTGGCGCTATACAGTTTCGCATTTTGCATAAGGGTTAGGATTTTAAAGAAAAAGAATGTCCCCGGCTTTCCTCACTGGTTATACTGGCTATTTAAAAAAGACCTTGTATATCTTAGGTATAATGCAAAGAACCTTTAATTCCCTTTATTTTGGTGTATGATTGATGGGTGTACTTTGGGTTATAGAGTATACAGCTTGGCCTTACTTCAAATGTGCACCTTTCAAAAAAGTGCTAGCTCTACTTGGTCATTTTCACTTCCTGAACTTCA